>CAXHSM010001518.1:3117195-3183234 GCA_964019185.1 Maratus speculifer
TTAATAAAATAACTTAAAAAATTCATTTTTTGAGATAGCCTGTTAAATTAATTTTTAGATTTCATATTTATTTTTTCATATTATACTGATTATGGAATTAAAGCACCACCTAGGAATAATAAAATGACAAATAATTCATAGTACTCTAAAATCTGCAATATTCCATGATCCACACAACCTTTGGCCCCAACTTGTGCGGATTATAGAAATTTGACTTGTTTGTAAGAAATTTAATAATTAATTTAACATGCTATCCCAAAAAATGCCTTTTTAAACTTATTTTATTATAAAAATTGTTATATATATATGTGCATTTAAATAAAAATAATCACATATATGTTCCATAATACAGTTTGTTTTTTACTGTTTATAGAATAAAAGAGTTATATTTTAAAAAATAGATGTTTTATTGTGATATTTTTTCAATGTCTTATTATTTGTTTTAAATAATCATTTTTGGATCACAAACTTGTACATTTTCTTAACTGTTTACTTCACTTTACATTTATACAGTAACATTCATTATAGAAAATTGCGGATTATGGGTGTGCAGACAATCGATCTTTGACTGTATGTATTGGTATCTATACTCTAGTTAATGGGGCTGCTCACCCAGCTTCCCAAAACAATGTAAAGTATTGGATACATTCGAATACAGTAGACTCCCTCAAATCCACACAGCTTGGAACCATAGGCTTTGTGGATTTTTAAATTATGCAGATTTCTAGTCATTGCTTTATTTACATTTTTTAACCGTAATTTGAATATAATTTATAATGCAGTCAAAACTATAATGAATGCTTACAATATAATAAATGACGTAATAAACTAAAATAATGGAAATGTAGATAATTTTTAAAATAATTAAAATATTAAAAGCAAAGGTCAATTTAATAATCAATAACATATAATTAAATAAGGAACCTTGTAATTTTTCTTGTGACACTCATTATAAAAGATTAAATGTATTTTTCCTAAATTGTTCAATGAAACTTGCCTTGTAAAAACATATTGCTAATTCACATCAATATCATAAAATAAGGAAGTCTTATTTCAGGTCGAAACTATAATGAATGCTTACATTATAATAAATAACGTAATAAATGAAAAACGAAAAAAAATAGATAATTTTTAAAATATTTAAAGCAAAGGTCAAGTTAATAATCAATAACTAATGCATTGACTAATGCATAAATATGTTTGGTTAGAAGATTGTGATTATCAGGGATATCAATAATATCTTGTATTTTTTCTGAAAAAACTTATTCTTTCTTCACGAAATAACGTGAATTCAGTAATATTAAAGAAAAATTACAAGTAAAAAATATATGGAATTGATGTAAGCTAAAAAAGTCAAATTTTGTTCCTATGTCTGAACTGAATGTTTCATTGTATACATCTGTAAATAATATGTGGATTCTAAAGAGTTACAGATTTTAGAATTGCAGATTTGACGGAGTTTACTGTATATAAAATATTTCCTCAGGGAATTAATTCTCTTAACTTCTATTTTTTGTAGACACTTGTTAAAAGATGCCTCTGTTTTTCTTATTTCTAAAAACAACACTTCATTAGTATAGACTTCATTTAATGTGAAACGTTAAAATCTTACTCACAGTTTGTCTGCTTTTAATACATAAAATATTAAGCTAAGTCTAGATTTTAGAAATAGTTTGACAACTAAGGAACAAAGGAAACATTGCTTATTATTTTTAATTTCTGTTTTTTAGATTTAATGGTAGATAAAATTGCTAAAGTCATGCCCTTGGTGAAAATGGCAAAAATCTCTTCATAGTGAAACATTAGAAAAGTTTCTACTATTGTCCGAAGCAAATCTTTTTAACGTAAGAAAATGTCATCGATTCCAGAAGAAATTTCTTCCTCCAGTCAACAGCACTTTGTTCCTCAAAATCGGGATAAGGGAAAACATTCCTCAGCTGATACAGGAAAAAAAACTTTCATTTGTGGAGTATGTTCTAAGGGATTTTCTCAGAATAGTGATCTAAGAAGGCATTTCTTGACTCATACAGGTGAAAAACCTTTCCCTTGTGAATCATGTTCTGAAGCTTTTTCTCAAAATAGTCATCTAACAGCCCATCTCTTGAGTCACACTGGAGAAAAACCTTTTGTTTGTGAAATATGTTCCAAGAGATTTACTGAGAATAGCAGCCTAAGAAATCATTATTTGACTCATACAGGAGAAAAACCTTTTGCTTGTAAAGTTTGTTCCAAAACATTCACTAAAAATAGTTATCTAACAAAACATCTTTTGACTCACAATGGTAAAAAAATTTTTGTTTGTGAAATATGTTCCAAAGGATTTTTACAATCTGGTCATCTAAACACCCATCTCTTGACACATACTGATGAAAAACCTTTCGTTTGTGAAGTATGCTCCAAGAGATTTTCTCGCAATAGTAATCTAAGAAGGCATCTCTTGTCTCATACAGGATAAAATTCTTGTGTTTCTGAAATGTGTTCCATAGAGTTTTCTAGACATGGTCAACTAGAAAGACATCTCGTGATTCATACAGGAGAAAATGTTTTATATGTGAAATATGTTTTATATGGGATCTTTTGATAACCATTATTAAAAAAAAACAATTGTCTCATACTAAATCGATCCTTCTCAAAATTCTCTTGATTTTTTTTTTTGGGGGGGGGGCTAAAATTGAGTATGAATTCTGTATGTGTAATTGCATTTACTGTTATTACATCTATTCTGTTTTAGCATCTATTAATAAAATAAAAAAACTAGAATTTTACCATAATTGTCACATTTTGATCAAAAACAAAGGTACTACCGTAAAATACCCTTAATCCGCCCCCCAAACGTGACGAAAAATCGTATAATAATTAGAAGGGGGCGCTTACACGGGATTTTTCCACGATCGTTTCACAAAATTTGTATTTTTTGCGAGATATCTGCAGGATTTTTTCGAGATAGTTGACGAGATTTGCATGGTTTTACCGCGATATTTGACGAATTTGCAGAGGTTTTTCGCAATACTTGAAAAAAATTGCGTTTTTTTATGTGGATGAGCACGGGATGAATAATGATGAAATGAATGAATCATAAATCTTTCAATGAATCATAAGATTTGATATTAAAAAAGAATTTGCGTTTTTTTTAACATAAATTCTGTCGAAAAAACGCAGAAAAAACGAGAAATTTGTTTAAAAAACCCCAAAAGCACAAAATCTATTTAAAAAAATCTCGAAAAACGCACATTTCTTCAAAGATTTATGATTTGTTCATTTCATCATGATTCATCCCTTCTCAATCGCCTATGAGAATGGGATGAATCATAAATCTTTGATGAAATGTGCGTTTTTTCGAGATTTTTTAATAGATTCCGTGCTTTTTTTTACAAATTTCTCTTTTTTTCGACAGAATTTACTTTTTTGCGATTTTTTGACCGTTTATCTATAGATACGACATATTTGCGTTTTTTCTAACAATTTTTTTGACAAAATATGCGTTCTTTTGAGTTGTTCACGATTTTTCCGCGACCTTTTGATATAATTTGTGTTTTTTAGAGATTTTTTGACATAATTTGCTCTTTTACTGCAGTCTTTCGTCGAAATGTAAGTTTTTTGGCGATATTTCTGCTAAATTCATGATTTTTTCGCGATCCTTTCAAGAAATTGGCGGTTATTTTTCGTGATTCTTTGGCGAAATTACCGATTTTTACTTACCCATCATACGTAGTATAGGGTAAGTCTTGCAATCGTTTTGAAAATCGAAAAAAATTTTTTGACGGATTTACACGTTTTAGATAGTGGAGATTACGGAAAACATATTTTTAGAAAAAAAATTTTGCCGTCCCTCTGTCTGTCTGTCTGTCTGTCAGTCAGTCTGTCTGTCAGTCAGTCTGTCTGTCTGTAAACGCTCTATCTCCCGAACAAATTGAGATAGAGACTTGAAATTTTGTATGTAGTTAGAATGTAAATATGGGACGAACCCTATTTAATATCAGCAACCTCGATTATCCGGAACTATTTTTTTCGGACTCTCGAAAAATTCGTTCTGATGAAAGGTATATAAAAATTTTCGAATTTTTTTGTTCTAAGGAATGGACGTAAAAGGCAATAAAATGACACACATTTTGCATATAGAACGAAGTCGATCGGATTATTAGTTGCCGAGATATTTGTAATCTTGTTTTCCACATTCTTCGATTTTTCATGACCCTGTATTTCATTCAAATTTCAATTCAGAAGTATATTTTAATTGGAAATGAGACGCTTAATCCGACGCAGTTAATTGTTAGTTAATAGAATTATTATTTTTGGAGTTATAAGGATGTTTCTTTTACGCATTTCGGTACTACTTGAGTAGTTTGGCGTTTTATATAATTTGTCGAAATTGGTACATCAGCAGTTCTTTAATATAGCATTACTATGTATATTAACAATATTTAAATTTTGTTTATGAATTGCAATGCATTGTATAAATAGTTTTCACATGTTTTATTTTCATATACATATCTATGATGGGTAAGTATTACGGTGGCCCCCAACGACTAGTTTTTTGTTGTGTGAAGGGCACTTTCTCGGGATTTTTTGAAATTTTCAAAGTTTTTAGAAAGTGGTAAGGGGGCGTTTGATCGGGAAGGGCGGATTAACGGGATTTTATGGTACTCTGTTATCTCGTCGACTAAAATACTATCGACTAAAATACTATACTATAATACTATTATAATATACTATAGTAGTAGATTAAATGCCAATAATGGATGATCGTGAATGTCAATGCAATGACATTAAATACGGTACACGTGTTTAAAACGTTATTAGGGGTTTTTTATTTCGACTTTATATTTTTATTAATATTCTTCTAATTATTAGTTTTTTAATATTTAAAATAAAAATTACATCAATATGTATAATTTGGCTATTAGTTTGGCGATTTGTATAATGTGGCGTAATCGGTCGACGGGATAACAGAGTAGTACCTTTTTTTTTTAATAGCACTAATATTAAATACGCTAAAAATATTTTTTTGTGCAAAAGTAAAATTTATTTGTTAAATTTTCTTCTTAAAAACTTTCAAAGGATTCAGATGAAGCATGTCTCATTATCATGCGTTATTTGCAACCTTCATGAGCTGAGGATTTTTCTAAAATTATATAAATAATTAGTTAAACATTTATTTGGCATGTTTAATCAGTTCATAAATAATAATTTTATAAGCTAATCAGACATGCACCTTGTTTCTAAGGTCTTGTTTCTTTTGCTTCTTGTTTGTGTTCTACATCATCAAATACAAAAATTTTTTACAACATGGCAACATTGTCTCTTATCATCTCTATAATATCGTGTCTACAATAATAATCTATTCATGTGTCTGTCATCAATAGTTCTGGGATGATCTCTTCCTTTTTTTTCTGTGTTAGTTGTATATTTTTGTATTATACCATGTTTAGGATATAAATCACCAAATACTGTTCCATCTCTACTGTTTCATGTATATTATAATAGTCCTAATCATGTGACCTAATCGTATACATCTTCGATTTTCATATGCAAAGCTTCCTTTTGATAAAAATATCGAAATTATTTTTTGAATAAAACTGCATAAAAGTTCCCATGATCGTAAAGAATTCTTGGTACTTTTATGTTAGATAAACATAATTCTTGCTAATAAAAATTTTTAACTTACCGGTTAGTACTTTTGCACCAAATGAAGCAGCATCATTAAATTTACTAGCAATATATTATTGTTAATCTGCTGAAATTATATTGTTTTATAGAATTAAACTCAATGCTAATTTTTGATTGAGCTACGTCCTGTCTTCCTTGCAGTTATTTCATTATGCAAGCAAATGTTTGTGCATGTATGCAAATTTTTTTCAAAAAATAACTCATTATTTTCATTAGACTTTGTAAATGGAAAAAATATTTTCCAATTGTAATAATTTTAAAATTAAATTTAATGATGTTGCCATCTACAGTCTTATGAAAAAGTTGAAGGTTTTAATAATTATAAATTGATTTTTTAGATTTGTTAACACTAGAACCGCGGGAAAATTCATTCAAGTTTTATAAAAATATTTCTCACCGGAATTTTTGTTTAAGGCTTTTTAAGTAATTTATTGAAATTGTTTTTGATCAGCTTATATTTAGCTTATTTTATAAAGAGTTTTCTGGTTCGAATTGACATCTCTGCGCCTGATACGGGTCAAAATGACCCGTCGCCGCGGTTCTAGTGTTAATTAACCCTTTATATTCTGACTTAAGTACCATTTAAAGAAGACCAAGATTTAAAGAAGATTAAAATTCATTTAATTCTTCTATACTTGTAAACGTAGATTACTTTTTTCATGCAAAATAATTTTCTTAATCCTATTTTAGAAAGTAGAGATGAACTTTCGAAGCCTCGACACTTTTCAGTTTGCTTCTTTTCCCGACCCTGTACCTGGGTGTTAATAAAAATGTTATACAAAAAATGTGCAACCATAAAACACTTCACCCTTTATTGTGCAAATATAATATTATCAACATTTTGGTAATTTTAGGTCCCCCTTCCCCCTTCTGATATCATACGTAATCACCCCCCCCCCTCTTCCCTGGCAATGATATCATTATCAAACTGCAAAAGTTTTGTGATTTCTCGAATTTAGTTCTTTTGTTCCATGTGACATACAAAAGTGATTTCATTTATTTTTCGCATTCTTTTATGATTCAAATAAAGAGAAGTCAATAAAATATCACACTGCCTGTGAAAACTTTTTATATCAAATAACACTTAAAAGGAGTAGTTAGTATTTAAAACCATTTTATAATAGTTTTTTGTTACATGATGCATTCAACTGTAATAAAGTCCTGGTTCACTTGTCATGAACAGAGGCGGAGTGGGTGATAGATAGAAATTCTTATCAAAACAAAATAAGTGGACAATATTCCTTCTGTATCTCTCTTATTTGTTCATAAACACAAGCTTCATTCCAAATATACTTCACAACATATTACTTGAACAGCGATTATATATGCATACATATAAGAAAAATAATAGGTAGCACTGGAGTATTCCATATTTTAGAATTAAACAATTTTATAATAAAAGTGATTTTAATAATAACTTTGTATTTTCAGAAAAATAGATAAAAGGCTGGAAAAAGATAACATGCTATTTTGAACCAAAGACCATATTACAAATAACAAAGAGAAAATTTCGATTGCATCTAAAAGGATATAAAAAGGCAAACGCCCCTCCCCTTAGAGATATCTTACAATATCATGCCAAATCCTAATCCCCCCTAAAATGATAATATTATGTTTGCACAGTTCCATGTATGTACTTACTCGATAATATTTGTTAAATGTTGATTACCTATTGTGTTTATTTTGCCATATCCATACTGACATGGAACAAAGGGATAAAACAACTTTTGCTTCTAATAAAAAATTTATTTGTACATTATTGTTTGTAGTTCTTCTACTTTTTTATGTATCTTTCAATCAACGGTTTTTCTTATTTATATTTAATTCATATATATTTTTTTATAGAATAACTTTAATGTTTGAGGAATTTGAATATTATTTATAAAACAAAAAACAAATAAAAAAAATCATAAAAGTATAACGTTTATTGTAAAAAGGAAATTTTAAAAAAACTGTGACATAAATTTGTCAAAATTTAAGTTTATAGAATAAAATCTAGAGCCTTACACACTACTTAATACATTTAGGGACCTTACAAAGAGGACGTGGGGAGGGGGACATTCCCCAAAACTATTTATGAATGCTATTACCCTTGAGAATTTTACTGTCCCTGTCATCAAACTAGACATCCGATTTTCATAAAATTTGAGATTATTCAACAAAATTTTACAATAATTATATATTTAAAATTTCAAAGCATTCGGTTGCATAGTTTTTTCTTTGCTATATGCAGATGGACAGACAGATGGACTTCAAAGATGTATAAATCTATATATCGATGCTTCTTATGTGTAAACATTATTAATTTAAGAAGTCCAGATGTAATTTGAACAATTCTAGGAGCATTTAATTTAATTTTATGGGTGTTTTTTAGTATTGCTTCTAAGCGACATCAGGTCTGAGTTGGTTCTATAATTACGAACGCACCTAAAAAGCGAGAAAATAAGACTTTTCAACCCCAGATGTGCCTCATTAGTGTTCGTTGTGAATTTGCCTGCCATATAAAAAGAAAAAATATATATAAATGTAACGTCTTCAGTCGTGTCATAATAAGTTGGACTCGGGAGCCTCTTGTTGGTTCGAACTCTTCTTATTAGGCCGTTCTTCGTACAGATAAGTTCGCGAGTCCGATCGGAGGTCGCCCGACCCGTTTACGGGGATTAGGGAGAATTTACATTGCCGTAGTTTCTGCAGGCATCTCAAAACTGCAAAGTCTCTCGTTTTTCGCGCGTGTTCTGGGCAATATGTCGGAGATTGTAATATTTTCCAACGGAGGGCACAGTTGTGAATTAGGGAGGAACATTTAATTTAATTGGTTCATTAGCTTTTGATTGATATGTGGTCAAGGCCCGCACAATTCCCGGGTTTGTGACGTATGAGGCCCTCACCACAAATGGCTGCAAAAAGCGCTTAGATAATGGATTTTAATCTTAAGGAGCGTCCAAAATTGATCTCTGAAAGTAATAAATGTTAGGCTGGGAAAGAAAGTCACCAGGGGCAAAATAGCTTTAAGCTTACTAATTAAAATTAGAAATATTAATTGGAACTTTAAACTTTTAAATTTAAATTTTTAAGTTTTTATCCTTTCATAAATATACTTCAGATTTCCCAGCTCTTTACCGGGGACAACAACTATTTTCCAAATAGTTAAAATATTTAATTTAACAAGTTACAACAACTATTTGGAAAATTATATTTTCAAGGACTCAGATTTTAAAGATTTATAAATGAATTCTCTATATAAAAAAATAATAATAAACATCATTTTTATAATTATCAAAAAGTGGTTTAAGTAATAACAGAGTCCTATATTACGTACGCCATGGATTAAAAATTAATATTCCTGTACCAGTCATATACAAATTTTAAATTTAATTTTAATTTTACAATTTTCGGCACTGCAAATTTTTAAATTCTAAACATCACACATTTTCAATGTTTGTACCGTCGTCGTATAGAGAAAAAAAAATACACTTTTAAATGCAATTTGTTTAAAAGCTGTATCTCAATCCGTTTTTAAGTTATTAATTTTTTGTAGTTTTTTAAATACTTTCCTTGTCATTGTGGCATAAATGAATAAAATAAAAAAGTTGCTGAATTCAACCCATAAAAAGATTCAGATATTCTTCAGATTTCCCAGTTCTTTACCGAGGACAACAACTATTTTCCAAATAGCTAATAAATGGATAGATAATTACAATCCGATTCCATGAAATTTCAGTTGACCTTGAAGGAGACCCTCCTCAGTTCTGAATAATGCAATGCAAACAGTGAAGTATTCAGGGGGTGAACTGATGGGGCTGCAGTCCCCCCCCCCCCAAAATTTCTAGTAAACAAAATTTAGTTACGAAATTTTATCAAAATGTGATGGAATCTGCCAATATGGAATTTAAAAGAAACTTGAAAAATACTCCGTTTTAGACATGCTTTCATTTAAAAAAGTGTTATTTCACAGAGATCACAAAATAACATTCATTACATCAGCCTGTAACATACAGTTATAAACCCGAGTTTCTACACTGGTTATGGATGATGAAAATACGGAGCGAGTTACAAATGCATTTTTCTCCTTGATTAATTTTAAGGCACCAGTAAAGCTCAGCCCACATTTTCAGCTAACAAAGATTTGGGTTACTTCACGAGCTTTACAGATCATCGGATTCCATTTCTTTTCTACGCACATTTTTCGATTGAAAATATTTCCCAGTTTTTACTATAACATTTTTTTTTAGATCGAGCTCTACTTTTCTCTCTGATTCTACCAGATTTTTAGCTCACAGGCTATAAAAGCCTGAGAGTTTATGTGCCCGCCCGTTCTGTATATATGTATGTACGTGCGTACGTACGTAACGCGATAACTCATGATAAAAATATCCGATATACGTGAAATTTTGGATATAGGCTTATTATGGTAAGACGCTTCCCTCATTAGTTTTGAGAGTTCATTCAATAAGTATAATAAGGGGAACGGGGGCTATTGCCCCTCCTCGTAATTTATATAAATAGGTTTTCCATGCAGAATTAGTAGATTTCGTTTATATTTTAGATATAGGATCATTCTAATTAGGTGCCTCCGTGATTAGTGTGTTCACTGGATAGTGTGTTCACTAGATAATTTTAAAGAAGGGCAATGGGGGGTAATCCCCTTCTTACTTTAGGTTTTTCACGCAAAATTTTAACGATTTGTTCCAACTTTTGTATATAGGTTTATTCTGAAAAGGCGCTTCCCTGATTTGTTTTAGGAATTCCCTGGATAAGTATAAAGGGAAGATAGGGGAAACTACCTCTCATAATTCATGTAAATGGTTTTTCATGAAGAATTAACCGAGTTGTTTCAATTTTTGGATACAGGTTCATAGTAATAAAAAGCTTCGCTCATTTGTTGTTAATTATAAAGGGAGGTACGGGCGATTATCTCCCCCTTAAAATAACTAAATGCAGTTTTATGCAGAGTAATCTGATTTGCTTTAAATTTTGGATGTAGGTTCTTTCTGATAAGTTGAATTTCTGAACAGTTTTGCAGGTTTAATGGTTAATCATAAAGGAGGGAACAGGGGACAAAGTTTCTTAAATTACATAAATAGGTTTTTATGCAGAATTATTCAACTTGCTTCTAATTTTGGATACAGGTTTATTATGTGATAAGGCGTATCCCTGATTAACTTTGGGGCTTCAATGATTAAGTATAAAGAAAGGAAATGAAAGGGGTACTTCCTTCCTTATTTTTTTTCGAAAGGAATTATTATATAAGGGTGTAATATACAATTAGTCTGCATAGCCTGTGAGCTCTATGCCATCAGTTTAACTGGGCAGCATTCTTTTTATTATATGATTTCATAGCTTTTTCAGATACTTTCAGGGACTTTATTAATCACCTTCAACTAACAAATCTAAACTATTATTAGAATTAGTTTAAAGTTATTAGTAGGCATATTAGTTTGAGGAAATATTGAAAATAACGCCAAGTTCGCTTAAATTTGAAAAGTAATTGTGGGTGCCAGATTTGGCAATACATTGCCAGTTTGGCGAAAAACTTGGCGACAGAGCCGCCCCTTCCCGGATGGTAGTCCCACGGCAGTTTCTCGGGATCTACGCAGATTTCTTATGACCATAAGTATCTACACAGTTTTTCATAGCTTCATTTACAAATCGTTTTTTTATATATATAGAATTTTTTTTTTCTAAATTATCCCTTTTTAATTGAAATATCCGTATTGTAGTAACTGTTTTGACGTCGAAAACACTTAAATAAAGATGCGATGTTGTTTTAACACATATTTAGTTACACTTTATGTATATGTTTATCAAAAATATGTATTTTCTGTTTCGAATGATGTCAATTTCAGAAATTTAAAAATCTAGCACGAGAATCAGAATTTTTATTGATCAATTAAAAAAAGAACACGCGTTATTATTTCTTTTTAAATTATTGAACTGTTTTTTAGTTGATGGCAACTTGAAAGAAATAATTGAATTAGCAATTAAAAAGGAGAGATTACTATTATGTTAAATTATGAAAGGCATAGCGTTATATAATTTTTAAATGGGTTCTATTTCCTTAATATTGGAATTTTTTTCACAAGACTTTCGAAAGGCACATACCTAAATTAAAAGCTTTCGAACAAGCTATTACACGTTGGTGAATATTTCCTGGTTCGGGTTATAATTGAGTTGTTTGTCTTTTTTTCTTGTTTCACGAGAAAAAAGTGAAAAAAAATAGGGGTTCTGGATCTGCATAACTAATTGGTGGATCTCGATGATTTTTTATAAACTTTGAGGTCTAGTGTAGGGCACTTCGTCTTTTCAATTTCATCGCGATCGGATGATTAGGTCCAAAGTTATTAAGAGGCAAACTTTGGACTTTAACATTAGAGATGCGGTTGAGCTCTACTATACAGCACTACCCGTAAGGCATGGTGACGTCACTGCATCGTCGTTGTGAAGTCACTTTATGACAATCGATCGTCGATGTGAAGTCACAGTGACTAAAATGTGAAGCCGTTATGGCCGTTTTACAGCTTTTTTGTGACGTCACATTCTGACCACTCTGTGACGTCACATTGTGACCACTTTGTGAAAAATGTGTTTATTTGTGACTACTTTGACATTAACATTGTGACGAAACTGTGAAAAAAGCGACGATATTTAAATTACCAGAAAAATGTTTTTAAAAGTAAATAACATGTTTTGAAGAAAATTTTGTAATTATCTAAATATTTTTAAGAAAGTCACATCTCAGTCACAATGTGACGTCACTGAATGGTGGCATTTTGGTTACAGATGTGATGTGACCAAAGTGACTAACAATGACGTCCCTGTGACCGTGCATGTGGGTATCGTGCTGTATGATAAAAAATTACTCATCTCATGATGGATGCAAAGAATACATGACAATGAGATGCGCTTCATTTAAATCCTTGGATAATTTTTGAAGAAGAAAATTTAACAAGTATTTTTTTTCACAAAAAATATTTTGGGCACACTTCTCTCTTATTTTTAAAAGTGTTATTTCAATAAAGCCTTTGCTATAGTGTAACATATTGAGGTATAATTTATCCTTTTCAGGTAAGACTAAGTTTTAAAATTAGGGGAAAGTTACTTTACAGTAAAATAACAACATCCTGGAAATTGCACGTAAAGCATGCAAATGAGGTGCGTTTGTATGATAACGAAGTTTTAAAATATCACTCTCATATATTAATCTCATAAAATTGTAAACAGTTAATTACAATTAAAATGCACACCAAATAATGTTCTCCCTATACCATTATGTAATGGAATACCTTTGTGTGGCCTTGTAAATCAATAACAAATGTTCTTTGCACCACAGATTGTGCGAGATCTATATATAATATGTACTTTATAGATACATATGCATTTTATTATGTTAGAAAGTATGTAACACCATTAAAATGCATTTGAAACATTTTCGCCCATTGACCATAGTGTAACGGAATACTTTTGATTGCCCCTGTAACTGAACTATGCATCCGATTTTGATAAAATTTGAAATAACTCAGCAAAATTTGGTAATAATTATGTATTTTAAATTTCAAACGATTAGAAAGCATTTGAAACTTTTTCTCCCATTGACCATAATGTAACGGAATACTTTTGATTGTCGCTGTAATTGATCTGTGCATCTGATTTTCATAAAACTTGAAATGACTCGACCAAATTATGTAATAATTATGTGTTTTAAATTTCAAACGATTCGGCTGGGTAGTTTTTGCGTTGGTATATGCGGACAGACAGACGGATTGAACGACAACAATAGGTGCTACGTATTTGCATAATTACGAACGCACCTAAAAATTAAAACTATCAAAATGCTTTACTGAAAATTAATGAACAAGTCTGTTGTTCTTTACTTTTTATTAAAATGACAACTGATACAGTTATGAAATTTTTTTTTAATTTATTACTAAATGTTAAAAAAAATAGAAGTGATAACAGTAAATGCAACAAAACATACAGGGTTCAAACTCAATTCTAAAAAAAGTACAAGAGATTTTTACGAGGTATCTATTTAGTATGAGAAAAAAGTTTTTTTAAATAATGGTTATCATGTAATTCTTTGAAAAATATATTGCACAAACAAAAATTTTCTTCTGTATCAATCACGAGATGTCTTTCTAGTTCACAATGTCTAGAAAATGTTTTGGAACACAATTCAGAAACACAAGGATTTTACTTTGTATGAGTCAAGAGATGCCTTCTTAGATTACCATTCTGAGAAAATCCTTTGGAACATATTTTACAGATGAAAGGTTTTTCTACTGCATGCGTCAAGAGATGGACTTTTAGATTACCATTCTTAGAAAATCTCTTGGAACATACTTCACAAGCAAAAGGTTTTTCTCCTGTATGAGTCAAGATATGTTTTCTCAAAGTAGTGCTCTGGGAAAATCCTTTAAAGCATATTTCACAAACAAAAGGTTTTTCTCCGGTATGCGTCAAGAGATGGCACCTTAGAGAACTATTCTGAGAAAATCCTTTAGAGCATATTTCACAAACAAAAGGTTTTTCTCCTGTATGTGTCATGATATGTCTTCTTAGATTCCTATTCTGAGTATACAAAAATTAATTTATAATTTTTTTTAATCAAAAATTAATTAAAAGCTGTCTAAAGCTCATTCTGATTGTTTTGGTGTTCTAATGTTGATACACATGGTTTTTAAGCAGTTTAAACCAATTTTCATCATTTCCATGGACATCATTTCCATGGTCACAGCTTGTCCACAGAAATGATGGTTAGGCAATGGACATGATAACAAGTTTTGATTTGAAAACAAAAGTTTTTATCTTATTGTTTTTTGTAATTTAACATAATAAATATTTATAGAAACAAAGTGAAAACACTTAAATGTTCAATATTATATTTATTTTTTTTTTTATTTTATTGTAAAAAATTACATTTTTTTTTTTTTTTTACTGTGACAAGTAAATAATTTATTTATTTATTTTTTTTCACAAACAAAAGGTTTTTCTCCTGTATGTGTCAAGAGGTGTCTTCTTAGATTCCTATTCTGAGAAAAGGGTCATTCTCCACAAAACGTTAAAATCTTTGTCTCAAGCAATTTTTATTTTATTTTTCATAAGAGTTAATATTTTTTTTGGTTTAATTGATCTTTAAATATTCTGAGAAAATCCTTTGGGACATACTTCACAAACAAAGGGTTTTTCTCCTGTATTCGTCAAGAGATGCCTTCTTAGAGAACTATTCTGAGAAAATCCTTTGTAGCATATTTCACAAACAAGTAAATAATTTATTTATTTATTTATTTTCACAAACAAAAGGTTTTTCTCCTGTATGTGTCAAGAGGTGTCTTCTTAGATTCCTATTCTGAGAAAAGGGTCATTCTCCACAAAACGTTAAAATCTTTGTCTCAAGCAATTTTTATTTTATTTTTCATAAGAGTTAATATTTTTTTTGGTTTAATTGATCTTTAAATATTCTGAGAAAATCCTTTGGGACATACTTCACAAACAAAGGGTTTTTCTCCTGTATTCGTCAAGAGATGCCTTCTTAGAGAACTATTCTGAGAAAATCCTTTGTAGCATATTTCACAAACAAAAGGTTTTTCTCCTGTATGTGTCAAGAGGTGTCTTCTTAGATTCCTATTCTGAGAAAAGGGTCATTCTCCACAAAACGTTAAAATCTTTGTCTCAAGCAATTTTTATTTTATTTTTCATAAGAGTTAATATTTTTTTTTGGTTTAATTGATAATTATAAAGTTCATCTCAAGTCTACATAATGTTTATTCAGTAAAAAAAATCTATTTTTAGTGAAATTATGTGTCCACAGAACATGACAAATCATGTCCGTGGACTGTCTCACCCTAACTTTTTACTTTTTTCTGGCATATAAATATATAATAATAAATATTTTTACCTTCAAACTTATTTTTCTTGTTTACATAGTAGTTAAAAAAGAAGATAAAATTATTAAATCACTTTTTTTCCTTAAAAATATTTATTTATTTAATAAAATATGAGTGTCCCACAAAAAAGCATCATATGTGTGGACAAATTTTTAATAGTTTCTAAAAAGCTCAACAGGTGGTAGCATCAGTCAACATTGGTGGAAGAAGAAAGTGTTCAGCCATCTTGAATGATTTGTGAAGTGGTAAGTTATTTGCTTGTTGAAATATTTTAAATATTTGCTATTAAAAGTTATAAGTTAATTTTGTAAACATCATACCATCATATCTGTGGACAGGCACATGTAAGTATACAAAAATTAATTTATAATTTTTTTTAATCAAAAATTAATTAAAAGCTGTCTAAAGCTCATTCTGATTGTTTTGGTGTTCTAATGTTGATACACATGGTTTTTAAGCAGTTTAAATCAATTTTCATCATTTCCATGGACATCATTTCCATGGTCACAGCTTGTCCACAGAAATGATGGTTAGGCAATGGACATGATAACAAGTTTTGATTTGAAAACAAAAGTTTTTATCTTATTGTTTTTTGTAATTTAACATAATAAATATTTATAGAAACAAAGTGAAAACACTTAAATGTTCAATATTATATTTATTTTTTTTTATTTTATTGTAAAAAATTACATTTTTTTTTTTTTTTTTTTTTTTTTTTTACTGTGACAAGTAAATAATTTATTTATTTATTTTTTTTACAACATACCATAGTAAAAAAAGGTTTTTAAATATATTCTTTAGGTGTATATTTCTATATTAAAACACAAGCAACCTTCAATATTGAATTAGTTTTTGAGGAAAACAGCTCCATGACTATAAAAAAAGTTAAAATTTTCTAAGCTGAAGCTTGTTTATTTTAAAATAACCAAATTTATGAATTTTAAATCAACTTATTATATAACTACCTCAGTATTATTAACTTATATTTTACTGCAAAAAAACTTATTTGTTTTTTTGTTTTTAGTTGATAAAATGGTTCCAGTTAAAACGAAAAAGCAGTCTGAAAAATATATTGCACAAAGGAGGAAAGCGAAAAAACTCAGCATGAGGCATTCCAGGGAGAAATTGAAAGAAAATCCTGAGAAGTATGAAGAGAGAAAAAAGAAGGAAAAAGAAAGAAAATGCAAAGAAAATCAATTAATGAAATGTCAGAACGAGATAAAAGAAAATCACGGAAGCAAAAGAAGAAATGTTCAAAGACATATCGCGACAAACAAAAAATGAGTAATAAGTTGTTACAACATTTGAAAAAAAACTACACCTCCTTCTAGCCCAAGTTTAAATTCGCATCAACTGAACCTCAATCTTGCCACATCAAGAGTTTTAAGTGGAAAGAAATAGCAGGCAGTGTGCAGGGAAAAAAACTATAACAAGAAATAAAATGAAAATCTAAAAACGATTTTTAAACGATTCACTTAAAAATTTGCATAAAAAATTTGTATCTTGTTATGAGAAACATAAAAATTTAAGCTATTCTGAATTTTGCAAACTAAGACCATATTGGATAATTGTACCAGATTACAAAAACAGAGAAACTTGCTTATGCAAGCTACATACCAATACAACGCTAGTTGTGAAGAAGTTACATAAGCTGAGTATAATAAAAGAAAAAACTCCTGATGAGGTTTTACAAACCATGACTTGTGGTGGTAAAATGGCGGAAAAATGTTTGGAAAGGATATGCAATAACTTCAAAGAAAAGGATGTAATATTTCAAAAATATGACAAAAAAGACACAGTTGTTTGTCAAAAATGGATTACGAAAGATGTAGAAATAAATATTAGAGGTGTCAAAAAAAGGTGTAAAAAAACAACAAAGGGAGAAATCACAAGCACGAAAAAACAACTTGTATTCTTGTACAAATAACTAATGAAAAAATTTACTCATCATATAAATAACATAAAACATCAGTATTCAGCAATAAAGCACATAAAATCTAGTTTGAAGGAAAATGAAGCACTTTTGGATGTAGACTTTTCTGAAAATTATAATTGCAAATTTAGTGAGGAAATACAGTCATTTCATTTTGGAGGATCACGAGATCAGGTTTCATTACACACTTCCATCTTATATCATGGCGATGCAGAAGGAGTTTTAAAGACCAAACCATTCTGTACTTTATCTGAAGATCGTAGATATAATGCCACAGCAATCTGTGCTCACTTACGACCTGTTTTGATGGAAATCAAGAAGACTGTTCCAAACTTAGAAAAAATACATTTCTTCAGTGATGGACCAACCAGTCAATACTGGAACAGAAAAATGTTTGTCTTGGCTGTAAAATTTATAGCTAAAGAGCTTAATGTTAGCAACCTTCACTGGCACTTTTCAGAAGCTAGACATGGGAAAGGTTCCCCAGACGGCATTTGAGGGTGCCTCAAAAGACAAGCTGACAACATTGTGGCACGAGGAATTGACATTCCGAACATTGATGTCCTTTTAACTCAATTGAAAGAAAATTGTTCAGGAATTAATATTTATAGAGTCACCGAGAGTGAGATCTCAGAATTTCAAGATATTCCATTGATTCTCCCTACATTTCAAGGCAGTGGCGTAGCTAAGGGGGGGGCAAGGGGGGCGTCCGCCCCGGGCGCCGAGGCCTAGGGGCGCCAAATTGAGAGAAATTGTTATATATCTATATTGGGGTGGGGGCGCAAAATTTCTTGCTGGCCCCGGACACCAAAAAACATAGCTACGCTACTGTTTCAAGGTATTTTAAAAGTGCACGAAATATGGTGGTGTGCAAGTACCACAAACAAATTAAAACTAGATGCCTCACCTGCATATTATGTAATTCTCAAAACCATTGCCCACACTATATCATCAATCAGATCAAAATTGACACAGATGTCATTTTTCTAAGATCTTGTCAAAAAACCTTTGATATACATAATAATGAAAATGATTCTGAACTTCAAATTAAAGAAAATGACTATGTTGTAGTCAAATTCAGTCAAAAGAAAATGGTCAGGCATTATGTAGGAACAGTACTTAATATTCAAAAGGATGGACTTGAAGTTAAGCTTTTAAGGAAATCTGGGAAAGGCAAATTCATATTTCCTGATAAAGATGACATTTGTCTTGTTGAAAAAGTGACATAGTGCATATTTTATTTACACCAACTGTAAATAATCGCCATCAATATGTTTTTCATACCACTTTTAGTGAATTTAAAAATATGTGCTGAAAATCTCAATTGTTATATAATTCTAAAATTGTCTAAATATTTACATAAATACTAGCTAATTATTGAAAAGAAAACCAAACTATTTGTAATTAGGCAAAAAAGTAACGTAACTTTCTAATATTACATAAATTTATGTTAAAATATTGTGTTCGTTTTTATTTAGTAACAATTCATCATGTCCGTGATAAAAGTTGTCATGTCCGTGGACACATGGTTTTTTAAATATTTAATTTTAATAACAAACATCATTCTATGATCTTGACGGGTGACGTAGTGAAAAAGTCAAAGGTAAGTGTTATCATAATCTACCATTAAAATTATTCTTATTAAAAAAAAAAAAATTCTATTTTTCTAACCTCAAAAATTAACGTTATCTGGAGAATGACCCAAAATCGTTTGGGACATACTTCACAAACAAAGGGTTTTTCACCTGTATGCGTCAAGAGATGCTTTCTTAGATAACTGTTCTTAGAAAATGTTTTGGAACATGATTCACAAATGAAAGATTTCTCCCCTTTATGAATGGAGGAATGTCTTTCTTTATCCCCATTTTGAGGAACAAAGTGCTGTTGACTGGCAGACGAATTTTTTTTTTGTAATCGATGACATTTTGTCAAATGAATTAGCTTGATTTTGGACGATAACAGAAACTTCTTGAAGGCATTAGCAAGAAGAGATTGTTGCTATTTTCATGCAAGGACACTTATTAATCTTCAGCAAAAACAATTTTATCAATCACTAAATCTAAAAACAGAAAGGAAAATAATTAAGAAGACATTCTTAAATGTACCTCTTTAAGTTTTAACCTTGAATTAAGAAGCCAATTTTACAATATTCTTTTTCTTAAATAGTACAAAATTCATGCATGAAATTATCAAATTATACATTCTTAGATATGATTTGATTTAGCAACGTTTTTTCATAAATGCAGGTACATATGCATAGGTGTGCATGCGATTTTGTTACAGCAAATACTACCATAGCCCATATTGGGACCCTCCTATACCTTGAGTGGTAAAATCTACAAATTTATTTCATTGAATGCTTGTAATTTTACTTTTTCCATCTTTACGAAAAATAAGAGTTAGATTCGTGAATTTTTTTGAATTCCGGTTTTCGATGGATCTACACGTTTTAGGAATCAGAGATTCTAAAAATCATGTTTTTACAAAAGTCTGTCTGTCGGTTTGTCTGTATGTGACATAAATTTTGTGGGCGTTTTATCTCAAGAACTAAAGCACGGATTTTAGGAAACTTTAAATTAAGTTAGATCTTGATAGAAACTGGATCTAATTAACATTTGGTGTAAATCACTTAACAGGTGATGCTGCTGTGGCGCTTTTTTCACAAATTTCACAGTAGCTATATCTCAAGAACTAATGTTCGTACTTTCAGATTCCATTATTCCATCATATAATTTTGTTCTGATTACGTTTTGGTCTAAATCTCCCAATAGGTGAATGTGTTATGCGACATTATTCATGATGATAGCAATATCTCTATTTCAGGAACTAATGCACGAATTTTCAACAAACTTTAGATCAGTTAGTATTTAATATACATTAGTACTCAGTAGGTTTCGGAGTAAATCGCTCAGAAACGGTTACACTGCTATGCAGCATTATTTAGGATTATCGCAATAGCTCTATCTCACAAACTAATGCCCAAATTTTCATTAAATGTAAGATTCAGTTAGTACCTGATATAAAATTATTATTCTTTAGTTTTTGGAGTAAATCATTCATCAGGTAACGCTACTATAAAGAATTATTCATGATTATCGGAATAGTTCTATATCAAGAACTAATACATGAATTTTCACCAGACTTTAAATTCAGTTACTTTTAATATAAATTAATATTCTTTAATTTTTAGAGTAAATTGCTGTATTGTCCAATTTCTTTTACGAGTTCTGCGAGCTCTATCTCAAATACTGATACACTGATTTTCCTCAAATTTCAGATTCAGTTTGAACTTCAAATAAGATGGCTGCAGATTAGATTTTGCTAATTGGTGACGCTGCAATGTTTTATTGTTCTGGAAATATTAACGTGTATGAGATAAAAGAAAGTACTGGGATTGCCACATTCGACTCGTTATTTTTAAAGTACTGTGGTACCTTAAATTTTAAACAGAATTGGTTCCAAAGAACTGTTAGTAAATCTAATCAAAGTTTATCATAATATACAGGGTGTCTCAAAAAGATCTGTACAACTTCAAAATTTTATTTAAAAAATAATAGGCATCTGACAAAACAACTTACAATAGATAGAATACCTCACAAAGTTTTTCTTTTTTTTTCTACAGTATGTTTTTAGCCATAAAAAGAAAATATGGTGCTACACAAAAAATGCTGCAAAATTCTATGGTGCTATTCAAAAAATTGCTGATGTCCTGAGGAAACCTCCAGGGTTTGAAATGTTCATACACTTAAAACCGGTGATGCTGCTATGTTTAATTTTTATGGAAATATTAAAATAGCAAATATTATAATTTATGGAAATAAATAAAATTATGGAAATATTAGTATTAATTTTATGAGATAGAAGAAAGTTTTGAGAATGCCACATCCAATTAATTATTATTATTTATTTATTACACCTAATTGTTCATGATATTCCCAAATGATAGACCTAAACAAGATTTTTACCCCTTTGCTGTCCATATATTCAGCCCCAACTCAATTTCAACTCAACTTCTTATACGCATTCATATTGTCAAGCATTCAAGGTCATACTTTTTTGGGGGTACTACTTTGTTATCCAGCCGACCAGAAAACAATTACCAAACTATAAGATTAAATGCCAAACATGGATCATCGTGAATGTCACATCCAATGACATTAAATATGATACACGTGTTTAAAAGGTCATTAAGCCATTTTTATTTTGACTTTTTATTTATATTTTTATTAATTATTTGTTTAAAAAAACATGCAACATGTAAAACTTGGCTTTTAGTTTGGCAAAATTTGTCAATAGGATAACCAAGTAGTACCTTTTTTTCTTTTTCATAATTTTGATAAAAAGATTTTAACTAATAAACTGAACTGAATTTTTTACAATTTGAATTCCTTTTTTTGTCTTGCAAACCAGCACAGAAAACAATTACCTCCAAAGTTGGGTACTATATTTGTTTTAACCTTTAGCTTTCGGGACAGTGATATCTAAAATATCCTTTTACAACGGGAGAACTGATGCGATTTCATCCCCCTTTCTTAATGACCCTTCACCGCAGGTGACCAGAAAATGCTGCTATCATTTGGAACATGTGTTAATGATTTACACGTTCGTGAGAAGGTAAGAGAATTTTCTTCCCTAAGAGAAAGTTGTTTCTGTTTACTTGTCGGAATCGAAAGTAATGCTTTAGGTTCGTTGAAAAGATGTAATTTATAATGATAAAAATGATCTTTTTCTGTGAAGTGCGTGTCATTAAATAAAACATATATTAGTAGTAATTGAGCGGTCTTTTTAAAAAATAATTAGAAAACTTGATGGATGTTTATTGAATGTTTTAATAGCATTTGGTTTCTTGAAGGGTATAATCTAAAAATGAAGGTTTGTTATAGGCAAAATTACTATAAGTATATATGGTAATACAAAAATACATTATTTTAAAAAGTGCTAAATTTTCAAATATTTAAATAACGCATAAGTGATTTCCTTAAGAATCATTGTTAATATTATTTCAACGATTTAAATTAAAACAGAAAAAGAAATTTCACGATAAGAAAAAATTAGAAATTAACATATAAGGAATCGTTAAACAATATAGTAACAAATAATAAAGAGATATCTAACGTAATTTATGTTTCCTATTAAGGTCTTCGTTTTTAGCTATAACTAAAACGAGTATTTACGAATAGTACTACTTTAATTTAATCTGTAAAATAATTAACCGAATATTATTATAAAGAAATATTGGATGAAGGCTGGATATGAAAATTCTGTCAACACAGCAGAGAAGAAGATTTTGGTGTTAAAATTTCTTCAAGGGCTTTCAATCCTTCCGCCGTTTGCACTCTGCTAACTATTACTTTTAATGCCCAAAATACCAAGTGGTACCAGTAATTTTTTTTATTACAGTTTGAATTTCATAGTATATGTGAAAAAGAGCTTTTAGTTATTTTCAAATAAATTTGTAAATTTCAGAGTTAATAAATTAAGTGAGCATTTTTTGATCATAAATACCTTGCCCCTGAAAGGGTTAAAAATTGATAAATACATATAGTCCTCTTGTATTACTATAAAAAGAGACAATCAAAGCTATCTGGCCCTTCCGTTTGTATTTTCGTGGTTTAAAAAAAATAAAGAAATAAAAAAATAATTAAAAAAATAAATAAATAAAACGGAAAAAAGCGCTTTGACTAAAGCGCATCCATAAAAAAGCTAACATATTTAAAATCACATCATATTTAAATGAGTCCAATAATAATACACTTGGTTTATCTTAGAATATAAATACTAGAATAAGATGATTTTTTGAAATTTTGACGTTCTTGCTCTGCTGAGGCTGAGGGACGGAAGAAGAAAGGGGTTTAAAAGTATCTCAAAACCTCTCATTGTCATAATGATCAATTTTTGTAAGATATGGAGAATTAGAATATAAACATTGGGTACTATATATATTTTTTAAATTCAGTCTCCCTTGTTCTTCTGTGCATGTTGGTGGGGAAGGGGGGGGGAGGTCTTCAAACTTCAAATCTATCACGACTTTAGAAGATAACATTGTCAAAATGTTTTCTAAGTTTATAAATCGATAGATCGTTTCGTATAATTTAATGTAAAGAGGGTTCCCAAATATTATAGTTTTTCTATTTTTTTTTTTCCTATCGGCTCCCTAAGTTTCCTTCTTATGAAATGGGCATTCATAAATATGAGGTCAAACATCGTCTTTGTCATCCTGGATTTTCAGAAGAATCCTATAAATATGTTTTTATTTTTTATTCGACAAAATGTCTATAATTGAAAGTGTCCGGCCATTAATAGCCTCCATATAGTATGTAGTTCTGTAACATTTTACTTTAATCTCTTACATCTAAAAAGCACCCATAGGAATTCCTTTTTTCTACGAATTAAGTGTGGAGCTGGGGAAAAAAGTACGAATTTAGAAGTACATTTTTTTCTCTATACAATGTGTAAAAATTTAAAATGTGCGATACTTAGAAGTGTAAAATTTGCAAAATCGAAAATTGCAAAACCGAAATTGCATGGAAAAGCGCTGCGCATTTTAATTTCTTTTCTTTTCTTTTCTTTTCTTTCTTTCTTTTCTTTTCTTTTCTTTTTTTTTTTTTCAATTTCAAGAGAAAATGGAGTGATTCTGTTGCCACAATTACAAAACTGGTACTAAAAACTATAAAAAAATTAATATCTCAAAAATAAATTGAGATAGAGTTTTCAAACAAATTGCACTTAAAAGTACATTTTTCTTTCTATACAACAGTATAAAAATTTAAAATGTGCGATGGTTAGAAGTGTAAAAATTTGTTGTAGTGAACATTGCAAAACCGAAATTGCATGGGAAAGTGTTGGCATTGGCAAAATTACGTATGCGTTACGCACAGATACGTTTCGCCTTTATAATATAGATACATATTTATGAAATTTATGGTATTTTTATTTAGAAACGAAGAGATTGTATAGTGTTTTCTATTTTTCCGTAAAGGCAAGACACTGTGAAAGAAATTGTAAAAGTTAGCTTTTTAAACAAAATTTACCAATGAAGGTAAAAAAAGACATTAATTATTTTAATTTATATGAAATTCAGACTTTTGAACCATTCTGTGTTAGAGTAACAATTCCACCACCATAGAAATATGATTCTTCAAATTAAACGAGTGTACCGCAAAAGTTTTGAAGAAATTCAAACTCTTTCCAATTTTTTAGACTTTATTATTATTATTAATTATACTTTTTGCTTTTACTTTTAATTTAATTATATTATTATTTATTATATTTTTTAACAATTGTTTCGCCATGAAAGTTTTTAATAATTAAATCATTATTTTTTGTTTTCCCTTGTTTTATTCGAGAATAATAGCTATATAAATAATAATAATTATTATAAACTTTGTGGTTGCAACATTCTTGCAAACAAACAAAAAAAAAAAAAAAAAAAAAAAAAAAGAAGAAGAAGAAGAAGAAGAAGAAGATAGAGCTACTTTATTTAATCAAAATCGCTAAAAATTAAATATTTTAATTGAGTTTATTTATTTTAATTTATTTATTTGTATTGTTATTAAATTTCTAAAAAAAGCCCTGCGGCAATTTTCATGAAATATAAATTCAGTCCTTGACCAATTCGTCACCTGAGAATAAGATGGTTCTATCTGGCCAAAAATCAATTTCGAGTTAGAAGACTTTGAAAATCAGCATGCTGTTTATGTGCAGCTATTAAAGTTTGCAAAAAACTTTTGGCACTAATAGATTTATATGTAGGTATAGACAGTAATTCTACAAAATCAAAGTTTTTAAATACCATTTTCATGGATTTTTTTACATTTAAAAAATTTGAATGAACCATATTATTCCCAAACGTCGTGTTATCCTTAGAATAAGATGGTTCTATCATGAAAATACCACATTTTTCTTAATTTGTGTAATTTTTGATAATATAACAAAGTGAAATTTCGTTGATTAATTCGAATAAACTTCAGTGGATAGTAAAATATTTATTACTATGTATATTGTAGCACAATAACAGCAAATTACCGCCTCCACATTTTCATACTAATTAAACCATCTTCTCAAAACTAATGAATATACGTAAGTTAAATATATTATTTAACTGAACATAAAATATCTTAAATATTTAATTTTATTAAATAGGAGCCCCACAGCTTTCCTTTTTTAGCGAACTATTTCAGTGGGGGAGTATAAAAATTAATACAAAAAATGTGATTATATTGATAAATGAAATTGAAATGAATTATAAATAAAAAATTTCTTATTACAGTCAGGTATACTTTTGATGTAAAGAAAATATTTTATATCTCTAAGGAAAAAACTTTCTTGTTCTTTTAAAAGCAACAAAATAACTTTGATATTCCTATATTAGTCGAAATTTTGGAATGCTCCATAAACCATGCTTTATTTCATAATACAATTAGGCTAATTGCTATTAAACATATTTTGAAAATAGAACGTTTCATCTCTCGGAAATTACTTTAGCTTGTTCTGAAGGTCTTTTATTTTATCTTTGTTAATGCAATCCTTCTTTATTTGTGCTAATTTAGGATTTGATAAAGTCCTTTGTAAAAATGATGTTGATACTTCTTGTCGTTTGAAGGGGCTCCTTTGCAAATTCACCGCTGTGAAATTCTGGTCACATTAGTGGTCACAACAGTTGTATCTGATCACAACAGTTGCTTGTCTTAAACTCAATATTATAAAGAAATTGTGTGAATCATAATTGTATCACCTTGGTCTACGGAACGAGATTATACGCAAATTTTTTTTCTACACGATTGGAAACCTAAGAACTGTTCTGATTTCATTCTCAAGGTTGTAAATGGATTACTGCGATTTACTCTCAGGAACAGTCCTATACATGAAAGTGGCGAAAAGTATTCTGCTACATTCTTTGCTCTTTTTATTTGGCTCTGAATATTATCCACTTCTTGCACACATGATTGTTCAGGTGTACAATATCTTAGAGTAATGTCGTTAATATGTAGATGAGATTGTATAAGTATTGCAATTGCATAAGATATCATTTGGTTTCTATACTGAGGAACACAACTGTCACAATATAAAATTAAACTATCAGCATGTGGAAAGTCTGTTAGTATCTTCCGAACAGTCGTTAATACAGCTGAGCTTATATCATTCCCATCTCTGCCTGACATGTCGTCTGTCCACAAGCAACAATATGCTTTCTTTTGTTTCTTCTATGTTGCATGTGCTGTCATGTTATACAAGTTAATTTTCTTTATAAAAAAAGTTGCTGACATCACTTTTAGGACATGTTATAACTTTTCTAATACAAAGGAAATGACTGACTTATCAATGGAATTTCTATCAACATTTCTGAAAGTTCTGGTGGATTCAACTTCTCTTTTGGGCAAATCATATTTAAATTGCATGTCATTATAAATTTCTCCCTGAGTTTCAACATGCTAATACTCCTCACAGTGATCAAACTTATCTTTCTTTGGTTTGAATTCTTTATCTCATTCTCTTATTCTCATAGAATTCTTTATTGAATTCTATGTTGAACTACGTTATTAAATATGTGCCTATAACATGAAACTTTCACTGGCTATACATTGCTTTCTCACCATTTCTGAAAGTACAAGTCATACATTTTCTGTAAGTTAAGCCCTCATTCTAAGTATGTTTTTTTAGTGTTTGCTCTGTTGTAGTGTAACTCAATCTTGGGAAAACTTTCAATATGAGCTTTTATTGTATTCTTAGTATCATTTGAGATTATTCTGCTTAAAAAATTTACCTCGAGTATTTTGTTCGTAACTGGAGACAAGATATTGCCAGTAGGATGTACATAACTACATAAAGGCACTTTTAACTTACGAAAAATCCATAGTACTGTTAACAATTGGATTAGTAGGAATTACTTTAACTGATTTTTTAAGTTGTTTTAGCATCAAGAATATCTAGAGCTGGTGCTTCATCTAAACTGTCATCCATTCTTCCCACAGGATATTCTAAATCTAAATGAATTATGATTAGTCCTTCATCCCTGCATCCCTGCTTGGATCAGGTCCATTAATAAAATTAAGCACAATTCGTTTTGCATATCGGCGAATCGACATACAAAAAACCATATTTAAAAGGATTTTCACTGATAAAAATTCCCTCTATATTTTACCGAAAAGCGATTTAATTATCGAAATAATATATTCTTTCACACAAGAAATAAAAGATTGCCGGTTTTCATTAAATATTGTAAAATAAAATAATAATATATTATGTTATATCTGTCTGCGATTACTTTGTCCATAGAACTCTGTTATTCTGACTGATTTCAACAATTTCTGATGGAACTATATTATTCTCTTTCGCAAGCGGATGTAAATTATATATATCGAAAATTTAATGCAGAAATGCATTCATTGATACAAATAGAACACTCCTATGCCAAAAAGTAAATTTTTTTCAAAATGTCAGTTAGAACCTTATTATTCTCAGGCGACGAATTGCAGAGAATAATCTTTCAATGAAACAAACAAAAAAATAAGGCACATGAATCATTCGAATAGTTTCGAAGTAATTGATAATCGTGCAAAACGACAACAACAACAAAAAAGTGCTAAATTGCGAACTTCTTCTTTTTCTTTTTGGAGTCAGATGAAAAGTAACTAAGAAATTATTAATGCAATCTTTATTATGGTTTGCATAAATAAAAATTATTTCATTTGAATTTGGCGGTGAATAAGTTATTTAGAAATAATAAATAATTCTAGAATTCGACAATTTTCTGAAGCAGATAATGTATAATTCCATTCTCATTTATGCAAAAGGTATAGTTGCGCATGACTTTTTAGTAGGCTGTGACCATAGAATCAAGCTGGTTTCTAATGTGAAACTTTCTGAATAATTCTTAACGTGTGGCATCAAATTGTCAGACCTGACAGGATAGGATTTTGATAGAATTGGGAATCGAATTTAGTTTTTCCATTTTGTTTTTGTTATAAATAAATTACTTATTGACATTACCGCAACAAAAATACAACCAGCAAATTTCCACCATTCCCTAAATTTCGTGATCGGAAATTTTGTTCAAAACGCCAAATTTTACATTATTTTCTGAAATGCTTTTGCCTTTATTAAATAAATTAAAAACGCCATTCAATTATGTAATTTTTTAATAAGAATTTCACATCTCGTTCATATGTTTCATATGTTAACAATTTCGTATGTTTTTGAATAATAAAAATGAATTCAGAAAAGCTTCAAAAACTATCTCCTTTGGGCTTGAGAACAATCATAAGTTCCGTAAATATAATAATAATTATAAACATTTGATTTTTTTTTTCAATTCAGTGCGTAAAATTACATACGTAATTTCTAATATTCAGTGCGTTAGTAAGAAAGAAAAAAAATAATAATGCTTCATTTTACATTCTAAGAGTAAACGTGTAGTCAAAATTAGCAACGCTAAATCTCTAAAACTACTTGCTAAATATAATCTATTCATTATTATGTCTCACAAACAAGTACTATCTGAAATACCTTTTAGCCACTGGGGTAGAAGCAGCTTTACGTCGTCTGCGCAAACAAAGTTTATTTTTTTTGCCAAGTTTTTTTTCCCGGCATTTCCCTAGGATAATTAACACCCTCCCTACAGAAATTCCCTAGCTCGATAATCAGTCGGACCCCTATGGAGCGAAACGGCCTTAATGATTTCTTTTTCCGCATGTTGGAGGGGAAAAAGTTTTCGGGATAACGATAATCCCAACCCCGTAATCTTCAACATTTATTTTCTTGGGACTACGGTAATCCCCCCGGAAGCTAAAGGTTAACTAAGTTCAGGGGAAATACCTATTTTAACCCTCCTGATCAAAATATGTTTTGACCGTCAGTGGTCAAAGAAATAAAAATTTATTTTTTTAAATGATAAATTTTGTGCAACATTTGAACGGATTTTTCACAACATCTATACTAATAAAAGAACAAAACGCTCTGTCTGTGTGTCTGTGTGTGTGTCTGCGATGGCTAGCAAAATCTACAGCATGTACGAAGCTCACAATTTTTTTGAGAGTAGCCCTAAATCTCTCCTGATGCACCTGAGCTTCAGAATTTCAAAATTCCTATTATTAACCCATTAACGCCCAAATTATTTTCTTCGCTAAAATTTAAATTTTGTATTTCCCACCACTTTTAAAAACAAATTAATTTTTATCTAAATTTTTCGAGGATTCTGTCTCGTGAAAGAAGGTATATATTTTTCTTACTCTTTACTGGTGGGAAAACCGCTTTCTTGCTGTTTTTGTAATCGTCCTCAAATGAGGACACTGGGCGTTAATGGGTTAACTGAGTAATTAATTAAAATCGAGAGGTCACTCTCATAAAAAATCATCTTTTTCCATTTTTTTCTCTTTTGTTTGTTTACGGTTGGTTGGTTGTGTAAAAATTTTCGCAGAAGTAATAAGAAAGCTGAGACAGAATTAAAAAAACCCATAGAGGAATGAGATAAGTGGAGTTGAAGTCAGCCTCAAAAAAGTTTTGCAATATTAAACCATTTATCGCTCAAATTTTAATGTGCCAAACAAAAGGACATGGAAGGGATGTTGTATTATAAGACGAATTGAAAGAAATGAATTACAATTGAAGCATATTTTAAGAGGAAATAGCAAATTTTTAAAATGGTCTTTGTTCTATTATTATTTATTAAAATAAATGTTCGCTTTTAAAATGAAGGAAATGTGAAAATTAGCAATAATTAAATATCAAATTAATTCTTTTAAAATCATGTATGAAAACTTAAGTAATAAATATTAATCTAAAATATAGATTTCTGACTGCAGGCGATTTTAACGTATTATCAAAAGAATGTTATATTTTCAAGCAAAACGTTAAAATAAATTTTTATATTGATATTTAAAACACATATGATAAAATAATTAATAATTTTTTAGCGGTGAAGCGATAGATTAGTTCTTTTTAAGAAACAAGAGCAAAAAATTACGGGTTTAAACCTGTTTCAATTGATAGGGGTGTCAAAGCACGTACTTTTGTTGGTACTTAATTGGACTTAATGTAGGGTTACATTTTTAGCATCACCTCCAGAGATAATACTTCCACTCTATTAATTTCTTTTTACTCTATGAAAGAAAGCAATTTGAGATTTTGACATTTCAAAAGTGACTGTTTTTTTTTCCAAAAACCTTTAAAATTTAAAGACTTGGCAAAATGTCAGTTTAACTTAGGATTTTTGGACACAGCTGTTACGTCAGATCGTTGGTACTTCGTACATTAGAAAGTATGTGTGGTTAGCTATAATGCAATAAATATATGTATATGTATATATGAGGCTTTTTTAGCAGTTTTTTAAATCATTGATTAAATTTGAATGCACTTTATTTAAGTTAAATTTTATTAAGACTTTAATTTGTTTTTAAAACAAAAATGAAATGGCTGTTTGACGTACAGTTATTTGAATCGGCAGACGATTCATACACAGTAATGAATTATCAAAGAGCAAAATAAATTATATATCAAAAATAGCCACTAAAAGAATAGTAGCAAAACATAATGTTTAGGCGTATTAACGCATAACCCGATCCCAACCAGAAAAAAACTGACTATACTCTGATCCAAGCAAGACAAAAATTCCATGAGCATAAACCCGACCCGAACCTAAAAATTCCATTTGAAAAAAAAACTATGGACTTGATACCTGACCCGAATCAAATCTGAATCCCACAAAAATATTCAAATGAAGCATACCCCAATCCGATCAAGGAAAAATAATGTTCGTGTATATGCAACCCGATCCGAACCTAAAAATTTTCTTTGAAAAAACCCGAAATATGACCAGAACGAAACCTGAAATCGATAAAAATATTCCAAAGAACTATAACCCGATAAGAGTAAGACAAAATAATTTCCGTGAACATAAACCTGATTCGAACCTAAAAAATTCCATTTGAAAAAAAAAATTCTGAAATTTTATGCAAACTACAACTGAATCCGATAAAAATATTCGATAGAACCATAACCGGATTCGAATAAGAGAAAACAATTTCCGTGGACATGAACCCGATCCGAACCTAAAATTCTATTTGAAAAAAATACCTGAAATTAGAATCGAACCAAATATGAACCTGACAAAAATATTCCACAGAACCATACCCGGATCTGAACAAGACAAAAAATTTCCATGAACATGAACCCAATCCGAACCTAAAAAACTGAACTAAATCTGAATCTGACAAAAATATTCCAGAGAAGCATATCCTTATTCAAACAATGCAGAATAATTTCCATTGATGTGCAACCCAACCTGAACTTAAAAATTCCATTAAAAAAACCGAAATCTGAATTGAATGACATCTGAACCCGAAGAAATATTCCAAACACCAAAAACCGGACCCGAGCAAGACAAAATAATTTATCTGGATCTGAATCCGACCAGAACCTTAAAAATCAATTTGAAAAATACCTGAAATCTGAATCGAACCAAATCTGAATCCGACGAAAATATTCCAAATAACTATAACCAGATACGAACACGACAATAAAATTTCAATGGGCATAAAACCAATCCGAACCAGAAAATTTGCGAAAAAAAATAAATCCCGAAATTTGAACCAAACCTAATCTGAACCTAACAAAAATATTTCAGTGAAGTATAACCTCATAGGAACTAGGTAAAATAATTTCCATGGAAGTACAACCCGAACCAAACTTAAAAATCTCATTTGAAGGAAAAAAACCCCACGAAATCTGAATTGAACCGAATCTAAACTGAATAAAAATATTCCAAACAACTATAACCGTATCCGAAGAAGACAAAATAATTTCCATGAACATGAATCCAATCCGAACCTAAAATTCGGATGTTCTACAAAACATAATGCGCTCCGTAGCGGTGGAAAGTGAAACTAAGTACTTAGCGTGAGATGGTTAAGATATTTCGTTTATAGTTAATGTTAAATTAGAACTTGGTTACGGTTAGGTAACAGTTAGGTTGCAATTACGTGATGTGAGCCCTATGTTATATTTATTTTCCAGTTAGGTTACAGTTAGGTCATGGTTAAGTTATAGTTAGGTTAAGGTTAAGTTGCGATTAGGTTGTGGTTAGATTATGGGTAGGTTATGATAAGATGACGGCCAGGTTACATTTATGGTACATTTAAGTTACAATTAGGTTACTGTTAAGATACAGCTAGGTTACAGAGAAGTTATGATTACAATACAATTAGGTTACGGTTAGGATTTTGTTCACAGAATGAACATTACGCATGTTTGATAAAAAATATGCACCTATTTTTGTAAATTGGCTCTAAAATTATAATACTAACCTTTTAGCAAATCATCGAGAATCGATTTCATTCACGGTATAGTCGGATTTAAGAGTGATATAAATAGTTTGAAATTCAAAATATTTCACTTTTGATATCTATGTGAAAAAAGTATTTAGTTAAGTCACTTAACAGTAATTTTAAGGATAAATATCAACAGTTTAACACGAAAATCACGCAAACGTTGGACACATATTCCCTTCTGCGTTTCCCATTGCAATCATTTTGGGTACTTTTGCAGCTAAATATTACTTTTTTTTTAACCAATTTTTGACGCAGTCAGGGGGCACGTATTTAATATAACGTTCACTGTAAAAAAATTTACCCTTTTGCTGTATCATCACTCCCCCGCTTTTACAGAATATCTCTCTTTTGACCCATGAGAATGCCCCATAATAGGCTGAAGTAATCATTTTCTATAAAAGCGGTGGAGTGACGATGCAGCAAAGATTATTATTACGGACTCGGGCAACGCCGGGTGGGTCAGCTAGTTTAACAATATTGGTGAAAAATAATTATGTATACATATTTTTTTATAATTAATCTCTTGTATAATTTTCAATTTTTTGGATTTTCTTTTAAAACCAAATTTTTTATAGCGTATTATGTAAATATATTTTTTATGCATTTTTTAAGGTATATACAATATAATGCTATGTTTTAATTTCACAAGTACAACGAATATATACACTGTATGAAATATATATAATTATAAATATATATATTAGTAGAAATGAGAGGGAGGAACATGGGAACAATTTTTACATTTATGACTATTTCTCAAAATTATTGCAAAGATATACTGGAATAAAATTAATTTACCGTAAAATCCCGTTAATTCGCCCCTCCCGATCAAACGCCCCCTCCCCACTTTATAAAGAATTTGAAGTTTTCAAAAAATCCCGAGAAAGCGCCCTCCCTCTCGATTCTCAAAGGCGATTGAGAGTGAGATGAAACATTTTGAAATGAATGAATCATTAATATTTGATGAAATGTGCGTTTTTTCAAGATTTTTTAATTGATTGCATGCTTGTTTTGGCTTTTCTTTACTAATTTCTCATTTTTTCTGCGTTTTTTCGACAGAATTTACGTTTTTAAATAAAAAAAACAAAAATTTTTTCAAGTATCAAAATTTATGATTCATTCATTTCATGATGATTCATTCCTGTAAATTTTGTTGAACGATCGCGAAAAAATCCCGTGTAAGCGCCCCCCTCTAACTATTGTATGATTTTTCTTTTCATTTGGGGGGGCGGATTAACGGTATTTTACAGTATATAACACTTTGTTTGTTCTTTTGGTGAAACTTTTAAATGCCAAAATGAAATCGTCTAATGCCAAATAGAAATTTCTAAATTTGTTCACATGTGCCTCACTGAAGAGATAGCTGTGAACATGGTTGGGGCACATGCAAACACATTTATGAGTAAGACAAAACTAATTTTTCGTGAATAAAAACTGGGATAAAAACTTATTAGATGCCCTCTCTCTATTTACATAAATAAATCAATAAATATTTCAACAAGATACAAGAAATTATTTGTAAGATTAAACATTAATTTTATACCTACTCCTTTGGAATCAAGCACAGCAAAACTGTGTTACTTTTAAATACGTTATTGAATAATTCTGTTACTGGCTTTTTACGTTTTTGTAAATGTTTTTCTATGAGGATCACAAAATTAAGCACCGTGGTTTTAAAAATCAGTTAAATTCTGATATAAAAAATTATCATTATCAAAACACTCTTTATCTTTTCTATTTTTTTTTTTGTGGGGGGGGGGACTTAATTTTATTTTTGTAAAATAAAATAACTTTACTGTAACTTTAATATGAGCTAAAAAAAGTTTAAAACTGGAAATCATTAAAGAATAACAAGCATATTGGTTTTTATATTTTACAGAAAACCACTACTTTTAATTATTATCTAATTTCCAGTAAATTAAAATTGTGAAGAAATCCAAAAAACATTGAATTGATAGCTAAATGTTTGACAAGGTTAATTAAATTTTAAACTAAAAAAAACATTCACAGACTTAAAAAATATACTTGCGAACTGTTCACATCTACCCTCAGATGTTCTGTTCACAAGTGCTCCATCTACCAATTTTCGCCTAACTTATACCGTATTTTCGGATATATAGCCCGCACTAATAAATCGAACAGTGCAGTAAAAAAAGTACCCCGCGTACGTGTATAACCCGCGGAGATGCATCGGTGTATAGTCCGCGAACTATACACCATTTACGAACATATATTTCGATCAGGGTTCGAAGTTAGATGCCATTAAAAGTATATACGCACGTATAAGTCGAGAAGTTTTAGACAAAAAAAGAATTTCAAAGTGGGGGGGGGGTCGACTCATACGCGAGACCTTAAAAAAAATCTATGAATAAAATATCGAAAGATAGTTTGCTAGCAAATCGGTGCTGCAGCACCCCTTTGTGATTGTAGAATACAAAATCCAAAATCTGGAACCTTTCCTACCTTGACAATTCTGAGTTTAAGATTTTTAATTTATTTCTCAAAAGAAAAAAAAATCTACTCTGCCCTGTTGCAAAGAACAACAACAACAAAAAAAAAGGTGTGTGATTTATGTCATTTCGGAACGATTCCGAGAAAGCCTTCCTTTTCAGAGTCGTTTCATTACGGAACGAGTCAGAGGAATTGCTCCTTTTCAGAACGAGTCCGAGGAATCAAACCTTTTCAGAGTTGTTTCATTTCGGAACGAGTCCAAAGATTTTGCCCTTTTTTGAGTTTCGGACCGATTCCGAGGATTCGAACCTTTAGGGAACTTTTCTAAAAAAGGATCGATTCCGTGATGATCCTTCCTTTTCGGAATCCTTCCGAAAAGGACGGATTCTTTTTTACAGAATGGAATCGTTCCAGTAGTTCAACAGATGGGATCGCTCCTTTTGAATCTTTCCTCAACAAATGACACATCTCTACTAAAAAACTGATTATAGTTAACATTAAAACGACTTATTCAGCAGAAAGTAAGCTTAAAATAAGTAATATGTTATGCTGTTGATTTTACCCTCTCAAATCACGAGCAAACTGCGTTCGAGCGTCATTATTTCTCGCTGACGGTTAGTGCAATACGTAGGTATTCCAATACCAATCGAATTTGAGTTAGGCGATATAGTTGCGACAGTTCTTCCAAACCCACAAATAACTGTATTTAAGCAGTAAGAAAAAAAAGAGCCTTTACAAACATGAGAGAACTCTCTATATTTGCGGCATAGCGAAAAAAATTTTGAAATTTCGATGTTTTTTTTTTCAAATTTTTTAAGATTTAAAAATAGTACAAAAAAATATCAAGATTTTCAATTTTTTTTTTAAATCTTTGACTATACACCCGAAAATACGGTATATAAAAAAAATATATTTTTAACTGAAATAAGGAAACATAACTTTTTGTAGACATACACAATTAATGTCTCTATAGAATGTAATGCTGATATTCTGCTTTAAAAAATGTCTTGAATGAATTTTTACTTGAATAACTTTGGAAGACATTTTCACTTCACACCTTCTAAAAAACAAATTACAACAACCTGCAATCAAAATCACTGATTGTTTTAAAAATTCAGCAAAAGACTGTAATAGTACTGCCATCAATGTTTTAAACTTTTTAACTTGAGATTAACTGATTGAAATATGTACTGTTTACGTGTGATCACCTCTCTACTTATATGATATTTATTTATCTGTATATATGTATAATCAATATTCTTTAATATATATACAATATACTCTCTCAAATCTGCAAGTTTTGAGAATAGAGGTTGTGCAGATTTTAGAATTTTGCATATTTCTGATCATTGCTTTGCTTACATATTTTTAAACACTCATTTAAATGTATATCTGGACTGAATGTTTCATTGTTCACATCCATAAATTATGTTTAGATATTGGAGAGTTGTGAAGTTTTGGGTAGTGGATTTGAGGGAGTCTATTGTAATTTGTTTTAACAAGAGAAACCATAAAATTTAAAATTTCATAAATTAAAAAACGTTTTCAAATTATCCTCTTCTTAAAATAACAGAAAGCAAAGAATTCTTTAGTGTAAAATTTATTTGTAGAAATTTCTTATTTATCAATGAAACAGGAACATTATTTGGTTCTTATGCATTATCTAGGCCAAGAGATAAATTACCAAAAAGGGTTATCAAACTTGTTTATTGTTGCCTATAACTTTCAAAATAGCAATTTAACATCATTAAATAGACAGAAAATTGTTAAAAATAATCAATAATATAAAGGAAATAAATAAAAAACATAAAAAAATAAATAACAAAAAGCTAAAAAATTAAAAATGAACTATTAAAAACAATGTCATCAACAATAATAAAAAAACTGTATTGCATATTATCATCATTACATTATAAATATTATTAGTTGTACTATTCTATGTAATTGTCTTTATAAGGATTAATGCAATTAGTATAACTGAGGTCATTTTTGGTACAATTCCATTTGACCAGGCTTGAATAATACGTAAGGTTTCTGTTATATTTGGTGAGTAACGATCATTTGAATTAATTGTATTATTTTAGTAATTCTTACGAGAAATAAACTGCATAAGACAGTAAAATTTTTCTTCAAAATCTAGTTTTTTACAATTACACTTTGATTTCGAAATATTTGTTTCAGAATATATGAAAAATATGTTCAAAAGTTTAAAATAAAATACACTCAAACCTCATTAACATGAATTACTTTTAATATGAATTTTTTTACAGTCAACTATAAAGACAACGATTTGATACTGATAACATGAATTACTCTTAACATGAAGAAAATTTTGATTCTCCTTGAGGTTCATGTTAATGAGGTTCGACTTTACCATATATATATACATTAATTAAAAAAGTTCTTTTAAAAAAGTTCTTTTTTTACCTTAAAGCATAATTTTTATTGTGTACTTTACTTATAGTGAATGTTAGTTACCGGATAGTTACAACTCGACTAGCCAAACATTCAGCTTACCTGTGTGCAGAACATTTTAAATGTAAGCAAAAATGAAAGTTACCACACATAAAACTTTAGGTTATCATACGATCAAATCACAAGTAGTGAAACATTGAATCGAAGAATAACTAAAAAAGTATATCTTACCATCAATTTATTTTAGTAAAGAATATGAATTCAGTAAATTGATTTTAAAAATAAGCGATTGTTACAGAGTATTACTCATTACTAAAGTACAGACGCCAACACAATGAATGATTCATCACGGAATAATTCTTTCATGAATATCGAATCAATCCATCAATGATTTTAATTCACAAAATAAAACATTTATAAAAAGGAGTAGAAAAAATTATTCAAAGTTGTGAAATCTAACATTTAAATATTTTCTACGACATAAAATTTGACGCTTTTTGATTTTGAATAACTCACGAAAATTAAGCTTAGATTCTTTGGTAAAGCTTGTTTCGGTTAATGGCAGTCTAATAACCACTACTACAACCAGGGTTAAAAAAGAAAAATTCCAGTCATACTACCTTTGAGGCAGTTTTATTCATAATTTATATAAGTAATTAGTCAATTACTCTTCTCCATATCATTCCTTTTGGAATGAATGAATCACTTTTAGCGATTCATGAAGTAAAACGTCCAAGATTCATTCTTGGATTGGCGTCTTGTGTCTCGTCCTGTTTATAATATCAAGTAACTTTTAAAACATCAGTATATTAATCTCATTCTCTTTATTAAAGCAGCGCCCCCTAGATTAATCAAGCCGGAGTGGGGCAATAAAATTTTCTCGTGACGTCATCGTAAGAGTCAAGTTTTTGCGTAGCTTACCCATAGAAAAGCATTAAGAATAGGCTTGACTGCTATAAAAAATAATTATTTTAACAATGTTACAGGTCTCTAATCGGTATGTATTGCTTTTATTTATAATCTGTAGAATCTTATGATCATTTAGAGATATTATTTTATGTATTTCATGAATTTTATTATTAGTTAAATTTATTATTATTTTTTGGTCAGTCACCTTTGTGCTACAGCTTCGTATTTGTGCTTAAGCCTAACGATAAATTGTTATATACTTTCATAAATAACTTGTTTAGTGGCTTTTGTCAGTGCTACAGATCATTTAATTAATCAATCAATAGAGGTACGCTGTTTATTAATATTTTTTAATTGTGTATTCCATTAAAAATAGATCTGTATTAAATAATTTGTATACTTGCTTAGCACTTCAGCTTATGTTTACTTTTAAATTTCTTCCTTCGATATTTTTTAAGACAATCTTGAGAAGTTAAATTTATTTTAAAAAGTACTTTTAGTTTCGCATTTAAATGCTTAGTGGTTTTGTTTATTTTCCAATGCTTTAAAATCTTGACTTTCATTAATGATTTTTTGTTTAATTAAATTCAAAGCTTAAGATGGCTAGTGTTCTTCAGATGGTTATTTTAATAATAAAACATACACATTCTACAAGTTACGTATTTTTTTGAAATGGGTATGATTAGAGTTTTTTTACTTTAGCAATATGCAACCACCCTATTTTTAGTTCCTCTACGGCATAATCATAATCCTTCACATAAAACTCATATTTAATATATTTTATTAAACTTTTTTTTACTTTTTAAAACTGTCAGTTTTGCATCTTGCTGAAATATTACTATACAAACATAACTGCAACTGTTCCATTTCTTACAAATTAAATATATTATGAAAATAATAAAGTTTTACTTTAATGCAATGCTAGGACCAAATAAAAAACAAGACTTTTTTTTTTAATTGTGTTTATGTAAGTTTGACATTATTTATAAAATAAATTTGGTGATTCAGTTTTAAACATTTATTTTCTTTTCAGAATCTTAACATTGTGGTTTTCACAAGCCATTGAGGATGTCTTCTCTTCGAACTGCTGATTCTTGGCCAAAAATGTGTCACAGGGTGAATGCCGAGTGTTTTTGACATCGGCATTCCCCAATGACACTTCTCCGGCCTACATTTCTTCAATAGAAAATCATCGTCGGTTGTTCGAGCTAAATTAGAGTTGTTTGAATCTTGCAGCACTTTGTGAGAATGTGTCTGATAGTTTAGGTATGTCTTAAAATGTTAATATATTTGTTATTTCTAATCTGATTTGTTTCAATAACTATTGTTGACATGGTTCATTGACATACATCAATGGATATAAATCATAATACACATCTGTTATTTATTTTCAAAATATTACTGTAGGAGGTGATGTTTTATATTTTCAATCAAAGCAAGTGTAAATATAATTTTCAACTGTTAATTGAACTGGAACATTCTAAAGATTTAAAAAAAAAAAAAAAAAAAAACTTCAGCAACAATTTTTTTAATCTAAAAAAAAAATCATTTCTAAGTTTTATTTGAATTTTTTATTTTGATATGTAAAACTAATAATTATTATGAGAGATTGGGATGCACAGTGATTTTGGCCAAATGCCAATTATTCGGCCTACATGTGAACCAAATAGTAATTTTTAAGCCAAATACCGAATATTCATCCGTCCTGCCGATTAGTAATTATTTAGCCAAATACTGAATATATTTTTTATAAAGGTATTAAAATGTTACTTTTAAAAACAATTTTACATAATATTTAGTATAAGGAACTTTTGCAACGATTTTTTTTAATCTAAGGAAACAAATATCCTTTTTAAGTTTCATTTGAATCTTTTATTTTGATATGCAAAACTAATAATTATTATGAGAGATTGAGATGCATGAATAATGAGGATCAGTGAACCTAATAGTAATTTTTAAGCTGAATACCAAATGCTCGGCCTGCTGTTAGTAACTATTCGAATGAGTACCGAATATTCGGCTGTACAAATACTTTTTATTTTCAAAGTTTAAAGGTATTAAAATGGGTACTACTTTATCCTGTTGACACATTTTAGCCAAATTATACAAATCGCCAAACTAATAGCCAAATTATACATATTGACATAATTTTTATTTTAAATAACGAAAAAACAAATAATTAGTGGAATATTAACAAAAATACAAATAAAATGTCGAAATAAAAATCACTTAATGACATTTTAAACATATGAATCGTATTTAATGTTATTGAATGTGACATTCACAATTATTCATTACTGGCATTTAATCTTCTAGTTTGGCGATAATTTTTTGGTTGACGGGATAACCTAGTAGTACCTTTAAATGTTACTTTTTAAAACAATTTTACATGATATTTAATTTAAAAAAAAACTTACATTTTGATAAATGAGTTTTTATAAGTATATTTAGTATTGAAAAAAACTATCTTGAGTTATTTAAGGACAGTTATGTGACTACTTTAATCAGTGAAATTTTAAATTTAATGGTCTCTTTTATGAATTAAAACAAACATTATAAAATCAAAGATAAATAATGAAAAAATGGAAAGAAAACTTTACAGTCTCATAACTATCCTTTTTAAATAACTCAAGGCAGATTTTTTTTTCAATATGAAGTTTATTTATAAAAAAAACTTGTTTATCAAAATGTAAGTTTGTTTTATTACTGTTTGTTATGAAAAATCTAAAGTAAAATCAAATGGAGGCAATTCAAGAGAAAACTTTTCTACTTTTTTTGATTTAGCAAGTAAGTTTTTAAGTATCTCAAATCAATGTCTGGATCTGGAATAAGCAATCATTTCAGTATACATATCAGTATTTATATTTCAGTATACATATCATAGATGCATATCAGTTTTATTATGTTCGAAAGATTGTAACATCATTAATGTGCACTTGAAGCTATTTTATCCCATTGCCATCAATGTAATGGATTACTTTTGTTTGTCCTTGTAATTAAATTATACATTCAATTTTTATGAAATTTGAAATGATTCAACCAAATTATGCAAGAATTGTATATTTTTAATTTCAAACTATTCGAATGGACAGTTTTTGCTCTGTTATATGCAAACAAGTGCTTTGTATTTACATAAATTACAAACACACCTAAAAATGGAATGTATTATTATTATTTTATTTATTTATTTACCCCTTATTCAGTAATGTCTTTCAAACCCTTTAAAGCTTTACTTAAAACCAAAGCAGGTCCAGACTCAGATAAAATGTAAAACTGTCAGCAAACTCAAATAATTTCTTAAAATGTTCTGCAAAAAAAATGACGCGTCCCTCCAGAGTCCTATAATTTCCGTCCTATATATATATATATTTATGAAAGCATCCGCTTTGATGCTACACTGTTTATGCTAGTGGTCCTGACACGAGAAAAAAATAGCATATTACCCACCATACAATATTTTTAAGTTTCAAATTTGCACTGTGGCGCTTCTTCAAAAGAATACTGTACCATAGTACATGACAAATAATTTCTAGCAAACTTTTTTTTTTCTCCAGTTAAAATATAGTTTGCAGATCGTCTCAAGTATCGGTCGGTGCGACCTGCTTCGCATCAATTCTCTGCCCAGGATCTTGATATATCATATATACAGTAGACTCCCTAAAATCCGCACATATTTTGCAGATGTAAACAATGAAACATTCAGTTCAAATGTAGGAGCAAAAAATATTTTCTTTTTAATATAAATTCCATACATTTTTTAATTTATAATTTTTGTTAAGGTTATTGAATTCATGTTTTTTCATCAAGAATAATTTATTTCTGAAAAAATAAAGATATTGCTAATATCATTAGTAATCACAATCTTACCAAATATATTTATGTATTAATCAAGCTTTTTTAGTATTATATCAGGCTAAACCTGAAATAAAGTTTCATTATTTTATGATGCTGAAATAAATTAGTAATGTACCTTTATGAGGCAAGTTTCATTGAATAATTTAGGAAAAACATATTTCCTCTTTTATAATGAATATTTAATTGTACATTATTGATTATTAACTTGACTTTTCCTTTTAGTATTTTAATCATTTTAAAAAATATGTGAATTTTTATTATTTTAGTTTATTACTTATTTTAATGTTTTAGTATATTGTAAGCGTTCATTATACTTTTGATTTCATTATTAATTACATTCAAATCATTTAAAAAAAATGTAAACAAAGAAATGACCAGAAATCTGCAAAACCTCTGGTCCCAAGCTGTGCAGATTTGAGGGAGTCTACTGTATATATTTTTTAAGGGTACAGTGGACTTTCAAAATCGCAAAAAAATCATCAAATTGTCGAATTTTCATTTTTAGCATAATAATAATATATGAACTCTGCTATTGAAGACAAAAAGAATTTTTCAATTTCTTAGTATGTAATTGAATGTTAAAATGTGTAAATTTTTTATTTTTATGATTTTTTTTTTTTTTTTTTTTTTTTTTTTTTTTTTTTGTAATTTACAAATGAAAACGAATTTTCAAAAGTATCAGAAAATTAAGCTGTTTTCGATATGGATACAGCCTTTAGCCAGGCGCACAAATTTCCATCACATGAGAAGGCTCACACATTATAAAATGTACAACAAGAGGAAAACATTAAATAATTGCTGTTTTGTTTTAATTTTACAAATAATTTAACATACAAATATCATATAAGTTTTCTCTGCTCACAATTTATGAAAGTATTCTGCAATACACTTACATTTATTTTGTTATAACATATTAAACTAGGTGTGAATTTGTTTTGAAGAAAAAAGAAAGTGAATGTTGTACTTTTTACAATGGTGCACCCACCAGAAGTTTAATAGAAAATTTTCTTAAGTGATGTGACTGCCCCCCCCCCCCAAAAAAAAAAAAAAAACTATGATCCACTCTAAATGGAGGGCTGGATCCACTTTTGATGGAGGAATGGGAGCAGGTAAACATATGAGTCAACCACTAAAATCAGATTTTTAGGTATTTTCCACCAAGATATGACTTGGCAGACTGATTGCATTTAAATATGCAAATCAAGATTTAACTAATCCTAGGTTTTGGTTCATGAATTCAGTGAGATGATTGCCTGTGCTGCTGGAGAGAGGCAGAAGACTTCTTTTCCTTCTTTCTTTTAATGAAAATGTGATTAAAATAAAGAGAAGTAAGACACTGACTTTCTAAGAAACAAGTGAAGATGGAAGACAGGAATCAAAATTCCATTGTTATTCTTTTGAAAAGTACTACTCAAGCAAAGGGTGCAGATAGTAACAAGGCCATTAAGTTGTTTAAAAAAGTTTTGAATTTTTAATAACAATACACTTTTATGCAGCTATTTGAGCATTATTAAAGGACTCTCTCTCTTTTTTTTTTTTCAGAAATCAGAGTTTGGTAAGCCAAACAAAAGAACATGTTAAAAAAGACACTTGGATTAGAAAACCTTAAAAGTACTCCAGCTAAAAAAAAAAAAAAAAAAAAAAAAAAAAAGAATAATCTAGTGGAATGTACTAAGGGACTGTGCAAATATAACGTTATCATTTTTGGGGGCAGGGGGGGGGTTGTCTTTTGATATCGATATCATTATTGACTTTACTAAAATTTTCTCTTTTTATTTGTAACATAGTCTTTGATTCAAAATAGTACTTTATGTTTTTTAGTCTTATGTTTTTTTATGAAAATAAAGTTAATATTAAAATCACTAAATTATTATACAATTATTTAATTCAAAAATATGGAATACTTTAACGTTTGACATCCCAATTCTCCTGTCACAAGTATATGCATATATAAGCACCGTTCCAAGAAATTATATGTGAAATATATTTGTATTGAAGTTTGAATTTACTTATAAATAAGAGAAAGATAAAGAGTGTTGTCCACTTATTTTGTTGATAAGAATTTATATCTCCCTCCCCCCCCCCCCTTCTTCCTTCGTGAAGGGCAAGTGCAAAAAGCAGTAATATTCTTGAATGCATTATGTAACTAAAAACTATTATAAAATACTTTTAAGTAGTAACTGTTTCTTTAAAGTTTTATTTAATATAAATTGATATTTTATTGATTTCTTTTCATTTGAATCAATAAAGCATGCTAAAAATTAGGGATGGGACGAATATTTGGCCACTATTCGGTATTTGGCCCTTTTGCCGAATATTGAAGGCTTCTTGACCGAATACCTATAGCCAAATATTTAGAGATATCTCACCGAATATTGCCCAAATCTCGCCGAATAGTGAAAGATATCTTGCCAAATAAATTTAGGATTTGAAGAATTTTATTTCTTGCAATTTTTTTTCCTCTAATCCAAATTGGTTACTTCATTTATGAAGTCATTCTCATTCTTACTTGCAAAACATACAGCCTTTCTGTATTGCCTATAAAGGTTGGTGATATTTTAGAAAATGCTACCCAAGTTGGAGATTTAATTGCACAGGAAATGTTTTCATTAGAGAATGATATGTTACAATTCAAGATATAAAAACACTTATCGAAAAAAAAAAAAAAAAAAAAGAAAAAGAAACACTACTTTATTTTAAAACACTCGAATATTTATTAATGTCTGCAAATTCCATGCACATGTAAAAAAGGCTCTTATGAAATTCATAACTTATTTTCTATGAAGTGAGAAATGAAAAAAATCATTCACTAGGTGTATTAACGAAGATTCATTTTCAAAATTAAATATCAAATATTACTATTCCAAATACAACGATACATCTGAAAACAGAACTGGTGTCAAACTAGATACACATTAGATGACACAACTTGCTTTATGAAGATGGTTTTATAAATATTTAAACATAAATTCTAAATAATTACTATTAATACTAAATAAATAAAAAATTCTAAATAACTCTAAACAAAATAATTTTTTTATTCTGTAGTTTTCACTTTTAAATAATTATTTGCATAATTACTGGCTTAAATATGTAACATTATTATGTACAGGGCTGGGGAATTACATCATTGTACTTATTATGTATATATATGTATAAATTTTTTTTCAGGGCGAGTGAAGTTTTTCAAAACTGTTTATTTTTTCAAACTGTAAAGATGCCAGAATCTTTATTTATTTTTATTAATTCCCTATATTTTGCAACTTTTGAAATATAAATATTATACTAAATTCTACGCTATAGTACTAATATTTTTTTTCTTGTATATATTTATTTTTATCGAACAAAAATATGAAAATGCATTGTAGTAATAGTAATTAACTGTTTTTTCAGTTGTTTAAATTTTGTCTTAATTATTTTCAACTGTATATTGTAGTTTTTTGGCTAGTAAAATAAATCCCTGGCTGGTGAAAATTTTCGAAAATTCCCCACCCCTGATTATGTATACATTTTTAATTTACATCTTCCTTCATTCATGTTGTTATCAATTTCTGTTTATCCTTTAAATGCTTCTTGAATAAGTGGAATACTGTATGCGCCGATTCAAATGTCAAAGATTTTGTTAACATATGCATTTTACTTTAAGCAAAACCTTTTGCTTTAACGTAATTTGTAATTTAAAGATTGACAACTGATTTCCAAACAATCTCATTCTTACGAATTTGCTTATTATTAGGGACAATGACTCTTAATGATCAAATATAGTTCATTAAAGGTTAATTCAGAAAATATTTCCTTGTGAATTCTGAGAAAGAGAGATTAAGAATATTATTAATTTTGGATGCAAGAAAAAATAAAAGTATCATTTGATAGTAAAAGTGAAATACAATGTTCATATTTTAATGGAAATATTTTACCATCCTGACTTACTGAAAATCAATTTGATGTACATTAAGATAAAAGAATATAATGCAATTTCATAAATTTTTTGTGTTAAAATAAGTGTTTCAAATTTAAGAATACATTTAAAAACACATTTAAGAGTAATAATTATATTATTAATGAGTGCCTATTTTTTAAATTATATATAATCAAAATTTTTCTTCTTTATTGGGAAAAAAATTTAGTCGAATATTCGGTATTCGGCCAAATCACTATTCATCCCATCCCTACTAAAAATAAATGTAATCAGTTTTGTATATCATTCTAAACAAAGAAAGTAGCTTCTAAAGTGAAAAGAAAAAAAAAAAATCGACATTGATAACAATATTTTTAATGGGGGGAGGGGTCGATAAATTATAACGAATAATATCGGAAGAGGAGGTCCCACAGCCAAATTATCAAAAAGTTGATAACGTTATATACGCACAGCCCCTAAAACGTGAATTTTTCAGAAACATACACAGAAAATGTTCTTAATTTGATTTAAAACACACTGAAAACTTTCCCAACAGGTCAAATTTGTAAATTTAAATGAAATGATTTTTCATTTACTTTTAAATTCATTAAATATACCAAGCATTTAAACAAGCAATTCCTAAGAACAACAAGAACAGCAATTTTAGAACTTTTTTTACTCCTGTTCCTTTTTAACATTTCAATTTTTTTTTTAAACTGTCCTGTGCACATTTATCTTAAAAGAAACAGCCACACCAAAATTTCAAATTTTTATCCCTAATAATTGCATTATAAATTTTTCAAAATATCATTTCTCATTTGATTTCAAATTTTGAATATATTTTAAAAACCATTTTTCAATGAGCGATTACATCTAGAAAGTAATTAACATGCTTAACTTAAATTTCCAACCCTAGCATATTAAATATTATTTTTAAGATTGAAAATGCCATAAGAAAAGTATTTTAAGTAATAAAATATTACAAAGAATTTTAGATAAAAAATATCTAAATTATTAAATCCATTCCATAAACAATCTGCACTTCATTAAAACAAAAGTAAAAATAAATAAAACTTCTCTTCTCAAACCTAATAAAATGGCATACCATTAATGATTAGGTATATTTCAACTTAAAATGAATTTTGATTAGACAAATTGATACATTAAACAGCAGGAAACAATACTTGCTAATTTTTCTCTTAGTAACTGGGATAATAAATATATGATGAAAAGTAATATTGTACTTGATTTACAGTAAATTAAAAACAACAAATAAATGATGACTAATATAAGTGTTAAACTAGAATATTCTTCTAAGATTTGTTTTTCCCTCACCTCTAAAAAGAATGAATTAAATAACTAAAATGAATTATTAAGTTTTAGAAAAACGTCTGCCTTGAGTTACTTAAAAAGGATAGTTATGAGACTGTAAAGTTTTTTTTCCCCTTTTTTCATTATATATCTTTAATTTTAAAAATGTTTGTTTTAATTTGTAAAAGAGACCACGAAATTTAAAATTTTATTAATTAAAAAAATTCTCACAACTGTCCTTAAGTAACAAGAGTTTTTTTTTTTTTCAATACTAAATCTACTTATAAAAACTCATTTATCAAAATGTAAGTTTCTTTTATTAAATATTATGTAAAATTGTTTTAAAAAGTAACATTTTAATACCTTTAAATTTGAAATATAAAAAGCATATTCAATATTCAGCCGAATAGTTACCAATCGGCATGCCAAATATTCGATATTCCGCCCAAATCACTATTCGTGCATCCCAATCTCATTAGTTTTACATATCAAAATAAAAGATTCAAATGAAACTTGGAAATGATATTTGTTTGTTAAGATTAAAAAAAAGTGTTGCTAAAGTTTTTTTTTCTTAAATCTACAGAATGTTACAGTTAATTAACAGTTGAAAATTTTATTTACACTTGCTTTAACTGAAAATATAAAACATCACCTCCTACAGTAATATTTTGAAAATAAATAACAGATGTGTATTATGATTTATATCCATTGATGTATGTCAATGAACCATGTCAACAATAGTTATGGAAACAAATCAGATTAGAAATAACAAATATATTAACATTTTAAGACATACCTAAACTATCAGACACATTCTCACAAAGTGCTGCAAGATTCAAACAACTCTAATTTAGCTTGAACAACCGACGATGATTTTCTATTGAAGAAATGTAGGCCGGAGAAGTGTCATTGGGGAATGCCGATGTCAAAAACACTCGGCATTCACCCTGTGACACATTTTTGGCCAAGAAGCAGCAGTTCGAAGAGAAGACATCCTCAATGGCTTGTGAAAACCATAATGTGAAGATTCTGAAAAGAAAATAAATGTTTAAAACTCAATCACCAATTTTAAATAATTATTTATAAATAGATACAAGCTAGGTTTAATTTTACAAATAATGTCTTAAACTTAAACACAAAAAATAAAAAAAAAAAAGTTTTGTTTTATATTTGATACTAGCATTGCATTAAAGTAAAACATTTTTTTTTTTTTTTTTTCATAATATATTAGAAATGGAAAAGTTGGCAGTTATGTTTGTATAATATTTCAACAAAATGCAAAATTGTCAGTTTTAAAAAGTAAAAAAAAGTTTAATAAAATGTATTAAATATGAGTTTTATGTGAAGGATTATGATTATGTCTTAGAGCAGGGGTTCCCAAACTTTTGGGCTCGCGGAGCCCTTTTTGGGAAGAATTTTTAAGGCGGAGCCCCTAAACACAATTTTACTCTGTGATTTACAATTACTGTTTTTTATGCCTATGGAGCAGAGAAAAGTCTGTTGAATAAAAATCCGAGCCAGTAATTTCTAACATTAGAGTTTGTTCTCAGTTTGGCCCTTTGCTGATACAGAAATTCTAAATTCATGATACAAATTTTTAAAATCAAATTTTCTATTGTACAACCATTTAAACGTTTTATTTAATATTTCTATTATTGGATTCAATAAAATAAAAATAAGGACTTTTTTTTTTTTTTTTTTTTTTGTAAAATATCGATTTTGTATAGTCGAGATTTTTTTTTTTTATACACAGCAAAAAGTATAGTTAAAAATTTGCGATTTCTGAAAGCGCTTTGTAATAATGAAAACAAATTCTTTTTTACTCGAGATATGTTCAAGCAATACTGTTAAGGAGTTAATGACACTCAATTTTAAAATAAAAGATATTCTTTTGGGATTTTCAGTATGAACTCGGAATTAAAGATCAAAATGGTAACTATGTTTGGATTATGCATTGCATTCGGGCTTAAGTAAAACTATTATAATTATTGCGAAAAACAACAGACAGAGGAAAAAAAAGGTACGTTGTACAGTTTTCGTTTGCAGAGGGGTACTTCAGTATAATTCCAATAGGCTACTCGCGAAAACATTAAAAAAATCTGGTTTTAAGCACCCATGAGTAATTATGTAACACGCTTTCGTTAATCCCGCCTACTCGTAATAGAATCAAGCGATTATGGAATATTTTTTCGTTCTTCTTTAAGTTTCAAGTACTTCTACACTGTTAAAAATCTGCTGCATTTTGCTGCAACGCACTCCCCTGCTTGTATAGAAAACGGTTACTTGTCCGTGAAATGGAGCTTTCTCATTGGTTGGAATAGACATATTATATACAAGCGGTTGCAACAAAATGCAGCAGATTTTTAACAGTGTAAACAGGCAAAAAAATGAATCTTCTCTCAGCTTCTTTTTTCTTTTTTTGAGCCAATTAAAAAAATACATTTAGAATTAGGTCATCGTTTTAGTGTTTAAGTGGGTGAGGCAAAATGTATGAGCTGTATTGTTTGGTGCAGCATTGTTAGTTTTTTTGGATATTTTATTTAAAGTATTTGGCCATTAATTACAGTTTTGAAAGAACATTTCTTTCGTCATTGTTTTTTTTTTTTTTTTTTTTTTTTCTTAAAACAGACATGCAGTTAAAAACTACGCATGTTAAACGTATTGAAACTATGTAGAAAAATTTCCCCAATGAAACGGGATACATGGGTGAGATTAAATTTATATCAGGGTGTGTACTCATTGACAAAAATCCTAAGAAATGGTTGGAACTGAGCAAAATTTTAAATTATTATAGTGATGACAAATGTAAAGTACCAATATATATTTTTAGATTGCTACAAATTTATTTGGGAAATGTGGCAAAGACCAATTATAAGAAAATTTTAAAGAGGGTTTGTAAAAAGATACAAAATGCTAAAAAAAATCACTTTGAGCAATTTACATTGCTTATAAAATTAAGTATAATTATGAAAAACAGCATAGAAAATTTAAATAACTAAGAAATTATAAAAATGTAATAAACAGATTAAAGCAATTAAAGTTACGAAAAGAAAAAAAAATTATGTACACAACGTCCGTAAATATTAATAAATCTATTGAGGGGTTTCTTAAGTAATACAAAATATTCCATAAAAGGGCGTTATAATCGACAAACTTTGTTGTACAGAGATAAACAGTATAGAAAATTTAAATATATAACTAAAATAAAGAGATTAAAGAATTCAAATTTTTATATAAAAAAATAAATATATGTATACAATATACACAAATGTAATATGGATCTAATAAAGGTCTTGATATGGATCTAATAAATGATAGAACATGCAATAAAAATATCTTTTCAATGGCAAACATTAATTTATTATAAAAAAAACAGTGTAAGATTTTAAATAACTAAAAATTAATATAAATAAAATAAACAGATTTTTAAAAAATCAAACATATAAAAATAAAAATAAATACTATATGCACACATTACTCACAAATGAATCTTGTGAGCGATATTAAATAATACAAAATCTTTTTTTTTTTTTTTTTTTTTTTTTTTAAAGATTTTTTAAGCAACAGATATTGTTTTAAAAATTAAATACAATTTTGAAAACTAGGATAGAAGATTTAAATGAGAAAAATTTGATAAAAATAAACATTTAAGGAAATTAAAATCCCCAAAAATAAAAATAATACAATATGCAACATATACAAATATTAAATGCCAGAATTTTTTTCTGCATAAGTTTGACGAATAATAATATATAAAAGTTTAATGTGCAAAAATGTGCTTGAATAATTTTAGACAGTTATTTTATTATCTGGTGCGATTTTCAACAATAGCAAACAAATATCTGGCTCTGCATTTAATCGGTTTCTGTATTTTGTTTTGATACTAGTGTAAGTAGAGAATCCAGCTTCACACAGATACGTCTTTGAAAATAAAAGTAAAATTAATTTTGCTCTGTCTGACAAGATTTTGAATTCACCTGTCAAATGAAACCAAAATTCAGTGGCACGCTTGCTTTGAAAAGAGATTTCTAAATCGCTTTGAGATGTTAAATCAATGAGATTTTCGTATTCCTCAGACTTAAGCTGTGTGGTATTGTTTTTACACTGAAAGATTCAGAATCCATTTAAAATCGTCCAGCATCTTATTTTGAGCAGTTGGGAAGAAAATGCTCAAATGAATTTACCAGACCTTCAAAATGAACTTGAATACTTTCTAACATTTTTTTTTTCAAACTTAATGTCATGGTCATTTAAAAATATTTTAGTAAGAGTTATTTAGTAAGAATTAACATATAAATAGGCCAAGTTCCAAAGTACTAAACTGGTCTCTTTTTTCTTCGGCAAGCAGAGTTAACCGCACTGGCTGGCCTTTTCTGTTTCGATTTGAAACGCATGTTCTGTTTGAAACGCATTCGATTCAGAATACTATTTCTTGTAGCCTATTTAAAATATATTATTTTTAAAACACAATAAGGATAGATATATAAAATAAAGCAATTCAAACCAAAAATATTATACAGAAAGTAGATATATATAATGCAAATGTTAAAACGCTTTTGAAGTATATTATTGTATTTTTCGACTAAGTTACAGATACATTTATTTTTGACACACGCACACAAATTCCTACATACTTTTGAAAATCTTGCATTATGCTAATTCCTTTCATGTTTTGCTTATTTTCTTGGAATGTCGCGGAGCCCCTGGAAAGTTCAGGCGGAGCCCCAAGGGCTCCGCGGAGCACACTTTGGGAACCTCTGTCTTAGAGGAACTAATAGTAGGGTGTTTGCATATTGCTAAAATAAAAAAATACTCTAATCATACCCATTTCAAAAATATACTAACATATAGAATATGTATGTTTTTCTATTAAAATAGTCATCTGAAGAACACTAGCCATTTTAAGCTTTAAATTTAACTAAAACATAAAAAATCATTAATGAAAGTCAAGATAAACATTGGAAAATAAACAAAACCACTAAACTTAATTAAATGCTAAATTAAAAATATTTTTTAGAATAAATTTAATTTCGCAAGATTGTCTTAGAAAACATCGAAGGGAGAAATTTAAAAGTAAACATAAGCTACGTGCTAAGCAAGTATACAAATTATTTAATACAGATCTATTTTTAATTGAATACACAATTAAAAAAAGTTAATAAACAGCGTGTCAGATCTATTGATTGATTAAATAATTAATCTGTAGCACTGACAAAAGCCACTAAACAAATTATTTATGAAAACATGAAAGTATATGGCAATTTATCGTTAGGCTTAAGCACGCATACAAAGCTGTAGCACAAACGTGACTGACCAAAAAATAATAATAAATTTAACTAGTATAAAATTCATGAAATCCATAAAATAATATCTCTAAATGATCATAAGATTCTACAGATTATAAATAAAAGCAATACATACCGATTAGAGACCTGTAACTTAGTTAAAAAAATTATTTTTTATAGTAGTCAAGTCTTTTCATAATACTTTTCTATGGGTAAGCTGAGCAAAATCGTGACTCTTACGGTGACGTCACAACTCCAGTACTCCGGCTTGATTAATCTAGGGGGCGCTGATTAAAGTAAGATATTGCTAATATAGTTTCTATAGTTAATATTCAACTAAAATTATACAATTTGCGGTTTAATAACGTGACTACATGAAATTTTTACGAAATTTCGCAACCTTTTTTCTGTTGATATTCATTTGATAGTATTATTAAAATGTTTTACTTTGAGCTCACATAATTTGAATTATTTATTTATTTGTAATTAGTTCGTCGAATATTGTTGAAATGAAAATTTCAAAACAGCAAATTGGCTTGATTTTTGTTAACGCTGAATTTTAAAACATTACATTGCTCATTGACTGAATGTGGTTTTATTCTGTTCTGTTGAATGTAAATATTTTTTATATAATTGATGGCATATTAAAGTTTAGATAAGATATTATAATATTTTATGAAACCAAGAAATTCCAATACCTTTTTAATATTACATCCATTGACAATAAGTGCTGTGATTTCACTAATTAAAAAAAAAAAAAAAAAGAGTTATACTTTTTACTTATATTTAAAAAAAAATGGCTCATATTAGGAAGATAAATTGTGCTAACAATGTTTATTGCTTACAACATTTTATTCTCTTTGCAATGCCATTTTTAATCTTATAAAGTTTCCATATTAAAAGCAGATGCAGAAATATTTATTATGCAACATAAATTATTTAATATGATGTAGCTTTGTGGTTTTTATTTTTTTTGGTTTGTTTGTTTTTACAGTTGGAACAAACATAGAAAATTTATATACAGTATAGCCCCGTTATAACGAACTGAATATTTTATTCTCTATATCCGAACTGTTAAAAAAATGTTAGAATTCACAAAATGTGCGTATTATTAGATGTTACCTGTATAGTCAATAACGATGCATTAAGGAAAATCATAAAATCTATTCAGTTTGATCATAATGAATTAAATTGTTAAAAATTGAATTCTTAAACTGACATAATACTAAATAAATTAAATGAAAATAAAGACGGATAGAAATACAGTACAGCCCTGATTATCCCAGTAAGTGGAGACTGGACCTAGATCGAATAAGCAATGTAAAATAAGCTTACTTATCGGAAGCAACTTCCGTATAAGTAATGGAAAGTAACTGATGGGTGTGCTTGATGACAGCTACAGAATGGCTATTATAAAAAAGAAAGAATGCAGTTTTTTCTACCATTAAAGAAAAAGATTTATCACTAATTTATACCATGTTTCTCTAGTCAGCATGCATTTTTTTTTATAAAATTAGAGTTGAAATCCTATTTTCACAATTGCGAAGAAGTAAAAAAAAAATAATCATCATCAACAAGAAAATTTTTTTATTTATAACCTATTCTTAAGATTTTGGAGTTTGTTATAATAAGGTAAATTTGCATTAAATATAATAGGAATAAGCTGGGACCAAATTTCCATTTGTTATATCCGTGAGTTCGTTGTATACCGGGTTCCCTATAATGGGGTTCGACTGTATTACTATAACGTGTCTTGCTTCTATGTCCTACACTTATTTCATTGCATTCATTATTCATTAAGTAAAATGTCCAGTTGAAAAAATAATCCTTTCATTTGAAAAATCTAAATATTGTCACATATGTACATTCTCACACTCTTGTGATAATAGTACCAAATGAAAATATCTGCTACAAATGGGTTATTCTGAAAGTGTTTATTCTAAAATGGCCATTTTGTATTCCACTTCTGAACCCAAATTTGGTTTTTTTGCTGAAGGTTCTGATTACTAAATAGGCACAAAAAGCAGGTGTTTCCCTTAGAAAATTTTAAAAGGGCCCAAAATTGAAAAAAAATGGGGACGTCAAATTTTATATTGAATTAATTTTATTCCATAATTTTAATTTCTTTTCTAATTATCTATCTTATAATAATATATTAAAAAGTGTTTCACAAAAAACTAATTTTTCATGTAGCAGATCAGTTTCAACTATTTCAAAATATTGATATTTTATGTTGTGTATACATTTTGATTTCAACCTTTTTATTCAACCTTTATTTTTACGTTCATACCATGCAAAAAACTTTTTTGCATATTTTTCTTGATTTTATCTAATTTATATATAAGAGGAACATAAAAAAATTTGGTTAATTAAATATATGTGAATACAACTGAGCCACTCTCTGGAATAATATTTCAAAACATTGATAAGTTTCATGGTATGGCTGAAATTAGTAAACTCTTCTCAACTGAAAGGGGGCTCTGAAATAATGTGCTTCCTTTAGCTTCAGAAGTTAAGCCTTTATGCACTGATGGTAATTTAAAGTATCATTGATGAAAACTTTATATAAAACTTATTTATTCTGTCTATTAATAAAAGTTTTTTATTCTTTCCATACGAAACACTCTTTCGATCAAATTTAGATTGAAGCTAAATATTTTCAAAAAGTGGTAGTTTTATTATTCAATTTATAGGTATTTCTTTTCTTTCTTTAAATAAAATTACATGGAATTACTGCAAAAGAATTCCCATTTACAGAAAGGAACATGATGCATTTAAGCTCATTGTTTTTAAAAAAATTGTGATATTTTCAAAAAAGGAATTTTGGTTAATTAATCTGAATATTTTTGTAAATATTTCATAAAAAAATTGTAACTATTGAAATATTTTTAATTAGTTTTAATAAAAATTTCTAAATTCCACATTAGTATTATGTACAAATTCCAGTATATATCTTCAGACATTAAAGAAGATAATTACTGAGGTGGATCAATTTGTTGATAAATAATTCGGTAGATAAAGGGTTAATCAAGCCCTGCATTGTAGCATTTTCTTTCATCCCCGAAGAATTTTCTTTTTAATAAATCCTACTTCTTACAGCACTTGTTTTATTTACAATTTATGCACATTTATTTACATTTATGCAGGAAAATGTGATTCCACCCCCCCTCCCTACTCTGGTGTTATCTTTCAGAACATTATTTTAAAACACAGAATCACGTCTAGAATTGCCATGCTTACATTCTCCTGTATACAGTAGACTCCCTCAAATCCGCACAGCTTGGGACCAGGGGTTGTGCAGATTTTAGAATTTTATACATTTCTGGTCATCGATTTGTTTACATCTTTTAAGCAGTCTGTTCAATGTAACTAACAGTGCAATCTGAACTGCAATGAATGCTTATAATATAATAAAATATTAAAATCAGTAATAAAGTAAACTAATCACAATTTAAGTAATTTTTAAAATGATTAAAATACTAAAAGCAAATGTCAAGTTAATAACCAATAATGTATGAATTATTATTCTTTATAAAGATGATATGTATTTTTCTTAATTTATATAGTGAAACTTGCTTCATAAAGGTAATATATATACTCGCATATAAGTCGACACCTAAATTATATTATTAAAAAAAGGAAATATTTAAAACCCATGTATAAATCAACTCCTTGTAAAAAAAAAAGTCTATTATTTTTTTTTTTCATTCTTTTGCAAGAAAAATAATTTATATATACAAACAAGAAACAGATTTTTTGATAACAAGTGCTGCCATTGAAAAAAAACTTATGTAAAACGCCATTGATTAAAATGTAATGAATGCATGCCAAATGCCATGACGTCAAACTTTCGATCTGCTGCCGTGAATAGCAGAATAACAAGTGACCTGATTATCACAGAGCTCAGAAACACTACAAAGTCACATATTTTGAAGAATTGTCATGCCCGCAGCCAGAAATTATGGCACTCCAGTGTAGTTTGCTGTTGATTTGGAGAGGGTAAAAATAACAGTATGTCATGTTACCTATTGGGTCAATCCATTTCAAGTGGTCCAGAAAATATTTTTTTGGTCGCTCGACCATTTTTAAAAAATCTGAAATTTTTTGTACAACAACCCTAACATGACGGAAATTCAAAATGACCGTTCTTTTAATTTTACTATTTTTTGTTTGTGCATGGCGGCCATCTTTGTTTCATCGCGTGCAGCGATTTTCTCAGATACTAGGGTACACAAAATTGTAAATATCTCGTCTTCTATTTTACCAATTGAAATAGGGTTTGCAGCATTTTGTTCAGAATAAAATAGGCTAAATATACAGTGATAGAAAAATTTTGAAAAATAAATTTTTACAGGTGAAATTTTAGCACAAAATGTACGATTTTTTCCAAAATCTATCCGTTTGCAAGAGGAAAATTTTCATGCAAGAGCAACTGTCAACCTTACACAATTTTTTCTACAAATAGGTCAAAAGTACATGTACTCATACACCAAGTCCCAGATCAAGGAGTTAATTTCTCTTTGCAAAAAAAATTCCGAAATTCGTCAAAAATTTTAAAAATCGCACTTTTTAGGCTTTGATATCTCTGCTGGGGCACGAGATAAAAATCTGAAATTTTGGCCTGTGATAGTATTGTGTAGTAGCGTTATGTACAAAAAATTTCAAGAAGGAGATTTGACTACAAGCTGAGATATGACATGGAAGATATGTGAAAACAATACTGTCAAACTATTGTAAACCTACTATGTAATTGTTCAACAAGACTGTCAACCTTGCACAATTTTTTCTACAAATAGGTCAGAAGTGTGTGTACTCATACACCAAGTCCCATATCTGGGAAATGATTTCTCTTTCCGGAAAAAATTCCGAAATTCGTCGAAAATTTCAAAAATTGCACTTTTTAGGCTTTGATATCTCTGGTGGAGCAAGAGATAAAAATATGAAATTCTGGCCTTTGATAGTATTATGTAGTAGTGTGATGTACAAAAAATTTCAAGAAGGAGATTTGACTACAAGCTGAGATACGGTGATTAAAAAAATGTTAAGAAATGCTATTACGAGTACATTAGGAGAAATGAGATTAGTCTCTTTTATTACAATATTTACACAGAAAACATCGTTTGTTGAAAACAGTTAAATAATAAGCATTTAATTTACAAAATACTATGTATGCTCAACAAAGAGCTTAACAATATTTACGAGAGATGTTATGAGTTCGACCAGTTACTGTTGTCAGTCCATCAGGCCGTTCTTTCAAAAAATTTTATTTGAAGCTTCCCAAGTCTTGTCATCCCTTGTTAACTTGAATGAAATTCTCTAGGTTTATAATTGAAGCCATGTCAACTCGATCAGTTGCAATTCATTGTCTGTAAGTTACTTTTCCTGAAATGTGTTCCGAGTAAAATTGTTGCAATAGCATTTCTAGTAGATTTGTTCATCTGGACAAATAGTGTATTGGCTTAGCATACATTCTGAATTGTTTAAATCACACAGAAGCATTTGAAAAAGATATTTGTAACTAACATTTAACTTTGTACCGTAAATAATTATTTTAAAATTTTGGAGGTATGAACAATTACATAGTATGTTACAATAGTTTCGCAGTATTGTTTTCACATATTGTCCATGTCATATCTCAGCTTGTAGTCAAATCTCCTTCTTGAAATTTTTTGTACATAACACTACTACACAATACTATCAAAAGCCAGAATTTCAGAATTTTATCTCTTGCTCCACCTGAGATATCAAAGCCTAAAAAGTGCGATTTTTGAAATTTTCGACGAATTTCGGAATTTTTTTTCGCAAAGAGAAATCATTTCCCAGATCTGGGACTTGGTGTATGAATACACGCACTTTTGACCTATTTGTAGAAAAAATTGTGCAATGTTGAAAGTCTTGTTGAACAATTACATAGTAGGTTTACAATAGTTTGGTAGTATTGTTTTCACGTATTTTCCATGTCATATCTCAGCTTGTAGTCAAATCTCCTTCTTGAAATTTTTTGTACATAACGCTACTACATGATACTATCATAAGCCAAAATTTCAGATTTTTATCTCGTGCCCCACCAGAGATATCAAAGCCTAAAAAGTGCGATTTTTGAAATTTTTGACGAATTTCGGAATTTTTTTCTCAAAGAGAAATTAACTCCCAGATCTGGGTTTTGGTGTATGAGTACACGCACTTTTGACTTATTTGTAGAAAAAATTGTGTAAGGTTGACAGTTTCCCTTGCAGGAAAAATTTCCTCTTGCAAACGGATAGAATTTGGGAAAAATCGTAAATTTTGTGCTAAAATTTCACCAGTAAAAATTTATTTTTCAAAATTTTTCTTACACTGTATATTTAGCCTATTTTATTCTGAACAAAATGCTGCAAACCCCATTTCAATTGGAAAAATAGAAGACGAGATATTTACAATTTTGTGTATCCTAGTATCTGAGAAAATCACTGCACACGATGAAACAAAGATGGCCGCTATGCACAAACAAAAAATAGTAGAATTAAAATAACGGTCATTTTGAATTTCCATCATGTTAGGGTTGTTGTACAAAAAATTTCAGATTTTTTAAAAATAGTCGAGCGACCAGTGCTGGACCACTTGAAATGGATTGACCCTATTATAAACTTACTTTAATGTTAACTTTAATCAGTATTTTAAGTCAACATGACAAAGTTTTCTTAGTATTGGCATTCTTGATATAAATGACACACTTTTTTTGTTTGTTTGTGTTTTGCAATCAGGTATGTTAGATTATTTTTTTGAGAAATAAATGAAAAATAATACAAAATTTTGAATTGTCGACGTTCAGATGGTTCTGGATTGTGGATTTTGTACTGTACAAATGCAATGGAGTGCTGCAGCATCGATTCACTAGCAAACTATTTTCCGATATTTTATTTATATATTATTTTTTTAGGTCTCATATATAAGTGGACCCCCCCCCCCCCCTACTTTAAAGATCTTTTTTTGTCAAAAATTTTTCATCTTTTATGCAAGTATATACGGTAAACTAAAACAATAAAAACTTAGATAATTTTTTTAATTATTGAAGTATTAAAAACAAACGTGACTTAATTATCAATAAAGTATGATTAAATATTCATTATAAAGATGAAATGTATTTTCTCTTAATTATTCAATAAAACTTGCCTCGTAAAGATAATTACTATTCACATCAAAATCATAAAATAAGGAAGTTTTATTTCAGGTTTAGCCAGATTTAATAACCAAAAAACTTTAAAAATACGTAACTATATTTGGTAAGAAGGTTTTGATTACCAATGATATGAGCCATATATTGAATTTTTTCACAGAACTAATTTATTCTTCCTTCATGTAAAAAAACATGAATTCATTAATATTAACAAAAATTACAAATTAAAATATATATGGAATTGATATAAACCAAATAAGGTAAAATTTTGTCCTTTCATCTGAACTGAATGTTTCATTGTTTACATCCGTAAATTTTGTGCGGATTTGAGAGAATCTACTGCACAATCTTTTTGAATGGTAGCATCTCAGGAAGAATTAAAAATATTAATGTTCCTTTTTGATTTAGCAAGGAAGTTTTTAAATGTACCACAAGTATAGTATCTGGAGAGGGTGATCAGTTTTAGAAGTTTTAAATATACAGGTTGTTCTTAAAGTCTTGGAAAAAACTGATAATGTTGGTCACCCAAATAACCTTTGAATAAGAAACAATATCTGAATTCACTTATTCCATCCAAAATACAATACATTATGTTAAACATATAGGATGGGTCATGACAGCAATGATGACCCCCCCCCCCCCAAACACAATCACACAACCCCCCCCCCCAAAAAAAACCTTCATAGTTTAATATTGACCCCCCCCCCCCCTCTAAACAGAATATCAATTGTAAAATATATTCTATGTATAATCTACTGCACATTCAAAAGATAGCAAGTTGAGCATAACAGAATGATTTCTTATTGCTTTTATCTAGAATTTAAAGAAAGAAAACACTGGGACATTTCTGGTAATTAAATGTTGAAAAAAATTAAAAGTGATATTAAAAAAATCAAGATTTTTTTAAGAGTAAAAAAAAAGGAAATGTTAAGAATTTAAAAATTCCCCCCCCCCACCCACCCAAAAAAAGTTCTTTTTCTCAAATTTTCCCCCAAAACTAGAGTAGACTCCCTCAAATCCACAAAGCTTAGGACCAGGGATTTGTGCAGATTTCTGGTCATTGATTTATTTACATTTTTGAAACATTAATTTGATTGGTAATTAAGCATTGTAATCAATGCTTATAATAAATTAAAACATCAAAATAATTAAGTAAAATGTTTAAATAAATAAATATTTAAAAAGAACGTTATTATTACAAAAAAAATTAAGTAAAATAAAATTTTAGAGAAATATTAAAATAAAATAAATAATTAAGATGCAATACTAAATATAAATAATGATTAGGAAAAATGGATCTTTTTTATAAAGAAAAATATTTGCCTTTGTTAATAAACAAAAAAAAGCTTGATTAATTAAAAAATATTCATTTTATACAGCAAAATTTATCCTGCACCTCGAATTATGAACACTACCAAATGGTCATTGAAAGTTATATTACGCTGCAACCACGATATGATAGTGATTAGATAAAATATAGATCATCATAATTAGTAAACTGGATATAGATCCCAAATTCGTTTCATAACTAGCAAGGATACGAAAATAGTAACAGAACTACAGTCGAAGATCAATAATCCACGCACCCATAATCCGCAATTTTCTATAATTTCTTCAGTGTACAAATGTAAACAATGAAATAAACAGTTTAAAAAATGTAAAAATTTGTAATCCAAAAATGATTTTTTAAAACAATTAATAAAATAATTTAAAAAAATCATAATAAAACATCTACTTTTTTTAATAGAACTCTTTTATTATATTAACATTAAAAAACAAACTGTATTATGGATTGCGTATGTGATTATTTTTATTTAAATGCAATCAATTTTTATAATAATAAAATAAATTTAAAAAGACATTTTTTGAGATGGCATATTAAATTAACTATTAGATTTCTTATTTTTATTTTCATATTATACTGATTATAGAATTAAAATGCTATTTAGGAATAATAAATGACGCATAATCAATAGTACTCTATAATAGAAAATATTCCATAATCCGCACATCCTTTAACCCCAGCTTATGCAGATTATGGAACTTTGACTGTATTAAAATAATAATTTTATGTAGCAAAAATTATCCTGCCATGCAAATTGCAAACACTACCAAATGACCACTGAATGTTATATTACACTGCAACTACAATACGATAATGATTATTTCGATTAAATACCAATCATCGTACGTCTAAGAAAAATATTATTTAACACTGCAGAATTTAAATTGAAAGACATTAATAAAAAAAGAAGAAGTTGAAAATGATTTAAAAATAGATATTGTTATAGAATTACAGTAAACTCCCTTAAATCCGCACAGCTTGGGACAAGAGGTTTTGCGGATTTCTGGTCATTTCTTTGTTTACATTTTTAAAGCAGTAATTTAAATGTAATTAACAATAAAATTGAAACTATTACGAAGGCTTGCAATATAACAAAATATATTATTAAATATTTATTATGAAGTAATAAACTAAAATAATAAAAATTTAGTTAATTTTTAACATGATTAAAATATTAAAAGCAAAGATCAAGTTTATAATCAATAATGTATCATTAAATATTTATTATAAAGATAAGATGCATTTTAAATATGAGATTTGCTTTATAAAGATGTATTACTTATTCACATCAAAATCATAAAATAAGGAAGTTTTATTTTCAAGTTTAGCCAGATTTAATAACCAAAATAATTTGTTTAATACATAAATATATTTGATAAAAAGAATGTGATTACCAGTGATATCAGCAATATCTTAATTTATTCTAAAATAAATTTATTCTTCCTTCTTGAAAACACATGAATTCAATAATATTAATGAAAATTACAAAATAAAATATATATGGAATTGATATAAAAGTAAAAAAGTCAAACTTTGTCCCTACATCAAAACTGAATGTTTCATTGTTAACATTTGTAAATTATGTGCAGATTTTAGGGTTGCGGATTTGAGAGAGTCTACTGTATTTGTATTGCGTTAGCCGCTGACTTCAGCGCCATGATTAATTTCAATGTTTACATCTGAAAAAAAGTGCAGATTTTAGAGAGTCTATTGCATTATCATTAATCTTCCTGATTCTTAGCTACACAACTTCTGTAATCGCGACAATTCCGTATTAAAGAAGTTATACTGTATATTTTAAAATAATGGTTCTCATGTTATGACCATTTTATACTAAATAAAAATAAGCTCCCCCCCCCCCCCAATAAATGATATACAAAAATGATTCTCTTTTTCTATTTCCAGGTCACAAAGTCTAATTTTTTTAAGATCTTGAATCTGCACAAGCTTGTGCAAATTATAGATTATGAGTATTTTTTTTTTTGGAGAAAATTTTAATACTGTATTCAGTATAGTATAATATAATATACAATATGAATTATATAATATGAATATTAAATATAATATGCCATAAAAACTCATATATTAGAAAAATTTTATACATAGTTAAAGAATATTATATACATTAGAATATAATTTATTATTAAAATTAGGTTTTTTTTTTAAAAGATAAATTCTGCAACTGATTGACGGAATTCGTGATATTTTCTTGTGAAAAATTGTCAAAGTTTACGATATATTTCAGAAACAGATTAGCTAAATTCTGAATGTGGTTTCACAACCTTTCGCCAAAATTCACTATATATCCACATTTTTATAACAAAATTTGGAATACTTTTCCTTTATTCTTAGCAGAAATTCCTGTTTTTTTTCAAAGACCATTTCATAAAAGTTTACGATATTTTAAAAAATTGTTTGATAAAATTCTGAAACATTTTTTTTTTTTTGTAATAAATTGCAGAAATTCATGGAGTATATATATTTTTCAAACAATCATTTGATGAAATTAGTGATTTTTTTTGCGATCAATTGATGAAATTTGCATTTTTTTCAGCAACTATTGCCATAGTTTGTGATATTTTCCAAAGATAAATTGTCAAATATCACTATGTAATCCACAATTTTCTGACAAATTTCGATATTTTTTTATTACAATTGTTTACCAAAATTCACATTTTTTTCTACTATTATTTGCCAAAATTTGTAATATTTAAATACATACTAGTAAAATTTGTAATTTTTTCCAACAGCATTTCACAAAACCCCCAATTTATTCCATGATTCGTCAAAATATATTATTATTATTATTTTTTTTTTTTTTTACTGCAGTCGACTGAAAAGATTGTAGCCATTTGTCAGGTACTTTTGGCAGTAGATTGGATAAATTTTTGATATTTACTTCTGCTAAGCAACATGGGCTTTAGAATGGTGTGTGCATTATCGATTCTTGACTGTATTTGTTATCTTGGTTTAAAAGTAGATTTATTTATATTTTTCTGTCTCAGAATAATTCAACACAAAAGTAAAGATAGAAAAATAAGATAAACAAAAATTTGCAATATGAGGAGTTAAGAAAGCTCAGGTTCACTCAATCTGAAAAAAAGATGCTTTTTTCCAGATAACACAGGGTTGGGTTTTTGACATCAAAAATTGGTTTTTGGCATTACATGTCGAAAACCTGTCTAAAAGTGTCAAAAACCTTATACACATTTATTTTAAATCAATCATTAGTGATATTTAATATTAAATAAAGCTAAAAACTGGTTAAATAATAATTTATATACAGTAGACTCCCTCAAATCCGCACAGCTTGGGAATAGAAGTTTTGCAGATTTTAGAATTTTGCGGATTTCTGGTCATTGTTTTGTTTACATTTTTTAAAAAATAATTTGAATGTAATTAATAATGAAATCAAAAGTATAATGAATGCATATAATATACTAAAATATTAAAAAAGGTTATAAACTAATAAAAATTTAGATATTTTTTAAAATGATTAAAATACTAAAAGGAAAGATCAAGTTAATAATCAATAATATACAATTAAATATTCATTATAAAAGAGGAAATGTGTTTTTCCTAAATTATTCAATGAAACTTGCCTCTTAAAGGTACATTACTAATTCACCTCAGGATCATAAAATAATGAAACTTTATTTCAGGTTTAGCCAGATTTAATAACTAAAAATGCTTGATTAATACATAAATTATTTGGTAAGATTGTGATTACCAATTATATTAGCAGCATCTTTATTTTTTCAGAAATAAATTATTCTTTCTTCATGAAAAAACATAAATTCAATAACCTTAACAAAAATTATAAATTAAAAAATGTATGGAATTGATATAAAACTGAAAAAATCAACTTTTGCATTTACATCTGAACTGAATGTTTCATTGTTTACATCCGTAAAATATGTGCGGATTTCAGAGAGTTGTGGATTTTAGGAGTGCAGATTTGAGGGAGTCTACTGTATTATGTAAATAATTTTTATTCAGTTATACTATGAGTTATAATAAAATTATGAATCACAATTTAAATTATATGTCAATTGTCATGTATAGGAAAATAGCTAAAAATATTGAAGCTACTGTACATTTTTGAAAGTTTATATTTGTATCTTTATTACTATTAAGTGTTCAGTTTGATGTAAAAAATTTTAAGTCTAATTTATGCTTTAAAAAAAAAAAAAAAAAAAAAAAAAAAAAAAAAAGAAGCTTGTGTAAATCTAAAGCGATTGCTATTCAATGACTGATTATAAGTTCCTTCTATTTTTATTGATTCTAAATGTTTGTTTTCATACATAGATATAAACCACAATTGCAACACAAATGTTCTAAGAGTAATTAAATTAATTATAATATGAAATCGATATAATTAAATGTTCTTTAAATCAATATGTTAAAAGAAGGTGTTTTATTTTCAGTAACCCATATATATCTTCATTTTACTATGTCAGTTTCAGTTTAATTCTTTAGAACAATTTGTTTATGTTAAATTTCCTTTTATTCATTATAAAATAGCCCACCAACCACTCCTTTTTTTTTTCTTTTTGAGTATTTTCTTCTGCAAATGCAGTTAAAATCATTGGTAAATATGCTTGACA
>CAXHSM010001518.1:3183257-3307324 GCA_964019185.1 Maratus speculifer
TGAAAGAATATTGAAAGTAAATGAGTATTTTGCAATATCTTTGATTATTTCACTTTATCTTATTGACATATTAATGGATGCTTCATGAAAAAAAAGTGATTTATTAAAGCAAAATCTCAAGTCTTGAAGTAAAGGTGAAGAATTTAATTAAAAAACCACGTGCAATTTATTTTACCCAAATTTTGAAACAGCTTTTGATGTGTATTTTCTGATTTATACATTTTCTCAAATGTACTGTACAATTTGAAATACAAAACAGGTAAACAAATTTATGTACAATTTATTATTTATGCTCAAAATTTTTAATTGCTATAAATTCATTTAGTAGAGAACCTGTTACCCGGAATCATTGGGACAGATGGCTTTCCGGATATTGGAATTTTCTGGATTTCACGTCCTTCTGAATTTTGCAACCCCCCACTCCCCACGAAATTCGTAATTTTTCAAAAACATAAAAATAGCAAAATTAAATCAATTCCATGTAGAATAGGAATGACATTTATGTTTTGAATTTCTTTGTAATTTACACAAACAATTTTAATAAATCTTATTTTTAAATAATCAAGCTTGATGACCATGCAGGAAATCTTTTCCACAATAGTTTATAAATATTTTCGCGAACTCTTTTGAAAAAAAAAAATATATAAAACATTAGCAGATATTGCGTTCTGAAATTTCTCAGAAGGAAGTTGAAAAATAAACAGAATTTTCCTATTATTCAGAATATTATATGTATGCGAAATGTATTGTAGCAATACAATGGCATAGTCGTGATATTTTATCAGAAATGGGGAAGGGGGATGGAGAATATCTGATGATTTTTTTAAAGAATCCTAGAACATTTGAAACTAAAATTTGATAAAAAGAGAATGTTTTTTCCTAACTTCAGGGACCCACCAGTGGCCAAGAGGTTCTGACCTTTCAACTGGTACACGAAAGGTGCTAGGTTCGAACCCAATCGTCGCCGTCGTCCTAATCGTTAGGAGTTTTCGTGGTTTTCTTCGAACCTTGTCTAAATATGGGTTAGGTTCCCTTAGAAAGACCCCCACGAAGGGCAACTCCAAGAACTTATATGCCTAGAGTAGATAATTGGCCGACACAAAATAAAGCAAATCTAACTTCAAGAGCAAGAGGAGAGGGAGGGGGGGGGGGTCACGCCACTAAAATAACTTATTTTATAGGTCGCACATTGAAATAATGAACTAACAAAAATAGGAATCTGTAATTTCTTTTTCAGAAATTACAAACTTTAAAATTTTTTTAATACATTTCATTTTTGGATTTTGGAATTCCAGACTAGGTCCTCTACAATACATAAAATTCCATTTTTGCAAAAAAGAAAAAAAAACCTAGTTATGGTATAGATTTGGTTCTTTGAGAAATATCTTATAAACAATATATATATATTTTTTTTTAATCAAGAAGAATTCTGCTATTATTATGTTATGAAACTTACATTCAGTTTTCTGGCCTATAGGGAATTTAGCAAAGATAAGTAAATATTCACAACAGGTGGCACTGTCCAAAGAATTGTCTTATAAGGGATAGAATATTTAATATAGGAAATTTTAAAAACAATTTTTGATAAATCAAGTTGATTTTATTATTGTTGGTATTAGTATACATTTATTTGTTGACTGCATCTTACAATTATTTATCAGCTTCAATGAGAATTTAAAAAAAAGAATTAAGTGTATAGGACAAGAGATTTTATGTTAACAGAAAAATAATAAAAATACTGTGTAAAATTTGCGATATAACATGTAGAAAAATTGTTTAACAATCTATACGTTAGAATTTCAAGATTAAATTTCTGATGAACGCGATGATGTCAGAATATCATTGATTAAAAATGTAATCGAAAATAGATTGAAAAAAGTTAAGTCAAGGAAATCCTAACTTGTCAATGGAGATTATGCTGAGCGAGACTGTTTACGGACTTTGGCGTCGTTAGGATATCCATACTGGGAGATATAGCGAGTTCTGGCGCGCAGAAAATTCTTTCATAGCTTATTTCATATTTATATTTTTTATTTTCGAAACCCAAATTTGGTTAAGGAGTAATAATTCCTGCAAATTTTATGAATTAACGGATGAAAAGAATTTAGTGAAAATGTTAAAAATTAAATTCGAAAATAGCCTTAAAAAATAAATGCTCCGAGTTAGCCCTGGTAATGTTAAGTCTGCGTTTGATATTATTCTTATATTTAAAATACCTCATCGGTACATTAATATTTTCTATTTCTGTTTTCTATATGCTCTTAAAGAAGTCTCTTTTTTCTTAGCTGTCGAAATATTTCTAAAATTTACGCTTAATTTATTATTTTATGTGTCAAGTAAAACTTTAACCCTCATTATAAAATTATGCTCAGATTTTAGAAATATTTTGAGAATTAAAAAAAAAAAGAAACATCTTTTGAGAAGCATATACAGAAGGAAAAAAAAAATATTAATTTTCCGAAGAAATATTTTCAATGTAAGAATGCATTAAATGTCCATAGACTTAACATCACTGGGGGGAATTCGGAAACTAAATGCAGGGCAGCCTTAAGGTTCTTCTTAAATTTCCTGCTCGACACGTTTTAGGACTCATTTTTAAATGAAAAGACACACATTTAGCAGGATTGATTATAGAAACGATTTATAATCAAACTTAGTTTTCCATTTCTCGATAAATAAATTAGTGAATTGAAAGAAATTTTGGTCACGTAGCAACCGGTTTTCCACCTTTCTGTCAGAAAAGGCATCTTGTGAAGTGTGTGTTTTAGTGCATTTTTCTTTCTTTCTTTCTTCTTTTTTTTTTCTTTTTTTTTTTTTCTTGGGTAAGGCTTGGTTTCTAAAAGGCCTTTTTCAGCCCGCATAAAGACTGTTATGTTAGTCATCAGCATTTCTTTCTAAAATTCTTGCCTCTGTAGTCATTTATTATTTAGCTCCAGATACGAAAGCTACATTATAATAATAATGTAGAATATTAGAATAATAATAATGATAGGTTTTAATCGACGCGGCGCAAAAAGCTCATATTAGAAATGAATGCTAAATATATAAAAGATGTGCAATATTTTATCATGAAGCTAAGTAAAACGTTTTGTTTAAAATGTTATAATTTTTAATAAAAGTAAAATTATTATTTAGCATTCTTCCATTTTTATATTTAAAGCAAAAGTAACATTTGAAAATATTCTAACTATATCCTTAAAAAATTTCATTCCAATTTCATATTCATTATAAATTTCGTCACAGAATTATAATATCACTTAAAAATATATATGCCTATCAAAATAGAATAAAAAAAACACTTCTTTCTCACTATAATCTTCAGTAATTACAAATTTACATTTTTAGGCCACATTGAAAAAATTGTTTTAACGTTTTAACTCATTCCTATAATTTGTAATTTCGTTTCCAGATAATTGATTGATCTAAAATTATATTTTAATTTTACTCATATTAACTCGCATTTATGTATAGAATTAAAAAAGACACTCTGAATAATTGGTGAATTTTTTCTTGTTTTTGAATCTAACATACTGTTGAAATATTAAATTTATACGATTGGTTAAAAGATAAATTAATTTAACTTCCTATCAACTCTTCGTAATTAAAATAGAAAAACCTTGTGTATGCGGAAACATGAAAATTATATTGTCTGTTTATCCTCTAAGAAAATTGTAAATAACTTCTTTCACTCGTTTTATTTATTTTTAAAGATAATTATCGCTATTTTACATACTTTCATCAGTATGTTTAGTATGTACTTGAGGGGAAATTTTTCGAAAAATTCGAATCCACCAGAATTTTGATTCTGTATTTAATAGTTTAAAACATTTGATTAGGTATGAAAAATCGTCTTTCTCCAAAAATGACATGGGGATTTCATGTGGCCTCTCACCCTCCTTTCATCCCTACGGGGGATAAGGGTTACTTCCTCATTTATTTCTACCGCCAAAAATCTCGCCAGAACTCTTATGCGCGAATATATACATTGACTTTAAATATTACTAGTATTTTCCATATATATATGAACATACAATAGGTTAAATAAATTTTGTTTAATCAGTCAATCGTTTTTAACTAGAAAAATCTAAGAAAAATCAAATCTAAAGTGGTTTTTCTTTAATATTTAGTAAGGAACTATTTCTTTACGTGGACATACACATCTCTCCAGTATACTGCCCATTGACAAGATAGCTTTGCCGAGAGTGTTGATTGAATGGTACCAGTCTCGGTTCGATACGGAAAAAATAATTTAGATCCGGCCAGGTTCTTCAGAATAAAAAGCTTGACCCAGAAAGTGTAACTAGGTCCGGCCCGAGATTTCAGGAAAAAGTATGGTCCAGGCCTGGCACAAGGTTGCCCATATGAGAGGAGGCGTTTGGTAAAGTCAAACATTGTATGAATATGAAACAGTTGTAAGGTTTGAAAATTAAAATTTTTCAATGTAGAAAACACTCCCTAGACTAGATAAGAAGGCGCCGGAAGAAATTTCCATTTTTGACGGGTTTACAGCTTAGCCGTTATAATTCTTTGTCATAGCCATTATTTTTTTTTCTATTCAAGCTGGATTCTGTTTCATACATTTTCTGTTTGTGCAAGGTTTTAATTAATCCTTTTGGCTAGTTCTGTTTTTACAAAAAGGAAAAAAAAAAAAATGCGGGATCGGAAATGAGTTGAATTTTAGATAAATTGTTATCTTCGCATATGTAAACGTGATTCTAACATTTCATTGCATAGAAAAAAGATTTCGTAATAAACATGATCATATTCACAGATTTTTATAGTAAAATTAATTTTGCATGAACAAAATGCTCAACTAAAATTATATGTCCCTAGAAGAATTGTCGTTTATAGTTCATACATGAATCAATAGAAATTTTTGCTAAAGCAAATATTGTTTGTAATGACGTTTTATCCTGCAGCATACCAAGAATTTGTTTAAATTTACTTAAAGAAACCCAAGACACTTTCCTCAATATCTACATTGTATTTATCAGACCTAAAAGCTTACTTTCATTTTCATTCCAATTATATGACATTTCAAAACTAAGTTGTTAATATTTGTACAGTGAAACCTCCAAATAAGGGACACTCCGAATAAGGGACACCTCTATTTAAGGGACAAAAGTTCCGGTCCCAGTCCTTTGTATAGGAAGTGTAATGTATTTACCTCTGAATAAGGGACACTCGATTTAAGGGACACTTGAAAATGAGATTAACCCTTTCGATTTGGGCGTTTCTTACACAAATTTTATTCAGTTGACACCACTTAAAAAAAAATTCCCTCAAGTACATAATATCAAAAAAGAAACTTTAACTAATGACAAATTTTATTTTCCTTTGTTATTGCATGACAAAAGCAAATTTTGCAAAGAAAAATGCTGACCAGGCACACTGGATATACGAATGCAAAATGTTAAAGGGGTTGTTTTTGCATTTGAGATATGTTGGTTATATGAGTTATGTTGGTACAAAGATATGCAACTCAACTGATGAGCATTTATTTATCCACAATTCAGATGAAATTATCGAAGCGTGTTTATCACTATCAGAGCAAGAGGTGACAGTGCAGACAATAATTTCATTGAGTTCACAGCTGAAATCCGAGAATTGGTTAAAAGTCGATTCATAAATTAAAATTCAATTGATTTGTCAAGTCATATCTAGGTGGAAAATAGATATAAACCCAATTTTAGTGGTTGATTCGTAGGTTTATCATTGGGGTATCCTGAACCCAGTCCTCCATATTTTCATAGATTTGAGTGCAAGAAAACATAATGGTAAATCTACGAGTCAACCCCTAAATTTTGATTTTTGGTTGTTTTCCACCAAAATATGACTTAGTAGACCAGTTGCATATTAACATGCATATTGAGTTTTAATTAATTCTAGAATTTCTGCCGTGAACTCGATGAGGTGATTGTCTGTGTTGCCACTTCCCAGTCTGTATTGAGAAGAATGCTGAAAATTGTGAGGGATGACTCTGAAAATGAAAGAAAAGGGAAAATTGTGAAATAAAGAACGTTACAGATGCTTTAAAATATGCAAAGCAGTTGAATACTTTTTTCGTAAATAGTGTTATAATGAAGGACTAAGTAGGGTAAATGAATGTCTGAAAAGTTTAGTAGTAGAAGAATTGAAATCTGCATAACTGTCACTTTTTTATTGATTACATCACAAGTAAGACTCTTTAAAATATTATTGCACTTTTTGCATTATAGAAACATTTACGTAAAAAATACAAATCAACAACTCTGCAAATCATTTACTAATTAAGTAATCAATTAAAAAATTAAATTAATTAATTTTCTGTTACTTTTGTGCCTAATTAATGTAATTTATAACTCTCGGGTACATTTAAACTTAAATTTTAATATTTTCTTATTTTTTATGTACTTATGAATGATTAATTTTTAAAAAACTAAAAAACTCCGAATAAGGGACACCTCTATTTAAGGGACAAAAGTTCCGGTCCCATGGGTGTCCCTTATTTGGAGGTTTCACTGCATTTTTATTTTACTCTATATTCTCGGTCGATGGCTGTGTTTACAGTTGAAGTACTAAGGATTAAAAGTAATTCAACACTTTTTTAAAAATATTTTTGTCATTCGTAAGTAATTTACACATAGTGTAGGTTTTAAGTTCACCTTATTTTTATAGACAGATTTAACAAAAAGATGTAAATAATACAGTTACAATTCTCAGTTGAAAAATTCATTTTCCCGAATCTAATAAGGATTAGAATCCTGAATGCGTTGGGTTGTCCGCAGCCCAAACTCGAAATCGAATTTGAAGTCAACCCAAAAGGCTATAGCCAGCAGGGGGATCATAAGGGATTGAACCCCTCTCCCAAATTTTTATCTAGGTATCGAAAATGGCATAAAATACACACAATGAATTAAATTTTAATACAAGTATCTACGTTTTATTATTTTGCTTCATCTCTTCGCCCTATTTTTGCATTTGCTCTCTTAAGTGATCCAGCAAAGCAAATCGTTTTATTAAACGAAGAAAATGACATTAGAATTGCAGCAATGCTAATTTTTTGGAAACGAAAAAAATTTAAAAATTTTTCTCGTTTCTTTCCACTTCCCTTGCGTGAGACATCCTTGACCTGAGTGTAAGGTCAAGCTTGTGTCCGAGTGGTTGCATTGATTGGACGTGCGGGACACACACAACTACTTTTTGCGGTTTTATGTTCGCAAACGGCGCATTTTATCTAGAATGACTTCTCCATTTCAAGGAAGGAAAATTTCAGTCCAACTGTAGGACAGGGATGTTTCTCTTAAGTCGGGTTGAAATAGTTATTTCGTGAACCGACGCGTTGAGCGGCCCATTTTATGTGTATGTATTTGACGTCACAGCAACGGCTGTTCCTTTAATCTGGTGCACATCTGGAGCCCAAACAAAACATCATAACTCTCAGTTTGCCGCTTAAAGCACCTGGTGTCTTATTGTTTAGTTTTTATTTTACTTATTCTTGCATTATTTTTCTAAGTACTTAAAAAATGAAGTGCAAAATACTACTTTTATAAATGTGAAAATACCACATTGCCCATTTGTTTGGACGCCAGATGAAGTATGTGACGCCACGTGCAAGGGGTCTATGTGTATGTATTTGAATGAAGATAACATAATAAAATGCACGTCGTCTTTATTTACGAAATAATTAAATTAATTGAAGATAACATTATTTAACACAAGAATTTAGAATATCAAGTGATTTAAAATATCAAATGAATATTAACACCATATTGTTTATATTTTGAGCAACAGATGGCAGCTCTAGCAAAATTGTATTTGATATCACCAGAAGTTATTAAAAAATTACATATATACATTAATTCTTTGTTTAATATATTACACAAATAAACATTTTAGTTACAAATTTGGAATTTAAATTTCACTAAATGCTAGTTGTAATGTATAGGCATCAATATATAGGTATTCAATCTATAGAAATGCGGGTAGAAAATTCATTATCAAAAACAAGACGTCTTCCATGCGGAATAATTTTTTTAACTAAGACTTCCCTCAGAGGAATTAGTCTGAGAGATATTGCTGAGAACATAAATTTAATAATAACTTGCAAAAAGTAAAAGAAAAAAATACGATGCTACCTTTAATTGACCATATACTGCCACAAGTTCAAATGACGAAAATGACCAAATTGAACTACACAATTACAAAATATTCTATATAAATTCGTATACACGGTTAAAAAAGAGGGAAGCAAACTATGCAAAACAGCCATGTCCATGTGTGGTTATAAAATTGAACGTACGCAATATATTAAAATTAATGCACATAATAAAACAGTAAAATACCTTGTATCGGAATTCGAACTCTTTGAAATTACGCCAAGAGGATAAACAGACACTCTACACCAATTTTAGTACGTAAAAATGGCACAAATCATGATGGTTGAAAAGAAAGAGAAATTTTTTTATATGATGTGTTAACCCCTTAAATAGGTAATACAGAATAGTTAATATATATAATAGTATAATATGTACATCTGATTTCTATTGATGCGATAAGGTTCTCGATAAGAATTTAAGCTCTCTTTAAAAGTAGTACATAAAAATCGTGAAAACCCCAACAAAGGAATGCGGTGCGTCGTTTGAATGTGTACCAGATATGATCAATTGGATTTAAATAGGTAATGCATGCTGTAACGAATATTTTTTCGTTCATATTTTTAGAGACCGAGAATTACAGTTTGTTAACTGCTTGAGACGTGTAAACAGACGGCCGTGACTATTAAAAAGTACTTTGCGTAAAACAGCAATAACACAAGTAGGAGAGACTCACGACCAAGATCTGATTATGTATGTGGCATTTATTGATGAAACTTAAAAGAGTATTACACTCTTTTGGGGTGACCCCCCGGTGAAAATACAGAAGCAGGAGTTCTACATCCTTACAGCAAGATGGTCAGAGATAGAATGATTCCTGACATCAAAAAAAGGTAGCCAAAATGCGTCGAGCTAAAATATGGTTACCCTTATATCATAATAACCCTATACGTATAGTTCATAAAGAAAGTTTAAATTAAAAACATGCCAACCGGACCGTTAATTTGGCGATTAAAATATCAGCGTACAAATATGCATGCCAACACTGATTGCTGAGAAAAATATTTCTAAATGCATAACACAGATGTCAGACTCCGCTTTAATGTAAACAGAGAGTTAGATTTTAAGCCGAAAAAGGAGTTGTAATGTCTATTAATTTTGAAAAGGAATTAAGTGACTGCGTAACTGCAAAGGGCATATGGTTTTTAAAAATATCTTACTATGTACTATTTGAACAAACGAAAGTATGCAGGCTCAGAAAATGATTTTAGGATGAGAAAAGATTTGTTTTTGATTTATTTTATTAACGGCCTCGGATAAGCGTGAAAATCTACATAACCGCCATTTAAAGGAAAGAGATAAATATATTCTTTTTAGAAAGTAAAAATGATGTTTAATTGATTTGAAATTGGGAAAGATAATTTAAATTTTAAATTTGAGAATTTAAATTAAAAAAAAAGAAGCTAATAATAATATGTGATGTTATGTTACTTTCGACATCACATATCTCTCCCCCTTTCCCGGAAAAACTATTATAACCCACATGAATTTAGCTCGACACATTTAGTGACGTAGACACATTTAGAATAACAGTACATAACAGAAAGTAAAGTTGCAATTAAGATATATATGATATGGATAAATGAGCTCATAAAAATATTTTTAAGCATATGCATTAATTAATAAAAATATTGAGATTTAATTTCTCAATAAAATATATAAGGTATACCATTTTCATATATTTGTTGACATATAAAATAAAATCTCTTTATTGAACTAGAGATCATAATCTGGAATTTTTTTTATTGTGCACCGGTGACTTTAAAATATTATACTTCCAGATATTTCATATTGCTTGACTTCAAGTCCTCAAGCTGAAACTTTTTTTGGTGTCCATGACATGTTGAATATGTCCCAATCAAAACATTATGTTGCAATGTAAATATCAACAATATCAACACAAAAACTGTATGTTATGAAAATTTTAAAATTCAATAAGCATACATATTTAAGGCATAGTTATAATAAAATATAAATGACACATATAAAATATGTAGTGTGGCTAGAGACATCAACTATTAAGAATAAGTACAAGTAGACACATCAAATTTACTCACTGATGACAAAGTTTCACTTTTTTTTTAAGCAATAAAAATTTAAAAAAAAGGTGATGAAAATCTGTAAAAGAAAACTGATAATGTGAAAATCTAAAGAATTTGTTCTGAAAAAAATGCACAAGTATTGATAAATATAAAATTTTTCTTCAATGTGTAGAGAACGTGTTCATAAAAAGAGGTGAAATAGAGAGTAAATATGTGCAGTTAAAATGCAACCATTAACTGGGCTTCTATTGAAGATACGGCTGGTATAAATACCAACAAGGTTGCACTTACATTTAATTTTTTTATAAAATACTCTCAACACCAAAAGATAGAAATAAAGTGGGAATTAATGTTTATAAAACTACACTTTGTTTAAAAGAAGTTATGTTAAATTGAATGTACATTAAGAATTACCTGAAAATTAAGTGAAAGAGTCAAATAGGCATACAAGAATACAGATGGATTGAGTTGTTGACTTCCTGATAAAGTAACTAACATCTTCAAATAAAAATTCAATTTAGAATATTTAATGTGACATTTTATTGTAATAGAATATATATATTTTTTAAAGTAAAGATTATAGAAGAAACCAGTGACATAATTTTGATGTATATGTGTCATGCCGATTATAAATGCATATGAATAAAAGAGTACAAAACAATTTACAAATTAAAATATCAGATGCTGTATTCGTATATTTATCACAGCAATATGCATCACCATTGCTAAACTGTACTGTAATCATAAAGATCATCCTAAGTTTTCAGTAATGCATAAATATATATATTTCAAATGTAAATAAAAAGGTAATGTAAAGAAAAGCATTGTGTATTTGTGTCATTCCCTATATTAAAAAAAAACAACAACAAGTAAATGTAAAAAGAAATTAAAATGTAAGTGTAAAAAGAGATTAAAATGTAAATGTAAAGAGATTAAAATGAAAGTTATTATAATGTATCATGTTGTAAAAAAAATATAAACATTAATCAACCATTACACAATACGCATACTATTGCGATGCAATAGTACAATTGTTCATCATTAACGATGTTAATAACTAATGTCATGAAAACATAACTAGTTAACTAGTACTTACAAGGAATATGCGATTATCGAATGGTGTTAATGTAAGATTGAAGTGTTCATGTTAAACAATATACGTGATGAAAGAAAAAAATAAAAAGGTCGTGTTAATACCCGTGAATGAAAAGCTTGATTTACTCATCAGAAATGGTACATTGATTGACACATTGATTCATAACATTGATTCGTACATTGAATAAAAGACTGATTAGCACCTTGATAGAAAACATTGATTGGAACATTGATTGAAAAACCATGATTCGCATTTGGATTAACACCTTGAATGAATTATAATGCATGTAACATTGACCAAAAATGTATATAGTGTTTGATAAAGTAACTCACTTATAATCTCGACAGAAATTAATTAAATTGGTCTACACCAAATAAGAGTTCACAAACACTATGGCAAATATGAAAAAGAATGTAAAAAAAATGTGTAAAATTTTTAATGATATGTCCTAAAATGAAAAAAATGTATGTGATAAAGTTATATCTCCTATATAATTTGTAACGGCGCACTTCAAAAAAATTACATGAAAAAGAGGAAACCGTCACATACTGCCAATATGGCTATAGGCTATGGTAAAGCAGTATAAAATCTAAATGATTTTTTTTATATTCTCTTTAAAAATAAGAACAGTTAAACTACTTTACCCAGAAATAACTTATGAAAATGTTAATTGGGAAGTGTGAAAAAAACTGTTCATGTCACCTACTAAAAATGTGTATAGTTTCAAAAAGCATACAATGCATGTTAAAAAAAATTAATGCTAGCGTACATAGCCTTAACTTGTAACACTTGATGATAACATTAATTGAAATTGTATCTAATGTGTAGTGTGTGATATGCAAAATTCGCAAATAATGTCTACAGAAAATTACAGACAATGGCATTTTAATCTAATTAAATTTTTGTAACCTTACGAAAAGTTTAAAAAGTGATATCAATAGATATGTTTATTTTAATAAGTGTGATTCCAAAAGAAAGAGAAGATTCAGAAAGTTATATTTCCTACATAAATATGCAACAGTGCGCGTGAAAAAAAATAACCAATGAGTGGGTATATTAAGTGTTAATGTGTGTAAAATGAAAATTCACGGTTGCATGTTACCAAAATGGTTATAGGATATAGTAAAAGAGTATGATAAATCACGAAGATTATTGTACATTCTACATCTGAGTAAGTGCATTAAAACTACTTTACCAAAATAATAACTTCTGAAATTGAAATGATAACGATGATAAACTCTAATGTACATTAATGATAGAAAAATTTAGAGCGTGTCATTCATTAAATTAAAAATATTGAAAAGAATGAAATAAACCAATATCATTTTCACTTGGCAAGCATTGGCGACCAGCGCCACACGGTAACAACCAAGCGAAAAAGATAAACACTTCCAAAAATTATTTCCGGCCACGAAATAACCAATTGAAAGGGTTCATAACATTCTGATATATTAGATATTGCATTATAATATGCATTTTTGAAAATTAATTTTAAATGTAAAATAGTGAACCTGAACTTTCAAAAATAGTTGTATCTGTAATAATAATGACACATGCATGGTTAATTGCCTGAATGATAGAAAATGTTTCTGTGTTGCAGTTAAAGAAAAAAATGAGATGAGCGATGAAATGTGTAAACCTGGTTAGCTGATATAGCACTGAAAATACGTTTAACAATCCTCTAAAGTATTCCTGTAATTATTTTTCTCCCAAAAATTGTCCTGTATGCTGAAAAAAATCTGTCAAAACGTCTAGTGTTAAATATGCATTTATATCTAGTCGAAAATTGTAGTCAGCCAATTATTGATAATTACAGTACGACTGATAGCATCCATAATCTAATGTGAAAAATGTAAAAGAAAAGTAAAAAAATATTTATAACTTCTTTATGTCTACACCGAGCAAAGTATTAAATAGATGTTCTCTAGCGCACACTGTGTAAATATTTTTAAAAATGTACATAACTATACATGGACTATATTTTAAAAAAAGTGTGTACATGGACATTTTCACTTTCAGGCATACTTGTAGTATTAATTAAAAAGATAAGTTGTAATGTAGTACCTTCGACAAAATACAAAATGTAACTAACTTTAAACTAAAACATGATAAAGTAAAACTTAACTTTAAGAATATTGACAAGTTTTGTATGTGGAGTTGTAAATAAAACAATATAAAACAAAAGGACAAAAAGTAATTTGTGAATTGTTAATAAAAACGTGTTTAATGACTTGTTACCATTATCTAACCTCAACAATAAATTATCCACTGTAAATAAGATGAAGTTTCTATGTCAGCAAATCATTAAAATGTGTGGTTTAAAAAAAACAATGTAAATTAATTTGAACATTATCATGAAAACTAAAGTGAAAGATGATAAAAAAAAAACTGAAGAAAATTACACCTACAATATACAGAATTGCCAGGCCACAACTTGTATATGAGTATAAATGTTATACCATGTGTCAACCTAAGCGGTTTATGACAAAGTATGTGTACCCTAAAATACAATTATTTCTTTGGCAAAGTAATATTGTAAGTGAGATAAAGAAGGAAAAAAATATAACAAAGAATTTTTTTTTTCAGTATTAGTAAAGTTTGTACTGTTATATTATAAGAGAAAAACTGTACAGTGAATATTGAAGATTGCAGAGGGAGAAAATGCATAATGTGTAAACATCAATATAAATGCCAAAAGTTAGGAGGGTACAGCAACACACGTGTGAAATTGATTAAACATAGAAAAATAATTGTCAAATGTAAATATGTGTGTAAAAATAAATAGGCATCGCTGTGCACAACTAACTGCACAACAATTTATAGATTTTTTTTATGATACTGATATTAAAAATCTATTAATTTTCATCCAGAAAAGAAAATTTTATTCATAACATGTGTCAAAAATTAAAATAATTTACCAACACTGTCGACTTACCTAGAAAAATTACCTCAGTGGACAATCTAAAGTTAAATTATAAACATATGCAAAAATTGATTTTCTCTTTTTTTTTAACCAAAAAAAAAAAGGAAAAACATTGTTGTACAATTATTTTAGTACCAAAAATAAAAGTACCTCTTTTTTTTTTACCCCTGAATAATAATATAAGTAAGCCATTATTATATCGAGTTTGGTAGCAATTCGATTAAAAATTAAATATTACATTTCCATGAAACTGTCTATACTGAAAATATAGGTATTCTATCTCTAATTTTAATAGAAAATCAACAAAAAAAAAAGAATTTTTTAGTATTTAACAATAACACCTGAAGTAGATTTTCTTTTTTTTTTTATCACTTTGTAAATCACAATAGTAACATTAAACAACTTACTTTGTATATTACCTTAAAATGATCAAACACATGTTTACAAAATCCAATATAAAAATAATTATACAATCCACCTTCAACTCTTGTAGATTATAATCTCATATACATACTTGCCGCACTTGTCACAAATGCAAAATTCACTTAGTAATTGTTGCTAAATTTATAGAAGGAAAATGTATAAGATCAAGAGAATGAAATATGTAAAATATTAATTCACACACAATTCATTAGACGTCTATAAGATGCTATAAAATTTTTTTTTTAGCACTAGTGATAATGGGCGGTTGATATTTTTGTAGCAACCTATTTCGTAGCCTTTTGTAATCGAGGAGAAGCAGCTGATTGCATTTACACAACGCTGCGAGAAACAAATCACTTTCTTCGAGACGCACACAAATAAACAATTAAAAACAACGATTCCTTTGGCTAAACCCACATCGCACCCGAAACGATAATCAAAATAGCATATTTCACGTTTTCTCCTCGCGGAGGGAAATTTGTCTTAACAAGCATATTTCACTTTTTTTCTTCGGTAAGTGTTATGCGGGAGGAGGGAATCGAAGAATCATTAATCCTACTAAGAGTTCACGTTTGCCGGAAAAATCAACATATCAGGATCGCAGTTGTTACACAGTGACTAAGCAATTTTTTTTTCTTTATTCTTGTAAACATTCAGGACGATCCAACATGAGTCACTAGTTTTGAATGATTGCAGAGCATCTTACTCAACGTAGCATCTTAATCCTACACCGGTAGTAAAATCGGAAACATTTTCCGCGTTCCATAGGTGAAGTGTCTCACTGAAGCATAATACACATAATAGAATTCCTCTAAATGAAGGATATCATATAACACCAATCCACAGTGATGATAACGAATGGCAAGTACGGGAGATTTCCATCTTATAGATAGTGAATTTCACAAACATTCTGTCGTACTGCAGTGTAGAATCCATAAAAGTCCAACGCAGCTTTGTTAAAAGTTCAATTTGTGACGAAAAGATAGTCTCCTCTTGAAAATATAGTCCGCAAATAGCAAGAAAAACTAGTTCAGAGGGGTCACCCTAGCCACATTAAGTCATATGAGTCTCTACTGGTGCTAGGCACCAATTTATGTAACGAATATTTTTTCGTTCATATTTTTAGAGACCGAGAATTACAGTTTGTTAACTGCTTGAGACGTGTAAACAGACGGCCGTGACTATTAAAAAGTACTTTGCGTAAAACAGCAATAACACAAGTAGGAGAGACTCACGACCAAGATCTGATTATGTATGTGGCATTTATTGATGAAACTTAAAAGAGTATTACACTCTTATGGGGTGACCCCCCGGTGAAAATACAGAAGCAGGAGTTCTACATCCTTACAGCAAGATGGTCAGAGATAGAATGATTCCTGACATCAAAAAAAGGTAGCCAAAATGCGTCGAGCTAAAATATGGTTACCCTTATATCATAATAACCCTATACGTATAGTTCATAAAGAAAGTTTAAATTAAAAACATGCCAACCGGACCGTTAATTTGGCGATTAAAATATCAGCGTACAAATATGCATGCCAACACTGATTGCTGAGAAAAATATTTCTAAATGCATAACACAGATGTCAGACTCCGCTTTAATGTAAACAGAGAGTTAGATTTTAAGCCGAAAAAGGAGTTGTAATGTCTATTAATTTTGAAAAGGAATTAAGTGACTGCGTAACTGCAAAAGGGCATATGGTTTTTAAAAATATCTTACTATGTACTATTTGAACAAACGAAAGTATGCAGGCTCAGAAAATGATTTTAGGATGAGAAAAGATTTGTTTTTGATTTATTTTATTAACGGCCTCGGATAAGCGTGAAAATCTACATAACCGCCATTTAAAGGAAAGAGATAAATATATTCTTTTTAGAAAGTAAAAATGATGTTTAATTGATTTGAAATTGGGAAAGATAATTTAAATTTTAAATTTGAGAATTTAAATTAAAAAAAAGAAGCTAATGAAGCTAAGAATATGTGATGTTATGTTACTTTCGACATCACACATGCTGGTCACTACATATGCTGTTTTGTTTTCTTTTCAAACCCATTCTCAAGGAGTTGAGCAATATTTCGCTTTAGCATGCGTTAAATAAAAGGAATTGGCAATATTTGTAGTATAAGATACGACATGAGATTTGAATATCTCGTCTGCATAATCTTTGAGCTGTCAAAGTATCATCACAAGGGATTTAGAAATTTGAACACATTTTTTCAGCAAAACATGCAGGCTCAATACGCCAAAGTGAACTCTATTATGCAGTTTACCTGGATAAATTACTATTTAAAAGACTTTGTAATGTCAAATGAGAAAATGATTCTATAATAAAAATCTTTTGATTAGAAAAAAATACCCCCCCCCCCCACAAAACATTATGCTTCGGAATTATTTTATGGTACCCTCTAAATGAATAATAAGTATTCTAGTGCCCTTTATAAATGCATATCGATTTCTTTATGTTTCTACGGATGTTATAATTAAAAAGCACTTGGAATTGTTTCAACCCATCGGCCATAATGTAACGGAATACTTATAAATGACTCAACAAAATTCGGCGCCAAATATATATTTAAAATTTCAAACGATTCGGTTGGGTAGTTTTTGTGCTGTTGTATGTGGACATACTGACGGATAAGTAGACAGACGGACGGATCAGTCGACGACTGTAGATGCTACGTATTTATATAATTACGAACGTACCTAAAAATAGTTAAATTTAAAAGCACATGCCAAAACTGAAAACTCATCTCAGCAATTGTTACTAAAAGAGAGCATTGTAGCTGATTTCTTTTGTGTGTCCCGATAAATGGATTAAAAATGCTATGAATAGATTTTGGCCGATATGATATTTGATGTTCTGAATACTATTATGCCAAAACCTGAATATTTTTAAAACTTTGTTATAGTACGAACGCACCTCATTTGCTATGTTTGATGTGCAGTTGCCAATTTGCTTTATGCAGGAATCGGTAGGAAACCGAAAAATATCATCCCTGTATTCACCATCTTTACTTCTACATTTAAGATAAGAATGGGTGTTTTGATAATTTTTCTAGATCTCAATTATAAGCTTCGCTTCATTTTTTTTCTTTGAAAAAGAAATACTTACAAACGACAATATACAAAATGTAAACGGATAATAAATATGTTGCACCCCCTAATCCACAGAAAGTATGTTTACAGGAAATCTCAGAAATTCATGCTCAATTTCATTCAATAATGCAAAATAAAACCACAAATGAATTCCCACACAGACCATATTATAAAATGGAATTATTTTGAGTGTCCCTCTGGACGATATACAAATGCTACAGTCAATCAGTGTAACTTTGGTCCAAGAGACAAATATATATATATATATATATATATATATATATATATATATATATATATATATATATATATATATATATATATAGAACCATTAGATAATACTACAAATCAACATCAATTACTGTAAATATTTGTTCATGCCAAATTATATCATACAGAGTTGTTGTCAGAATTAGAATTAAAATTGGAAATGTGGTATTTAGCTTGTTATCAAGAGCAATACTAAATAGCCACATTAATTGCGATTAATTTCTGAGTGAAAATCAGAAAAGACCTAAAAATAATTTCCACATTGCCCGATTAATCGAAAAATGAGAACTCATCTTAAAGAAAAATAACAAGACCATAATAGAATTATCAATATAAAACAGGAAAAAGAAAATAATATTATAATTGAATTAACATTGATTAAATTAAATTGAAAATCATAATTGCAATAGAAAAACTATTTCAAAGAAAAAAAAATATATATACATATATATTAAATCTGCTACACCACTTAGGTTAACGGCAAAGTTTTAGTCTCAAAATATAGATAAATACACTAGTGTGAATTTGGTAGCTCATTGGAAATAATTCGTGAATGTTTCCCCATGGCAGAATGGATCAAAGTTTCGTAAAAGTGGAGCAAAGTTACCCGGATTGATCGTACATAATTCATTTTCAAGAACGAATGTGGCAAAGTAAATCTCAGTACCTTACATCAATTACATGTCAACATTTGTCATTCGAAAGAGGTAAGACATAGTCAGTTGGGCATGAGCTATAACAAAGTCATAAACATTTTTTTTTAAGTATGATGGAATGTTTTAGAGATTGAATTGGATGAGGCAAGGAATCATTTCAATGTTTTTTTCCAATATTTATTGACATTTAAAACTTATACCAGACTGTTATTCATTTACAAATAAACAATCAGATTAAGCGATCTTGAAATTAAGGAACTTAAAAGATTGCAACAGGTATCAGTAATAACATGATAATTAAATTAGAATACTTTGTTTTAATATAAGCCTCATGAGAAAAGCATAATTTAAAAATATGTTTACCAACCTTTACTTATATTTCAAATATCATCAGACAGTTGTTACCTTTTAAAATAACAACCAGTGTATCAAAAACCTTAAAAAACATTCTTTTTTCAATATTATGGGTAAGTCAGTTGGCCATACCCTTTTCAAAACTAATATTTTGGGCTTAAATATTGATAAGAAAATAAATTTTACCATCAAAGAACTTTTTTGTAAGAAATCGGGTTTGACAAATGTTTTTATAATTTAAATACTATCAATAATTATGAAATTTTACAGGCATATAAGTGTAAAAAAATGGAGATTTTGTAATATTTTCAAATAATATACAGCATCCTAAAAATAAAACTGTGTTTGCCAGGGCTTATCGTTATAACTCCTGATCTGCTAATTTAATGGTTTAAATAGTCAAATTTTTGTTGCTCACAGCTCTTTTTTGTGCACTGTAATAAACGGAAAGATATTTCTTTACTTCTGAAATATGCCACGAATAGTTAACCGCAATCAACAAATTTTAGGAGCAAAATATAGCACATATAGCTTTCTCGATATTTATTTCTGAAGTTTATCTTTCATAAAATATTTCTCGTTAGTATGACATTAACAGATGCTTCCTTAAACAAATTTTTTCGAAAATATCTTTTAACACATATTTCTCACACAAAATATTTCTCTTCAATATGAATTAAAGCATACGTCTAAGAAAATTTCTAGTTGCATATCAAACAGAGAAAGGGTTTTTCACCTATATGCATTGACAGATGCTTACTTAAATCACACATTCGAGAGAATTTATTGTTTCATTTCTCGCATACAAGGTTATTCATTAGTGTGTTTTAAGATATGCCTGGTTAAATTACTCTTTTTAGAAAATTTCTTGCTGCATACATCACACAAAAATGGTTTATCACCAGTATGAATTAAAAGATGCCTGGTTAAATCACTGTTTCTAGAAAATTTCTTGTAGCATATCTCACATACAAAAGGTTTCTCACCAGTATGTATTAACAGATGTTTGTTTAAATGGCCCTTTTGAGAGAATTTTTTGTTGCATATATCACATACAAATGGTTTCTCACCAGTATGAGTTAACAGATGGCTGCTTAAATGTCCCTTTTGAGAGAATTTCTTGTTGCATACCTCACATACAAAACATTTTTCCTCAGTGTGAATTAGGATATGCCTGGTTAAATCACTGTTTTTAGAAAATTTCTTGCTGCATATCTCACACACAAATTTTTTCTCGCCAGTATGAATTAAGATATGACTGGTAAAATCATTGTTTTTAGAAAATTTCTTGCTGCATATCTCAGACACAAATTTTTTCTCGCCAGTATGAATTAACAGATGGCAGCTTAAACTGCTCTTTCGAGAGAATTTTTTGTTGCATATCTCACATACAAACGGTTTCTCCCCAGTATGAATTAACAGATGCCTGCTTAAATCAAACTTTTGAGAGAATTTCTTGCTGCATATCTCACATACAAAAGGTTTCTCAGCAGTATGAATTAACAGATGCTTGTTTAAATTACTCTTTTCAGAAAATTTTTTGTTGCATTTTTCACACACAAAAGGTTTATCACCAATATGAATTAACAGATGCCTTGTTAAATCACTGTTTCTAGAAAATTTCTTGCAACATATCTCACACACAAAAGATTTTTTACCAGTGTGAATTAACAGATGTCTGCTTAAATGGCTCTTTTGAGAGAATTTCTTGTTGCATATATCACACACAAACGGTTTCTCACCAGTATGAGTTAACAGATGGCTGCTTAAATTGCTCTTTCGAGAGAATTTCTTATTGCATACCTCACATAAAAAAGACTTCCTTGGGATAAATTCTTGCATAATTCACAAATGAAAGATTTTCATGGCTTTGAGTTAGAAGCTGCTTTTTCAAAAGGCTCTGATAAAAAATATTTTGCTGCATTTGTTTCACACATTGAAGATATTTGAAGTGATGTTATGTGTTAGATTAATGATTTTATGCATCTGCAATAAAATAAAATTGATTAATTTCGTTTTTACGTTTTATTAAAAAACAAAGACAAAAATAAACTTACCACGAAAATTCAAAACCAATGTAAAAAATAAATTGTAATAAAATTTCCACCATACTATTAAAAACTACAGTAGACTCATTAGCGGAATCAAAGGCGAGTCAGATATCTTTCCGAACAGCATAAACATTAAATTATAAATAAAGTAGTAAATAGCAACAGTTTAAAAATTAATAATTTGTTATAAATAAAATAGAAAGTAAATTTATGGTGAAAATTCTATAACTTAATACCATCTAAAGAAACGGTGATACATTTAACAAAGAATGTAAAGAAAAAAAAATTATTTTTGTGGTGATCGAATTTTAATATGCAAATATGAGTTTAGTAAGAAATTCTCTGGATAGGCTGTCTAAGTGTAAAAGAAAGAAAATTCAAACATAAATAAATATTTAAGGTTTGATTCGGGCTACGCATTAGCTTAAGAAGATTATGTTCAACATTTCTAACATTAAAAAATCAATAAAAAATTTTGAGACATAATTCTTCAAAATTGTTTTTCTAAGCAAAAATGAAAGTCCCATTTCAAGTTTTATTTAATAAACTCTTCTTTTTTTAAAATCTAATTTAAATTTCTTAAATAAAAAAGTGCAGTTATTTTAAAAATGAACTATTAGTGTTCCATATTAATTATAAAAATACAGAGGTTATCCCGTCGACCAAAAAAATTATCGCCAAACTATAAGATTAAATGCCAATAATGGATGATCGTGAATGTCACATTCAATGACATTAAATAAGATTCACGTGTTTAAAATGTCATTAAGTGATTTTAATTTCGTTTTTTTATTTGAATTTTTATTAATATTCCACTATTATTTGTTTTTTCGTTATTTAAAATAAAAATTATGTCAATATGTATAATTTGGCTATTAGTTTGGCGATTTGTATAATTTGGCGAAATTGGTCGACGGGATAATAGAAAAGTACCAAAAAAATTACTTAAGATATATTTTTTAAGCAATTAACACAAATGTCCCTCACTTTGAATCAAGCTCGTTACCTTATGATTATTTTAGTCAAAATAGGTTTCTAATTGTGCATAAAGTTAGCAGCAAATATTCAGTGATATAGGTAAACTATTTACGCAACTACTACTTACTACTTTTTAATCTTCAATTGTGAAGCAATGCAACAGTGGCAAGAATCAGCTCTCTTCAAAGATGGTATCTTTTTTCCTTTTAGAGTATGTTACCATAAATTTTAATATTAAATAAATATATATACATATATATATATATATATATATATATACTTTCCCATTTAAATAATGTTTACCAAATAGTTTTAGAAGTTATGTGCATTGTTATTTAAGTTGGAAATTAAAGAATCTAGCTCATTTTAAATAATTTTATTTGAAATATCATGTCCATTAGTTGTCAAGTCTGTTAACCATGTGACCAGAAACGGAACTGACTCAAGATAACAGACTTGACACTGTTTGTAAACTATAGTTTAAAAGGGAATTTTTTTATGTATAAGAATGACTTTAACAGTTGTAGAAATACAACGATGCAATTATGGAGAAAGATTGAACTAAAACTGTGAAAAATACAAACAAATTTAAAACACATATAAAGAAAGATAAATGACTCTGAATTAGGATAATTATGTTCAGTGATATTCGTAATCGCTTATGACAAATCAATAGGCAAAATAACTTAATCAGTTAAATTCATATTTATTTTGTATGCAAGTTATTAAAAGTACTTTATTTTTTATAGGAAAATTCTTTACAAATTATACATATATATCAATGATTTAGTGGTCAAATATCAGATATAAAAAAAGCAAGTTGAATGTTGCTTGTGCAAATAACAGTCCTCATTTATATAATCACTATGTTAATTGGAAAGTTAGAAGCAACTTTAATACAGTAGACTTCTTCAAATGTGCACAGCCTGGGACCAGAGGCTTTGTGGATTTTAGAATTTTGCAGACTTCTGGTCATTGCTTTGTTTGTATTCTTGAACAATAATTTGAATGTAATTAACAATGAAATTGAAACTATAATAAATGCTTACAATATAATAAAATATTAAAATAAGTAACAAAGTAAAATAATAAAACTTTAGATAATTTTTAAAATGATTAAAATATTAAAAGCAAAGGTCAAGTTAATAATAAAAAAATATATTTATAATAAAGATGAGATGTATTTTTCCTATGAAAATTGATTTATAAAGGTGCACTACTAATTTTTATCAAAGTCATAAAATCAAGAAGTTTTTTTTCAAGTTGAGCCAGACTTAATAACCAAAAAAGCTTGGTTAGTACATAATTATATTTGGTTTAAAAATTGTGATTACAAAAATAACTCAAGTTTTTTCTGAAACAAATTTATTCTTCCTTCATGAAAATACATGAATTTAGTAATATTAATGAAAATTACAAAATAAAATATGCATGGAATTGATTTAAAAAAAGTAGGCAAATTTTGTCCCTACATCTAAATCGAATTTTTTATTGTTTACATCTGTAAATAATGAGCCGATTTTAGAGAGTTGCAGATTTTAGGATTGTGGATCTGAGGGAGTCTACTGTATGTGTTCCAGGTTTGGCAAGTTTTTGACAGTGTCTGGTTTTATCCGGTTAAAACCGTGGTTTAAACTGTCATGGCTAAAATCTCTTGTCGAAAACCTTGTCAGAAACCTCAAATACTACACTGATCTGTAAAATTTCACATTAAGCATCTGTCACAAATATACAATATTAAATGTAATATTAAAAATTCACTTTTACTGTATTGTATATTATCATTTCCGGAAAAAAGATTTTTTTTTGACATACATATGAAAATTTGACCTGCCTCCAAACTTGCTCAACTAGCAATGCCTCTGCTATCAAATCCTGCTAGCTCAGCACCAATTGAGAGAATATTTTGTAACTTTGGCTTCATACACTCTAAACACATAAACCATTTGGGTGTAAATAAATGTACTAAATTGGTTAAGTGCTATAGGATGCTGTGGGGTAAAATTCATCCAGATACAAAACTGTTCTGTTTGAACATTCTAAAAAACAATGTTTTATTGCAATTAAAAGAATTTAATTTTTTTGTAATTATTAAATTACAGCATAATTAATTTTAAATAAAAAATTACTCAATGTTTCTCTCTTGTTCTTAAAATTTTTAAAGCGCATTACATATTTTTGATGGTTTAAGCCAGTTTTTGACGGTTTAAACCAGTTTTTGACAGTTTAAACCAATTTTTGACACTTGTCATGTCAAAAACCAGTTTCTGACGTCAGAAACCCAACCCTGATGTGTTCAAATGCAGTTTTAAAAATGCATACCAATTAAGTGGAAAAATAGCAAACTTGTCACTGTGGTGCATCTAGGACTCAGTCTTCTTTTCATATAAATAGGCATCCTATACAGGTGACTCAAAATTAGAGGATCAAATTATTAGGAGGATGGAATACACCGAGATGACTCTGAATCAAATAATAATATAGAGTTGGAAATGAAATAATAACGAGTTAGAAAAGTCGTTTGGGGCTGAATCTTCATTATAGCAATTGATATATAAAGATCATAATTTAAAAATAAATCATGACTTTCCTGTCTATGTGCTTAATTCTTACCATTTACACTTTTGAGGTAGTACAGGAGATACTTTAAAATGGTGCATCTTCATTATTAACGAATGTGTTCGACGAATGCACTGCATATTTCAAAACATCTGAGATTCAATGCAGTGCCCATGTTACAAAACATCACACTTTTTTATAAGGAAAGTTCTGACTTATTTAAAATTATGGATCTTAAATGTTAATATTTTATTATAATAATTCAGCCCCTAAAAACCCAAAACCCTTATCTCATCAGGATTGCATTTCCGACCCTGCATTTCGAGTAAGCTAGGTTTGCTTTCCTTGAAGTTTGTTCCTTTAGTCTTGAATCACCTTGTGTATTGGTGAGGAAGTTAAACTTTTAATACTATGACTTCAGTAAGTTCTATTCGAATTCCTCAAAGATGGAAATAGTTATCAATACTAATAATGAATTTTAAATAGAAAAGAAATAAATGAAAAACCTAAGGATGTTCTTGAAAGAGAGATTTGCTGATAAATCGTATGAAATTGAAATTGTTCATGTTTTAGTAAAATTAAAGAAGGAAAAAAATACACATCCAAAACAAAATAAAAGATAAAATTATTTGGGTCTGAATGTAAATCACTGCTACTAGTCCACATCCATAAAGGCTATATCTCATGTTCATTTTGAGTAAATAATAGCAATTCTTTCACAAACAAATTTGTCAATGGCAGGAAACTGAATATTTTCTGAGTTGCCAGTTCCACTTAATATTATATGAAAAATGAAATCTGAGACATATCACATTTGAATATGTCAAGCCCTTATTTATAGAATAAATAAATACAGCATGTTTTTATATATAATATAAATATATAGAAAATACTCAGATACTTCTATTTTAATATTTAGATGGAATTCCTTGATAAATTGTTTGTTTGATATTCAAGACAAATATATTAATTGATTTGAATATGAAATAAAATTATTTCTCTACATATTCTGACAGAAAATTATCATTTAAATAAAATTTTTGTATAAAGTTGAAAATATCATTAAAATCTATGCTGTAATAGACTTTACATAAACATAGTGACAAATTAGTTGCCAAACGTCAAGTTCACACAGTTTTTTAATGATAATTTAATATTAATATCACTTTTTTCCTATTCAACTTTATTTTTTATTTAACAAAGAAACAGATACGCAATTTCCCAAAATTCAATAATTTATATGAATATTATTAGAAAATTAATTATTAGAAAAAGTTTTTGTATAACTTTTTATGTGATCAAAAACTAATGACTAAAATTGTCTCGCATTTCAATTTAATATAAGTATTAATAAATATCATGTTTTGAAATTTAGCGACATAAGTCATTTCAAAGTAAGTTGATTTTAGAAAATTTAATAAATTTAAAGCTGAGTATTTTCAGTAATTTTGTATGGTAACAGACTTCACAATTTGCCTTACAAGTCAACATTAAACTAGCATTTACATATTAAATTATAGTGCATGACCAATAATTTTTTCATGCGCCTTAAACATTTACCATAACAGCTGTCTCCAGATTTAAAAAAAAAAAATTATTAAGTTTGAAAAATAAAATTCTGAAATGTAAGCGAATGGTGAAAATGGCCCTTTTACATAATAAGTTATTCATTTCTTTAATTTAAATTTTCCTTCTCAACTTCAAATTAAAACAGTTTTTTTTCATCTCTTTTCCATCTGGCTCAATCCATTTGGTTACTTTCAGACCTCCTTTTCAAAGTTCATTATTATGTCATTCTGTTTCTATTCATCACTTCATTCCATATCAATATCACATCAAAAATGTCCGTGATTTCTTCTTTTTTAAGTTCTTTTCTATTTTGAGATATTTAACTATGTCTTTTATTAATAAACGTTAGTTTATTACAAAACTTATTACGTCTTTTTGTAATTTATTACACACTGCCATTCTGCCCTTTTATTTATTATTTTAGCTTCCAATAATCTGTTTTTCAATTTAAGTATATTTTAGAAACCTGATGTCTAAGGATATTGTAATAACTGACCCGATATACTGGGCCTTCAAAATTATCGCCACATCGATGCGCTTTTGGGTTTTTTCTCCCGGAGTTAAACTCCAGGAAACACCAAGCAAAATTGTGCAATTTATGGTGGTGATAATCAAAAAAATATATTTTTGAACAAAGGAAATCTAAAAGTTTTGAAAAAAATCACACATTAAAGATAAACAAATAATCCATTTGCCAAAAAACTAGGTATTTGATGGAGTTTTGGAGATTGTGATAATGAAATTAAAGCAAAAATACATATTTCAAAACACAATCTTAAAATATTGCAAAAATTATGATTTAGAAAACATACATATTATTATGAAAAACAGTTATTTCATTATCTTAAAAACAATTTCTCATTTACCTAGAAAATTATAGCTTAAAATTTACGATATGAAATTCAGATGACTATAATCAAAAATTTAGTTTACAAACATTTTAGAAGGAAAAAATTTCTCCCCCCCCCCCGTCTTATTTTTTCTTAAAACATATATAATATTACCAAATAGTACATGCAAAACAATTAAGTTAAAAAAACAAAGAAATTGTACACATAATTGCTTTTAAAAATATAAAAAACCTTTTTTAAAATAAAAAAAGGAATTAATAAATGATTTTCTAAAGAATTTCTGGAACTACTCTGTTATCCCATCGACCGATTTTGGCAAATTATACAAATCCCCAAACTAATAGCCAAATTATACATATTGACGTAATTTTTATTTTAAATAATAAAAAAAACAAATAATTAGTAGAATAATAATAAAAAATACAAATAAAAAGTTGAAATAAAAATCAATGACATTTTAAAAAAGTGTATCATATTTAATGTCATTGAATTGACATTCATGATCATTGGCATTTAATCTTATAATTTGGCGATAGTATTTTGGTCGACGGGATAACAGAGTAGTACCGAATTTCTAATAAATGATTTTCTTAAGCTTTGAAAGTAAATAAAAAAATTTTTCTTCTGATATATAATTAAACATCATTAAGATTTAAAACATCTCACAGACTAAAGAAATGCCTAAAATACCTACTTTTAAATACAAAACAACTCTATGATCAAATAACAACAGAAATATCCAAAGTACTTCTTTTTAAATATGAAACACACCACTTTTAATTTCAAAAGAATTAAAGAAAATTGTACTGCTTTTAAATTAAAACAGTTAAACGGCAGGGTTGTAACTACCGCCGGGGCATGATGGTTAAAAAAACTATTGATTTTAGTTTCTAGTCTAAGTTCCTATAAAATGCCCAGCACATACCTAAAAGTTAGTAATTAAAAAAAATCAAAGTGCTAGAATAGATGTTTTTGCTTGTCTGTCAATACACTCCTTACGCTTCGCATGCAAAAGGAGTTCTACCAGCAGACAGCAAAATGTCGAGTCGAATGTGTCATGTCGTGCCAACATGTTTGCTGATCCCACCGAAGCTAGTATAAGGAAGAAAATATGGACTTCTAATCGAATGAATAATATAAAAAGCATCTAAATTCTAGAAAATCTTTCTTCTTATCTATACTAATAAGTTAACAAAACGCTCTGTTTGTGTATGTCTGCGCATGTGTGTGTGAGTGGGTGACTACGATGATTAGCAAAATCTACCGCACATAGAAGTCTGAAATTTTAGTTGAAGATAGTCCAAGACAGGTCCTGATGCACCTGAGGCTGACTTTTAATATTTTAAGGGCCAGGGCCCTGGGCGCCTTACAATTTTTATGCGCCAAATTGTTAATAGCTTGACTCCTTTTTATCTAATCTTTTCCGTTTTGAGGTACCTTTCTCCTTTTACATATTTTCGCCTTTTTTACTGTTCAGTTATGACCTTGGACTCTTGGGGCCCCTTTTAGTCTTTGTGATAGTAAATTGTTAATAAATTACTTCCATTAATTTCGATCTTCATTTTTGGGATACCTGTTCCATTTAAATATTTTCAAATTTTTACATTCCATATAAGACACTGGGGCCCCCTAGATAATCATAGGGCCGACCCAGGGCCCCTTGATCTTTTTGTGCGCTAAAAATTTTTCACTCCCTAAATTTCTCATCTTCTTAGTGCAAATTTTTAAAGCTGAATCTTGGAATCTTATGTCAGGACCAACACCGTGATATTTTTATTCGGGCCCTGGGACCCTTTTTTTTTTGCTTACCTGAACAATTGGTCCATTTAAAAAAAATATTATTCTTACAAATAATTCATACTCTATGCTTAATGTTGACTAATTAAAAGTCTAAAGCGTTATGTACTAAAACATTTTAACATGTTTTCATGTTAGGGCCCTGATTGTAATTGTCAGTTGGCCAATATGGGGCCCTCTATCATAGTTCCCTTAAAAATGGTCGAATTCACTAGCTTTTTTTTAACAACTTTTTAGGTCCTGCAACTATGACATGAACAAGAACAAAATTTTTTTAGATTTCAGCTACCACTATTTATGAATATTAATCGCTTTCTTGGAGATCTTGGTGCAGCTTCTTTAAAAATGATCCAAATTGCTTTCAATTTTATTCAACATAGTTTTAGCATCTTCCCATTATTTTAATAACTACACAAATATTTTTATACCCAACTACATGCGAAATAATTTCCTGGCCCTTTGGGGCCCGGTACAGGCCTCTTGAAGTTTTGTAATAATAAATTGTCAATAAATTGCTTCCTTTTAATCTGATCTTCATTTTTAGGATTTTTTATTCATTTAGATATTCTAATGTTTTGACATTCTATACAAGACACTGTGTTCGCCTGTGGAATCATAGGGTCCAGCCCAGGGCCCCTCAACATTTTGTGAAATAAACATATTTCACTTCCTATATTTCTGATCTTCTTAGTGCAAAATTTTAAAGTTGCCTGGGACTCTTCTTTCAGGACCAATCCAGAAAACCTGATGTTTTTATTCGGACCCTAGGGTCCCTTTTTAAACATTTGCCCAATCAATTGGTGCATTTAAAAAATTATATCATTCCAAAGAATAGTTCCTACTATATGCTTAATTTTGACTAATTAAAGATCTAAAGCGCTATGTACTAAAATATTTTAACATGGTTTCATATTAGGGCCCTGGTTTTAACTGTCAGTTGGACCCTACAGGGCCCCATATTATAGCTCCCTTAAAAATGGTCCAATTCACTAGCATTTTTTCTATCAATTTTTTATGTCCTCTCTCTACCTATTGCATGAACGACAAAAGAATTTCTCAGACTTCAACTACCATTAATTTTGTTTGTCAATTGTTTTCTTGAGGCCCTTGATGCAGCTTCTTTAAACATGAACCAAATTGCTTTCAATTTTATTTAACATGGTTATAGCGTCTTTCCATCATTTTAATAACTACAAAAAATATCTTTATACCCAACTACATGCAAAATAAATTCCTGGCCCTTGGGGCCCGTTGCAGTTTTTGTAATAATAAATTGTTTCCTTTTAATCTGTTCTTCATTTTTAGGATTCTTTATTCATTTAGATATTTTAATGTTTTGACATTCCATATAAGACACTTTGGCCTCCTGTGGAATCATAGGGCTCAGTCTAGGCCCCCTGAACATTTTGTGAGGTAAATATAGTTCACTTTTTAAATTTATCCCCTTCTCAGTGCAAAATTTTTAAATTTGAGTCTTGGACTCTTCTTTCAGGGACAAGATTCTCATATTTTCATCCGTGGCTAGGACCCTTTTTTTAAACATATTCCGAATCAATTTGTGCACTTAGATAAAATATTATTAAAATGAATAATTCATTTTATTTTTTTTCATTCATTTATGATTAATTTTGACTATTTGTAGATATAAAGAGCTAAGTACTAAGATATTTTAACATGTTTTCCTGTTAGGGCCCTCTTTTTAACTGTCAGTTGTCCTTTTTGGGCCCTTATTGTAAATCCCTTTAAAATGATTCAATTAACTCCTTTTTTTAAACAACTTCTTAAATCCATCAGTGACTAAGAAACCCCCATAGTCTAGCTACCACCAATTTTCAATATTAATCGCATTTTTGGGGCCGTTGGTGCAATTTCTTTAAAAATGATCCGGACTGCTTGCAATTTTCTTTCACATTGCTTTAGCATCTTCCCATTACTTTAATAACTACAAAAAATATTTTATACCCAACTACATGTGAAATAAGTTCCTGGGCCCTTGAAGATTTTGTACCATAAATTGCTATTAAACTGCCCTCTCTTAATCCAATCTTCCTTTTAGGAAATTTTTTTTCACTTAGTTATTCCCATGTTCTTACATTCCATTTAAAAGCCTGAGACTCCCTATGGTCTCGGCTCAGGCACCTTGAAATTTTTGTTCTCCATGCATATTTTACCCACTTATTATCAAAACTTCTCAATGCATAAATTTAAAGTTGAATTTTGGACTCTTATTTCAGGACCTACACACTGATGTTTTTATTGAGGTCCAAAGGCCTTTTTTAAAGCATTTACTCATTTTTTATGCATTTCTTTAAAATATTATTTAACGAATAATTCATATCCTATGCTTAATTTTGACTAATTGTAGATCTAAAGTGTTAATTGTTTGCTTAAGGGTGTTCTTAACTGCTACGCTCAGCAAGCAAAAAATGTTTCGACACATTTACAAATTCATTTTTTAACAAAAATACATAAAATTGGAATGTCTGACTATGGAAACGATTTCGAATTGAACCTATTTTTCCATTTTATGATAGTTAAATTACCCATTGAGTTATAAGCTATTTCGATATCTTGATCACCTGTTTTTCCCCTGCTTTTCGACCGTTTTTTCTGCTTTCGTCGGGAAATGTACTCAAAAGTGTCAACTTTGAAGGCTTGTTATGAAAAATTTATTGTGTTTAAAAAAAAAAGTGCAATTAGACAGTTTTTGTATAATAACACCTGCTATTTTCATGCATTTCCGAACAAAAATAAATTAAAGCATGTGTCACAAAGTTGCCCTTTCTGATTTAAGAACATCCTTAAGGTTATCATAACGTGTCCCAGGCAATGCCGGATGGGTCAACTAGTCTATTAATAAATACATAAAATCAAAAAATAATTATCACAATCCATCTTTCAAAAGATTTTTAAACAGAAACGCATGATTAAGTTACATATACTCAAAAATGAACCTAAATAAAATGCTCTTTAATGTATTCAACCAATCAGAAGTCTGTATTTTCTTCCCTATGCTAACTTCAGTGGGATCGGCAAAAATGGCATCGCCGCCAAGTGCCTGCCGAGTAGAATTGTCCAATTCTACATTTTTTAATCATTTTTGGGCTTATCATACTATGTACATTTAAACAACGGTGTTTGAGAAAAGAAACTATGCCCAGGGCAAAGTTTCAATTTGCCCTCCCTGGGCCCCCCCCCCCCCCCGGAGGTTGTGCCCCGGGGCTCCCAAGTTTATAGTTACGGCCCTGTTAAATGGTAAATGAAAAATCATAATTGCATTGTCTGCAACTAGGCAGTGAAAAAATTCAAAATGATGCTAGTTTATTTTCTAGCGAATTCTTTTTTTATTTACCAGTCAGGAAACACCCAATAGAGAGAAATTAACAGCAGAAGTTAAAAAAGGCTGCAAGCAATGAGAAAAGTTTTCCTTTGAGGTTGCCATAAACTCACCTTGAGAGAATAAGGGTCTCAAGACTTGGCATACCAATCATACAACTAAAAAAACAGTTGCCAAGAAGTGGATTCAAATGCAGTTTACCCATCTAGGGTGTTTTCACGATTACTTTGCATTTTGGATTTTCTGACTTTGTTTTTCGTGAGTTTTTTTTTCTTGTTCAATTTCCTGTATGTTTTTTATATTTGTTATTGTCAATTATAATCCCTTTATTATAATTATTTTATTTTATTTTGTTAATCATTCTTCTCTTTCTAAACTACATTAATAAAATTAATTGTAAAATACATTGCTTTGCAGAGTTAATATTACACTTCCTACGTTATAAATATATTTTTTATCATTTTAATAAAGTATAAAGCATTAGACATTGACTAAAATTAATACAGAAATAGAAAATGTGCCTATCATAGAATAATTAGGCTAAGCCTAACCATACACCAAATTACCACTTCTCAGAGAACAAATCATAATAAATAGAATTCAAAAATTTATTCTTTCCTTTTTCAGTCCCTTAGATGTTCCTGTACAAGTTTGAAACAAAATTTAAAGTTTTCACCAGTTAATAATTATTAACAGTTTGGAACATTTTTATTACAAAATATAGAATCTTTAGTAGAAGAGTAAAGTAAAGGAAACATAACTTACCGTTAAGTTATTTTAGTAAAAAGGATGTCACTAAATTCTAAAAACATTGTTTCATTATATTGCTATAAGTCATTATATTTCAAAAATTAGCCGCTTATTAACAGAGAGCTTTCAAGTTCTCGAAGTTCACATATAAGCAAAGAGACGCCAACTGAATGAATGAATCACAATGATTGATTTTGAATAACGAATGAATCAAAAAAAAAATCTGCCGCAACAGTTTTCACTTTCTTACAACTTCCCAATGTTACCATTTGTTTAAAGAATTTAGAAAAATATCCCTTTGAATTAAAGAAAAAAATAAAAAAGGTTATCAATGAAAAATGAATTTTTTCATTACTCAAAATTTATGAATCGATTTTTTGAATTCTCCCTCTGGTGAAATATTTCACAAAGTATCATCGATGATTACAATAATAGCAACATCCACATCAGAAGAATAGCGTGTAAAGTAAAAATAATTAATAAATAATAGTTGAGACGATATATAGTGTCTCACATAAGTGATGGGACACTTGTGCTTTACAAAAGGAAACTAATCAAATAAATTAAAAAAACATGTACACTTTTTTTGTGGGTGTGTTTCATACTTAAATTTAGTAAAGATTATTACATAACATACATTTTGTCAAAATATTAAAATATTAATTTAATAAAAATACAAATGTTTAGAACGGAGCAAAAAATAGCTCACATAAGTGATGGGACACCATTATATATGCAACAAAAATCGTCTGAAATAAGCAATAAAAATATTTTTTGGGGTTTTATTTTTACTTAAAAGCTATTGGCAAAAATTTATAAAATCGTCTGCAATATTTCTCTCCAGTTTGTTTTGTAATTTGGCTCTGTGGTTGCATTCGTAAAGTCGGAACTCGTTTAACTTGTGCAGTTAGTTTTCAAACTAGCCGTTTGTAAAGTCTCACCACCCACTCACTGCGTTTTGAAAGTGCATTCGTAAACAGTATCCAGTGCGTTTAGTTTTTTAACTAAATACACCGAAGGAAAAGTCAGTTTAGTTCGTGCGAAAGCTGTTTGTTTACCTGACTGTGATGTTTTGGTGACCGTGCAAGTCTGCAAATTCAATATTCAATCATATTTCATGTGTTTTCATTAGCGGTAATGTAAATTAATTTCTTTGATTTATTTAACTTTGTGCGCTGTACACATATTAAAGCAGTTTTAATTTAAGAGGACGCATTTTGAAATGGAATAATTCGTCATTTGTATTTTTAACTTATATTTCTCCAAAATACAGCGTATAATAATTAAGAAATTAAATAATTGGGTATCAAGTCATATAGCCACGTGTATTTTAAAATATTTGTTAGTTTAAATTTGTCAAGGGATTATGTGCCATTCTGTAAATTTATTATTGATAATATATTCAACCAATTTTAGTTTTTCTGTAAATGTTATAAAAATATCCATTTTTTATTTGATATCATTGTTTATACTAAAATAATTTTATTTTCTACTTTTTGTGAGTTTTTGGATAATGATTAAACGTTAATACTTACATATTATTGCAGGCAAATATGTTAAAAAGTGTTATGAAAAAAAAAAAGATTAATAAGAATTTCTGTTAGTTAAATGTTGGGAAATCTAAGTTAAACACTATAATCAATATAATTTAATCCTTCTCATTCCGATGGTAATTTCTTAAAATTAACTTTTAGTTATTTTAACTTTAATCCAAATTAATTACATTGTTTTTTTTAGGATCCTATTTTTTTGTTGATAAACATGAACAGTTCAAGTTTTGCCTTATCCGAAAATACGGAAAATGATGCTACTGCAAATCAAGGTACGTTCTGAATGTACATTATTTCACAAGTCTTCTGTTGGTATCTCTATTATTATTCAACACATTAATACTGAAGTGTTTTAAAATTCAGTTGCACTTTTCTATAAATGTTTTACATATTATAATAGTTTTTCTGAATAGTTGTCTCTAGAATTCATTTAATTCTCTTTTACACATTTTATGATATTTATATATTATGTGGGCCAGGTCAGATACAATTGTGCCAAACATGGTAGCGATTATATGAATTACAGTAACCCTTCATATTAACTATTGTAATTATTATGTAAACTACTTATTGAAGTTAAAAGTACATTTTATATTATATATTTATTATAATATAAGCTACTCTTTGTTGTTAACAGTATATTTTATATCATAGCGTATTGCTTATTTATGATATTTCATGAATGACTTTTTTAATAATGCTGCTTATAATTATCGGTCATGTCTGAGTTAAAATGTAAGTGCCAATTTATAAAGCAAGTGACTTGGTTCTTGTAAAAAAACAAAACAAAAAAAACTTGGATGGGTTTTGTTGGTTTTTTTAAAAAGTGATTGCAGGAAGATTTCCTTTTATTTTTGAAAGTATATGTATTAAATTAAGAAATCTTATTATATTTTTATTAATTTAATATATAAATAATTTGAATTGAAAAAACAGGAATAACTCTTGTCTGCAATTTTTTTTTCCTGACACCATACAATATTGTATTATAAATATATTTAAAAGTCACTTTAATAGATTTAAATTTTATGTGTAATTTTATGTCTTCACTAAGAATACATTTTTGAAAAAAAAATCTTTAACACTTTATTATTTATTATTAATCAAGATGCTTGATACAGTAGAGGACCTATTATCCGGAATTCCGAAATCCGGAAGGACCCGAAATCCAGAAATGAAGACGATTGAGAACGAGGTGAATAATGACGAAATGAATGAATCATGAATCTTTGATCAACTGGGCGTTTTTTCGAGATTTTTTAAGATTTCATGTTTTTTGGCTTTTTTTTACAAAATTCACCTTTTTTCTGCGTTTTTTCGACAGAATCATCGTTAAAAAAAAATTAAGTATTGCTTCAAGTATCAAAATTCATAAGTCATTCAAAGATTTATGATTCATTCATATCATCATGATTCATGTCCATAAAAAATGCAAATATTTTCAAGTATAGCGAAAAAACTCTACAAATCGTCCAATATCGCGATAAAACCCTGCAAATTTCGTCAAATATCGCGAAAAAATCCTGCAGATATCTCGCAAAAAATGCAAATTTTGTGAAACGATCTCGGAAAAATCCCGTGTAAGCGTTCCGCTCCTATTATTTTACGATTTTTCGTCAACTTTGGGGGGTGGATTAACCGTATTTTATGGTAATATATATATAAAGCCAATTAGCAAAATTTTGAAGAGCTCTGAATTTTGGATGTCCGGATTTGAGACTTTCTACTATAGTACAAGAGTCAAAATTGTAGCTTAGTGTTTTTTCCACAGACTTCTCATACAGTACACTTTTCATTCATATTCTAGATAACAGTGCTATATTCCGTGTTTTTATTGGACGGGGGGGAGGGGAGTGTCGAGTTTCGGACGGACCCGAAATCCGGAAAATTCCAAAATCCGGAAAGCTCTCGGTCCCGACGATTCCGGATAATAGGTCCTCTACTGTAATATTTTCAAGATATCTACAGTTAACTTTATAAAGCAGTTTTTTTTTTTCTTTCTGCATAATACAGTTGCTTCTAAAAAATATATTTACAAATGATTTCAATTATTTACATAATCTATTGTAATTATTTAATTTGAATATTTTGAAATGAAGTTATAATTACTTATTCTTATCAATAAACATGCATCTATAATTATAATAGGAAATAAAATTTACCCTCCCCCCCCCAACACACACACACCCATAAAAAATCTAAATCATAAAATAGAACTAGAATGTCAGCAATTCTAATCATTTGACTTAAATCGGCAATTAATCAATTTAAATAAAAAAAAAATTTCTTCCAAAAATCACTGATTAAAAAATATAATTTATATTATAATTTCCTTTTTAAGTAATCAAATCATTCATTCTTTTACATAAAATAAGCATGGCATGTATAATAAATTTCTGCAAAGTAAGAGCAAACAATCACAATCTCATTTTCTCATTCTACTTTTGCGATAATAAAGTTATGCCAAATATTAGAACTAAAACTGAATGAAAGAATAACACTTATTCAATTGCTTTTCTAAAAAATGTAAGAGAAAAAAAATTGGTATAAAAATGTTAAACACAGTAAAAGATCTTGCTTAGCAGCATAAACATACATATTGTAAATTAAAATTTAGCCGATTTAACATTAAATTTTACTTGTATAAAGCAAAATGAGCTGTTAATATTTGTTAGCTTTGTCATTTGTGCAAATAACTTATGAAATTAGTTACTTGCAGTTTTTATTTAACTCCATAATTGTTTCTTCTTGGTCATTTTTTAAGGAACTTTCAAAATTGATCCCCTCTTCCCCCCCCCCCCAAAAAAAAAGAAACTTTTCAATACAATGTTGTTGTTGTTTTTTTAATTTTTTTAAGTACATGTGTCGAAGACCTTATAAAAATGATAGAACTTTATTTCTTGGAAAAAAAAAAGAAATGGGATGTTACTAAACCATATTATTTAATCATTTATTTACTAAACCATATTTTTTTTTATTTGTAATTTCTAATTTTTCTTAAAATTAATATTTTATTTATCATAATAAAAAATTATGTGCTTTTTTCCCTTATTGTTACTAAATACTTAACTAATATATTTTCTTATGGCATAGTGTTTGAGCGAACATCCTGCTTTTTTTCCTTCTAAAAAGAATACTGAATTATAAATTATCACTTTAGTAATTAAAGCATAAAAATGTAAGTTACATACCTAATCAAAGATTATTTGTTTAATAATTATTAATTTTTATGTAATGTTAACAATTTAATATTAAATGCCATTATTGATAGTTTTGATGGTACTACTAGGTTATCCCGTCAATCAAAAAATTATCACCAAATTATGACATTAAATGGCAATAATGGATGATCGTGAGTGTCAATTCAATGACATTAAATATGATACACATGTTTAAAGTGTCATTAAGTGATTTTTATTTCGACTTTTTATTTATATTCTACTAATTATTTGTTTTTTTATTATTTAAAATAAAAATTAGGTCAATATGTCTAATTTGGCTATTACTTTGGCGATTTGTATAATTTGTCGAAATCGGTCGATGGGATAACAGAGTAGTACTGTTTTGGTACATGTAAATATCACTATTTATATAGGCTTGCATAATTATTACAAAATAATTTGTATATATTTTTATTATTTTAATTAATGAAACAACTAATTTGTAAATTTTATAATTTCTGTAATTAATAATGAAATTTTATTAAAGTGTATGTAATGTTATTATTAGCTATATATACATATATCTTTCTTCATAATACTACCAGGCTTATAAAAGATGCACATTATTTCATCTTGACTTTTTCACATTTGAAAATTCACCCACAAAATGTTTTATTTTTTAATAGAGCCGTTCACATCATCTGATTTTTACCATAGAACAATGAAAAAAAAATCTGTAGTACACATTAATAAAAATAGTGACAGAAGCGGCAGCAAAAACAGCAGTTTGGGATGTCTCTTGCATAACTCTATAGAAAGTGTAGCTCTTTAAACATAAAGGTTAAAAAACTAATATAAAAGTTACAGGCTAATAAAAAATATCATGGATTGTAAAAAACTGGATAAAACTTTCTTTGATTTGGGTGTTTTAGAATGTTTTATTCCACTCTCAAATAAAAATCTAGGTGTTTTTTGAGGGAGGGGGTAGTTTTGTTTGAAATTACACGAGTGTTTAGAATATTTTTTGAAAAAGTTTTAATATATATCAGATAATGATTTGCTATAATCCTTATAGAAAATAAATCAGGGTATTTGCACTGTATGACCAAAGGTGACCAGCAACTTACGATTTTTGACACTTTGTTAAATATCTAGAAAAATACATGAGGAATTATGAATGTCACTTATATTATAAAGTAGCTTTTGTAAAAGTCTAAAAAATATAGCTTGAAAATTCTGAAAGTGATCGTCATGGAATAAGATAAAAATCTGTTTCCAAAATGAAGCAAAAAATGAGGGGTGTATCCAAATATAGTAGTATGTGTCACATTGCGTATTCTATATTGGCACTAATCTAAAAAAAAAAATGGATGCAGCCTATTATCTTTTTGCTTCAATTTGAGAAGAATGGATTTTGACAGTCATTTTCAGAATTTTTAAGCTATGTTTTTGACACTTTCATAAAAGTTGCTCAGTACATTAACACAATATATAAATGAAATTTTGATAGCATTCACTCATGCACAAGGAAAAATTGTTTGGTAAACCTGCTGATTTTTTCATACAATTTTTATTTCTGATTACGGAGTATTAAGAACTCTGCAAATTATAAGCAAAAATCTTGGAAAATTTTTGGGATTTTTTTTTATAAAAACCTTAATTTCTCTGAGTATGCATGCTATCAGCATAAAAATAAACACAGTTTATCGCAATAAGACACTTAATCACAATCTGCAGTTTGAATGCTTTTGCTACATTAGTTTTTAACTCGATTATCCAAAAATATTTTGCTCTTTTTCAATTTGTTGACGATCCCTTATAAAGTTTCGAGAAAAAAATCTTCACAGAAATTGACTGTACTATTATGTTTGCACACTTAGTTTCAGGATAATTCCTCTTACATTTTTCTAGATATTTAACAAAATGTCTAAAATCGCAAGTGGTCGGTCACCTTTAGCCATATAGTGTATACCTAAAATATTTTTTAATTGGATCAAATTTGTATAGTTAGAAAATCAATCAATTGAGGAATTATATTTTATCTGAAAATGAGAAGTCTTGGCTTGAGAGAGATACAGCCAACTGGAGCCACACATTATAAGTAAAGAATAATGCAGTGAAAAGGAGTAACATAACCAATAAAATGATAAAACAGAATGCCCCATTCTTGTAAGCTGAAACAAAAAAAATTCTGTGTATAAAAAAAAATTACGGTATTTCACCTTATTAGTTTTTTTATCATTCTAGTTTTTAATTTTATAAAATAAAAATTTTAACTGTTTTCTTAACTTTAATTTGAGGGGGTTTTTTATGTACATAGAGTCCTTTATTATTCTACGGGATGAAGATTTGAACAATTTAAGGCATTTTTTATCTGAAGGAAAAGAATCCAATGTAAATAAAGGTATGTTAAAATTATATTTAGTTTTCTGTGCATGTCATTTTATTTAAAATTGTTCCTGATACAATTTCTATGGGAATATCACTATATAACTATAGTGATAGTTGAATGATGACCAGTTACTTGCAAATTTAAATGTTTTGTTAAATATCCAGAAAAATACATGAGGAATTATTCTGAAACTCCAGATATATTCCAAACATTTAGTGAACCTGTTCATTTTTCAACCAATTTTTATTATTTTTCTAATTCCAATTGCAGAATATTGTGTACAGTGTTGTTAGTCGTACTTTGTAAAAGTAATATTTTATATTAAGAACTTTGCAAATTATAAGCAAAAAAAATTGGTGAAATATGATACTGTTTTTATAAAACAGTTTCATTTAACAAGCATTCGTGTTATCCTCATAATAAGTGACTGATGTATGTGGCATTAAAATTCTCAGCATCCTTCATTATTCTTACCAGTTATTTTATATTGTAAAGTTAACCTTATTTAATTGAAGCATTTTGACTATTCAAGAACAGAAATTTCTGTTGTGGTTAAAGATTAAAACTTAATCATCACGAAAAAGTTAACTGTATTGTTAAAAGGAAAATAAAACTTTGTGAAAAATTATACAAAGTAGGATTGGTTATAGTTGTAAATAACAAAAAATATGTATGGATGTACCATAAAAGATCAAAGAGATGTGAAGCCTAAATGATATCAAATATTGCTATTCTGCGTAACTCTTTTTCTTATCCTTAGCTGTTTATAAAAAAAACTTGGTGCTAAGAATAGAGGGTAGTGCATAATTAACTTCATTTGGCATTTCATAAAAGAGTTTCATAGTTTGAGTAAAATGGCTGTGACGGACGCACACAGAAGTAATCTCGTAATAGTTCAGTTTTCACTTTATAAGTATGAAACCCTAAAAATGAACATAGTTTGTTACAATAAGCCTCTTAATCATTTTCTACAGTTTGAACACTTTTGCTACATTGATTTTCACAGGGTTATCCAAAAGGTATTCGTTATTTTTCATGTTATTGATGATCCCCTATGGGTTTTTTTTTTTTTTAAAAGACTTCATGTAAATAGGTTGTTGTACATGCCTGAAATTTCGGGATAATTCCTCCATATAATTTTCTAGATATTTAGCAAAATGTCTAAAATTGCTAGCAACTTGTCATCATTGGCTATATAATGTATAGGATCAGCTGGGGTAACTCTTGGTCACAATACCTTTCAGTAAGTTTTCATTTAATAGAAAAGTTACTACTTATAATTAATATTGGGTAAAGAATATTATATTTTAAAGTCTACTCAGTAATATAAATTTGCATTGCAAGCATTCTTTATAACAATTTTTATAAAATTAACATAATTTTTCACCTATATTGGACACAAATTTAACGTAATTTTTATGCTGTAATTAAAAAATAAATAAAATAAACACACAAACCCATCTTTTGTAAAATAGTATTTTTTTTTTTTTTTTTCAATCATTTATTGATCATGTAGAATTTTTGAGACTTAAAAAAAATAATAAATCTCCTTGAATTTGGGAGTACCCACTCTACATACCTAGTATTAATTTTCTTAAAAGATTTGTGATTGAAAGCCGATCTTCATTGTTCTCCTTTATTTTCTATTCATGATCAGTTCTAAACGTGGTTTTGATCTTTTGTTCATGTACCATCATTTTTGACGGTTATATACTAATTGCTATTTTGTGTAACTATTTTGTATTCATGTATAATTTGTATTTTTTTTTTTTTTTTTTTTTTTTTTTTTTTTTTTTTTTTTTTTTTTAGAATGTAATGTCTTTAATTGGAAAGATAACTCAACTAAACTTTTGTTGTCTTTATATGAGAAGAACTTGCCAAATTTCAACTCACCAAATTTAAAAAAAAAAAAAACAGTGTGGCAAATAATCTCATCAGAGATGAAAACTAACAACTATGATGTTAGTCATATTCAGTGCGAAAACAAATTTAAAAGTTTGTATGGAATATACAAAAAAATAAAAGACAATAATAATGCAAGTGGAAGGGGTCGAAAGACCTTCCAGTATATGGAAGAAATGGAGACTTTATTTGCAAAAGATCCCACAATTCAACCTGTCTCACAAGCGACATCGACAGGTGGTTTTGCTGTTTTGACAAATGATGATTCTCCTTCAACATCATCAACACCATCGACATCACAGGCTGAAACGCCATCAAGGAAAAGAAAAATCGAAGAAAAACCTGGGTGGTTTAAGTCATTTAGAATCGATTCTGAAAAACGTCACAAAGAGCGCATGGAAGCACAAAATAAGTTTTTGAGCTTCTTTGAAAAATTAATTGAAAAAATGTGATGTATGTATATATACAATCATTAAAACCAACGTTTAAACTCAAAATTAAAATCGCATTATCATACATATACATTTCGCGAGTAACTGGAACTCTCTTCCTCGGTGATAAAATATTTAAAATACCCCCCCCCCCCAAACTATTGACAAGTCAGAAACCCAAATGATTGCAAACACAGAACCAAAATACCAACAAATCTCAGTAGGCGATAGAATTAAACCGGAAATGAAGTTACGTGACATAACAAATCTAACCAGAAAGTTGAGATGTACGGTACGCTAGACAAACCATTAACTAAGGTGTTTTTTACTTTATTGATATGGAGTTTCAATTAAGACTCCATATCAATAAACTCCTTGGTTAATGATTTGTCTAGCATACCGTACATTTCAACTTTCTGGTTAGATTTGTTATGTCACGTAACTTCATTTCCGGTTTAATTCTATCGCCTACTGAGACTTGTTGGTATTTTGGTTCTGTGTTTGCAATCATTTGAGTTTCTGACTTGTTAATAGTTGGGGGGGGTATTTTAAATATTTTATCACTGAAGAAGAGAGTTCCAGTTACTTGCGAAACGTATATGTATGATAATGCGATTTTAATTGTGAGTTTAAATGTTGGTTTTAATGATTGTAGTTGTACACACAATGTTTTTATTGATTATGTATATATAATATGTAAAATAAAATTTTCAAACTACCAAGTGTTGTAATTCATAATAAACTAAAACACATTATCTACTGTTTAACCCTTTATCTACCACATGAATTTATGAAAATTTTACATTCTAAAGCATTTTATGTAAATTGTTTAAACTAAATTAAAAGATTTATATATTCATTTAATTAATTTTTGAAAGATTAAATTTGAATTTACAGGGATTTAGTGCAATATTTATAACCCCACTCAAATCTTTTATTTCAAATTGTTTTCTTAGTATTTTGTAGAATTATAAAATGTACAAATATGTTCTTACGATATAAATATAGAAATATTTCCCAATTGAAAAATCTCCATCTTTCTCACTCAGTGCCAAAAAGCTGAAAAGATAAAAAGGCAAAAGAAATTATGATTTTAAAAATTTGTTTTGCATAACCCATAATGCTTTTGGAACAAAGTAAAATAATGCAACTCATTCTAAGCAGTATTATAACTAACATATTAAAATAGGGGTGCACAACCCTTTCAAGTAAAGGGCCACTTACAAATATGTCTGGGTGGTCGAAGACCACATCAATAACAAGGAGATAATTCCATTTAAAGAAGGTGATCTGTGGCCTATAATCGGATAAAAAATCTGATTTCAGAGGGATGTGGTGTTACCGCTTTAAGTTTGCTTACCCAGTTAAAATATCCAATTCACATGGTAAGAATATATCAGCAGATTTTAGTTTATATATAAAACAGATGTAGCAAGGATTATTTTCAAGATGTAAAAATATTCCTTGACTTTTTTTCAGAAGAGTATGTTTTGTTTTATTTAAAGTGCTAAAAAACAAGCATAAATTGCTGGTACCGAAAAAAATGTAACCTTTTATGAACGAAAGAGAGAGAAGGAGCCAATCAACAAGAATTTTTGTGCCTGATCAACAAAATTCCCGATTTTTTGTGCCCGATCAATGAAATTTGTAATTCTTCCATGCCTGGTCAACCAAATTTGCACAGTTTACAAAAGTAATCGACAAAATTTGCAAATTTTAAGAAGCTGATCGAGAAATTTTGCATCATTTCCTCACCTGATCAACAAAATTCGTTATTTTTACAAAGCAGTTTGACGAAATTAGTGATTTTTCCTCACATGATCAATGAAATTAACGATTTTTTCCGCTCATGATCGACGAGATTCGCGATTTTTCCGCACCTGAACAACGACATTCGCGATTTTTATGAGCTTGATCGACAAAATTCACGATTATTGCAAAACAAATCTACGAAATTCTCGATTTTTCTTCACATGATCAGCAAAATTCGCGATTTTTCCGCACTTGATCGGCGAAACTCGCAATTTTTCTGAAGCCGATCAACGAAATTCGCGATTTTTCCGCACCTGATCGACGAAATTCGCGATTTTTCCCGCACCTGATCGACGAAATTCGCGATTTTTCCCGCACCTGATCGACGAAATTCGCAATTTTTCCACACCTGATCGACGAAATTCGCGATTTTTCCGCACCTGATCGACGAAATTCGCGATCTTTCCACATCTGATTGACGAAATTCAGGATTTTTCCGAACCTCGTTGACAAAATTCACGATTTTCCTGAAGCCGATCAACGAAATTAGCTATTTTTCTACGCCTGGTCGACAAAATTCTCAATTTTTACGAAACCGATGGATGATATTCACGATTTTTCTTCGCATGATTTACACAATTCGCGATTTTCCTTCGCGGGATCGACGAAAAAGGCGACTTTTCTTAGCATGATCGAAAATATTCGCAATTTTTACGAAAAAATTCAGGATCTTTCCGCTCCTGATCAACAAAATTCGAAATTTTTACGAAGGTGATCGAGAAAATTTACGATTTTTCCTCGCCTGATCAACAAAATTCGTTCTTTTACAAAGCTGATCAACTATGATCGCGATTTTTCAAAGCTGATTGATGAAATTCGCGATTTTCCCTCCGATGATCAACAAAATTCATATTTTTTTCCGAGTCTAATCAACAAAATTTTTACGCAGACGATCGACGAAATTCGCGATTTTTCCGTTCCAGATCGCGAAATTGCGATTTTTCCGCGCATGAATAACAAAATTCATGATTTTTACAAAGCCATTCGACAAAATTAGCGAGTTTTTTCGCTTGATCGCGAAATTTCGTGATTTTCCACAACCGATCGTGGAAATATGCGATTTTATTAGTTGCATGATCGAAGTAATTAGCGATTTTTTCCACTCCCGATCGAGGAAATTTGAGAATATATTAGACTCTAATCGACGTAATTCGCAATTTTTACGCGTGTGATCAACAAAATTCGCAATATTCCCGTCTCCGATGAACGAAATTTGCGATTTTTCGGAATCCGATCGATGAAATGTGCACTTTTTCCACCTTTAATTAACGAATTACGCATTTTCCGCACCAGATCAACGAAATTTGGGATTTTTATACTAACTGACGAAATCTGGATATTTTTTACGCGGTAAGATAAAAACTCGCGATTTTTTTTCTCTTGTTAAATTGATGAAATTTACGATTGTTTCGCAGCCGATTAATGAAATTTTTCTTTTTCCTCGCGTCATCGATAAATTCGAAATTTTTCCGTGGCTTATCAACGAAATTTGCAATTTCTTTGTACGTGCCCAATCAACAATATTCGCGTTTTTTTTAAAGCGATAAACCGAGACAACATGCAATTTTTTTTGCAACCGATGAATTTAATTTGCAATTTTTTCGAGCATCATCTACAAAATTCACGATTTTTTCTTGCTTGATCAACGAATTGTGCGATTTTTCGCGTAAGACCGACAAAATTCTCGATTTTTTATGCATGATCGACAAACCTCGCGATTTTTCTGTGCCCGATCGGGGAAATTTTCTAATTTTTACGTAACTTCATGGACAAAATTCGCGATTTTTGCAAGCCTCGTCGACAAAATTCGCTTTTTTCCGCACTTAATCAATGAAATTCGAGATTTTTTAGTGCCGCTCAATGAAATTTGCGATTCTTAAGTGACGAAATTTTATATTTTCCCGCAGAAAATTGACGAAGTTTACGAATTTTCCCTGTCACATATACACAAAATTGCAATATTTTCCAGTTGTAAATTGACAGAACTCGCGGACCACACGTTAACCTATTGCGGGCCACTGGTTGTGCATCCCTATATTAAAAGAATTGTATAAGTCATTTTAATTGTTCTTATAAGTACCATATCGGTAGATAAAGGATTAATGGCTGAGGTATTGGTGTTTGTTGCTGAAAATAGTAATGGAATATAAGAAAAATGCTTAAATCTTGTTCTTTTGGCACTGATTATCTTTTTAGGGTTTAAAAAAGATAATTATATATATTCAATTTTATAAATTTTGAAATTCCTGGCAGCAAACCCAAAAAATAGTCTAATGAACACAAAATGAATTTTTACTTTTTTCGATTAGTAGACTTGGAAGAAAAAGCAAAATTATTACAATTGTTATTTTGCTGTGTTTTCCAGACTTGAAAAAATTTCTATGGAAAGGAGAAAAATAAAGATGAAAATGTCATTATTTTGACAATAATTTGGATTCTGTAACTTCTAATGAAAAAAAAAAAATAGTTTTGAATTTTACTATTTTGGCTTTATTTCGGGTTCTGCATGCCTGTAAAATCCAAAATTAAAAAGGTGAAAAATAACAAAACTTCATTGTTTTATTAACTTGAATACTATTGATTCAGAAAAAAATATAAAGTTTTCATTTTATTTTGCCACCTGTGCAAGAAAGATATATAAATATAGGAAGGGTGCTTAAGAATTTTGGTCATACAAACATAAATTTAGGTGTAGGGAGTTTTCATTACAATGCTTATACCATGTCCTTATAAGGAATATATCCTTGCTGGACATCCTCAAAATATACCAGATTTAAATTTTATAAAATAACAGTTTAAACAAATTAAAGTTATTTAAATATTCTACATAAAAAGTTTTTTTAAAGAGTGTTCAACATAAAATTGTATTTCTGGAAAAATTTTCATTTTTTTTACGGATGCTTTATTGAGGTTCCGGCAGGTTTTATTTTATAAACATACATGTCCAAATAAGAACAAGCTGTAATTTTAACAAAAAATAAAATGATTCGGGGTAAATCCAGTTTCACAATTTTATTTAGCCGCTTTTGAAATATTAATTTCATTTTTCAGTAAGAGCTGGTTATATCAATCATCTTACGTAACATTCTGCTCAAAATGTCTCTTTTGACAGCATTTTTTTAAAATACATTCTGCCTTTATTAAAATACTGATCAATATGGCACATAATACAGTTCCTAAATAAGAGAATCTGTCATTTAAATTTGTTTAAAATTTTTCAATTGCGACCGTTTCAGGAAATTCTGCTATTTTGAAATATATTCTATTTTTATTAAAAAAAAAAAAAAAAAAAAAAAAAAAAAAAAAAAAAAAAACTGGCTAATGCGTCACATTATATAGTTCTCAAATAAGAGAACTTGTCATTTAAATCTGTTTAAAACCAAAAATTAATTTTAAAATGAGTCATCATATAAGCAATTTTGATCTGAGTTTTTTTCTTCAACTCTAATTTTAGCTACAAGGATTGGTCCACTAAAAACTTGCCAATGTAAAGGTTATAGATATTATTAAGATGTAAAATAAATTTAGTTGGATTTGATATCTTAAGAATCGACAAAATTATGAAATCTCTAATATCTCAATACAAAAGTTTGATAATATTAAGAACATTTATAAAAAAATTAGTTTGATCTGATATCTTAAGAATTGAGGAAGTTATGAGTTTTTTTTCACCTTTGAGCCCATTTTTATCAAAAATCTGTCATTCATAATCTTTTAGCCCATTTTTTAGAAGCAATATAAACTTCAATCTGATACGATATCTAATTTATTCAAGAAGTTTAGGTATTTTTGGGGGGGTTTTCGCAAAAACCTATATTCACCCCCTTGGTCTGATTTTACCCATTAATGAACTTGACCATGATTTTATTTTGTGTAAAGGTTTGGAAGAGATCTGAGCAGAATTATGGAAATTATCATGATCATAAAAAAGTGATACATACATAAACCTTTTTACTGATTGTAGTTTTGGTGTCCAGAGGTTATGATCGGCGTAGATCTGCAAAAATTTTTCAGAAATTCCAACATGGGAGCGAATGCAATAGGTAGTATTTCATACGAAATCTACCTAAAACAAATTAAATACCGTTTGATATCAGATTCTGCTCTTTAAATATTTTTTATTTCATTCTAACTCTTGTTTTCGTGGAAAACTGAGAGCATATTCAGTGTAACTTACCAGCCACTTACAAATTGATCAACCGTTCCGACAGATTGTAGGGTAGTATGAAATGAAAATCACGGCATCAGTCCAACAGAATATTTTCATTCGTGCTACAATTCGTCTACATGTTAAAATTATCATGAAAAATTACCTCTGTTTTTAAAGACTATTTTCTGATAAATGAAAATGCGGCATAGGCGGTTGTGGAGTGCTCTTATTGGTCAGAAAATAGTCTTTAAAAACAATGGTTTTTCACAATATTTTATACAGTAGGCAAATTATGGCACCAATGAAAACTATACTGTTGAATTGTACCTGATGTCGCAATCCGCCTTGATTTTCATTTTATACTATCCTACAATCAGTCGGCAATATTGGATATTCACTTCAGTAAGTTGTGCTAAACATGCTCTGATTTAAATATTTTATATAAACAAGACAGTAGTTCCATGCATGAACAACTTCTTTTCAATGCTGTTTTGCCACAATCTATTGGCAGTCAACATAAATGAACTTTTGACTAAAATGATAGTTTATTAATAAAACAAAAAGCAGGATGATAATGATGTAATTCATGATCATTTTTCAATTGTTTTCATTATGTAATTTAAAATTTCAGAATATAAATAAAACGAATATTTTTATTGTGTGATATCTTTGATAGAATTTAAATTTAGTTTTTATTAAATTTTTTAAGTTTAACATTTATTTACTTTCTTCTTTCAATTTTGAAAACATAATTTTTTTTTCTTTCAAAATGTAACTGAAATATAAGATATTTTCTCACATTCTCTTATTAAATTAAAATTTTGCTTTCACTCTAAAGTTATGTTCAAGTGTTACGAATCTTAATCGAATGCAAGTAATATATGTAGTAAATGATTTACAGTATATTCTTGCATTTTAATTTCAATGCAAGCAAATTTCAAGTGTATATTAACAAACCCTTAAAAATTGAATAAATCAAATTAAAATTTAATGAAAGAAATAATTCTGGTTTTTATGTATATAGAATAAATTTTTAAAGTTAACCGAAGCTTTTAAAAATTGAATTAAAGCAACATACAAATTTTCACTTTAATTACTATAATTGTTGGATTGTATACTAATGTTAGAATAAATACTGCTGCTCATTTTGTTCAACTGTTGAATTATTTCAGAAATTGGATAACAATATATATATACAGCCTCATCATTTGTATTTGAAGAACTCATTTGTCATTTTTAAAATGTACTTTTCTACAACATAAAACTTTCAATAATAAAATCGTCATGCTTTTGGTATGAAATATTATGAAAATGAAATGCAACCTTCTGCTATTGTTTAATCTTTTCCGGCAGTTTGCCCATTCTGGGATACCTAATTTTAATTCCAAACGGCACCAGAAATATTTTTAAAAAACTCTGGTTTTACAGTGAAAGCTTAAATTAGACATTTCTTAATTTTTCAAAAAGTTGTTTCTAAATGCCGGTGTCAGTCGGTAATTTCTCATTTTATTAACAGAATTTGTCCATGCTGGAAAGCATTAAGGGATTTAAATAGATAAAATGAAAATCTTTCATACTTAGTCAGATTAGTAATTATCTAGAAATCTGATTTGGTAATTTATGAAACACCCACTTTTTCAGCAGATCGTATACTTTTAAAACCTTAACAAATAAATATGTATATATACATACATAAAGGACGCAAGTTTCAAAACTAAACTTATCCAAAATTTAAAAAAAAAAATGTGTTTAATCCATCAACTTCTTTTAGCAAACCAATACACACAGAAATAAAACACTACAACCCCCCCCCCCCCCCCCCAAAAAAAAAAAAAAAAAAAAAAACCTTGAATGCAGTTAATGTTATTTGAGATTTTCAAAAAAACTGATTCCTAAATAAACCAAATTTTGAAACATGATTTTTTTTTTTTTTTTTTTATGAGATATCCATATCAAAACTCATTAAATATTTTTTTTTTTTTTTTTTTTTTTTTTTTTACATGTCTTATGCTAGGATTACAATGTTCATTACCTTAATATCAAAACTATTTATATTATCTGCAGATCATGAAAGACTAAAACTACCAATATAAAAAAAAAAGTTTTATTTTGTGTTAAAATCTTTCAAGTGGAAATCATTTTGGCTGATGCTAGGCAATTTTATTGTGATATTGGTATATCACACAACCTATTCAAGTAGAAATTTGCATGTAATTTTCAGTTTTATTATTATTACTTCCTATTTCATATAACTAGAAAAGTAGACATTAAAAGTTGTTTAAATACAATACAGTTGAACCTCGAAAATCCGGACCTCCAAAATCCGGAAATCTCTAAAATCCGGACACTTTTCCGATTTTAGTTTTATTAATTTTTAAAATAAGACATAGCTGTAATTTTCATCAACTGCAGTGAAATTCTGATAACTATACTAAAAAAATATATATAGATATATTCTGGTTAATATTGTAATGACTTGCCGTTAATTAAAGACTTTATTATTACAAAAATTAAAAAGTTAAAAAGCGTTCAACAAAATTTACAGTAATGAACCATGACGAAATGAATGAATCGTTGAATTAATCATGAATTTTGATACTTGAAAAAATTTGGGTTTAAAAAAATAAAACGTAAATTCTGTCGAAAAAATGCAGAAAAAACGGAGAAATTTGTAAAAAAAAAGAAAGCCAAAACAAGCATGAAATCAATTAAAAAATCTTGATAAAACGCACTTCATCAAAGATTCATGATTCATTCATTTCATAATGATTCGTCTCACTCTCAATCGCCTTGGAGAATCGAGAGGGAGGGCGCTTTCTCGGGATTTTTTGAAAATTTCAAATTTTTTATAAAGTGGGGAGGGGGCGTTTAATCGGGAAGAGCGGATTAACGGGATTTTGCGGTATTATATAGCCATAAAAAAAGATTTTTTAATAAACCTCCAAAATCCGGAAAAATCGAAAATCCGGAATCGCCGCGGTCCCGACGGTTCCGGATTTTCGAGGTTCAACTGTAAAAGAAAGGAAAATTCTCTAAATTACAAAACCAGAAAATAAACATTTTTATTGACAATTAAAGTAATCCACAAATATAGTCTCGCTTGTTTGAGGCATTTCCGTCTACAGTGTCATCGTCATCATCATCATCATCTGTATTATCTTCATTGTCATCATCATCAGAATCATCTATTATGTCATTTTCTCTAATACAGACATTATGTAAGATGCAACATGCAAGAACATACAAAGGGATATCCTTTACTTTTGCATCAAAGTATTTCAGGCGCCTGAATCTACACTTTAAGAGTCCAAATGCTCTTTCTACACAAACTCTTGTTTGGGATAATTTCTTATTAGAAATTCTTTGTCTCCGTCCTAAATGTCCATTGTCTTTATACGGCACCATTAAGTTTATTAATAGAGGATATGCAGAATCCCCTATTAAATGGCAATGATCGGGAAAGTAATGTCTATTGCCACACCACGCAGGAATATCCGATTTTGAAAAAACTCGCGCATCATGCACTGATCCTGGCAGCGAGCAAAATACATCTGTGAAGGTCAGGTCTCTATTCGCTACTGCCTGCAAAATCAATGAATATGATTTTTTCCTATTAAAATATCTTTCTGGATTTTGGCCAGGTGCTTTGATGGCTATATGGCAACCATCAATTGCCCCTACAACACCAGGAAATCCAGAAATTTCTCGAAAATTATTTTCAGTGGCTTGAAGATCTGTTGGCCAGTGAATGAATTTGGAAGCCATATTTGCAAGTATTTTGCAAATTTTCTGTAGTGCATTGTGGAGCATGGAAGTTGATAAATCGAACCTCTCTGCAACAGAGCTAAAAAAAAAAAAAAAAAAAAAAAATTGTATGTGTATACATAGAAATATTTATATAACAATATAAAAAGTACACTGATCAGCATTAAAGACAAGCATTATTTACTGTTACTCTTATCAGGGCTGGATTTTTGTCATGAAAAACTAGTTTTTGATATGATATAGGTTTAAACTGGTTTCAATAATAAAAAACATGAATATTTAAGTAAAATCAGAACAATAAAGAAAAAATAGCTATTAATGCAGTATTTGTTTAACGATTTAGCAATATAGCTTTAGAATTTATTAAATTATAAGCATATATGAAATTAATTTTTTTTCCATTTTTTTGATGTGGATTTTTATGTATACTTGGTTGTATAACTTTAAAACAGAGTTGAGAAAAAGTTTTTTTGTTGTTGTTGTTTAACTCCTTAACTGGTTAATACTTTTCTGTTCAATAAAGTGAAAATAGTGGACTCACACCACTATTATTTAAATAAAATATTCATAAAATTTAGTCTAAACTTTTCTGCCTTTCAATAGTATGAAAATTTTCTTAAAAATAATAGTGGTGTCAAAAAGCTTTAAACGATGAAATAAGCAAATTCGCCTTGTCCGAACGCCATTCGGGCAAACCAGTTAAGGGGTTAAACAGGGTTTTTTTAAAACATCCTTTCTTATTACATATACATGGGTGCAAGTTTGAAATTTTGCCAGGACTGAAAATATTTTGAATCACTCCCAACCCATCCCCCGAGTGAGCACATACGCATGTGCATTATTTGCATTTTTTTTTTTTTCATGACCATTTGACGAAATTCGCTTTTTTATATGAACTTTTGGTAGAAATCGCATCTGTTTAGCGATTCTTTGACAAAAATCATGTCTTTATCGCGATTCTTTGACCAAAAATTGTGGGTTTTTAAAGGATTCTTTAACAAAAATTCGTGACTTTTTGCAATCTTTTCACAAATTCATGACTTTTTCGTGATCCTTTCACAAAAATTTGCGACTTTTCCATGATCTTTTGACAAAACTCGATTCTTTTCTTAGCTCCTTTAACAAAAGGTTTTGACGAGCTTAACCTTTGACGAAATTACCCGTCCCACGGGACTCGTATGAGGCTATTTTTTTGCGTAATTTACGCGCTATAGCGCGTTCGGATCATCGCTGGAGGGCTGTGTTTTTTCAAATGCGGGGCAAGAAGGGCGCTATTTTTTTTTGAATGAGCGACAAGAGGGGCGCTTGTTTTTGGATGAGGGGCAAGAGGGGCGCTATTTTTTAAACTAAAGGGCAGGAGGGGCGGAGCGCCCCCCTGAAACCCTCTAGGGGAAACTCTGTATCTACAGTAATTGGGCTAAAAAATTAAGATTATCAGTACCGTAAGTTTTGGAAGAAACGGCACGGCGTTTACGTGTTTTAAGATAAAATTTCAAGCGATGCGGCGTTTACGCGCATTTTTTTTTTCAAAAAAACGTGATATTTTTTAAAAAAATTTTCGAAAATTAAAAAAAAAAAAAATCGTGATAAATTCAAAATTTTGGACATAAAATATATACGTATCTTAGATCATTGGTTTCCAAAAGGATTGAATCCTTGGAATCGTTCCGAATCGTTCCGAAATGACATAAATCACGCACTTTCTTTTATTCTTTGCAACAGATTAAGGTACCAACTCCGAAAAGGAATGATTCCTCGGACTCTATCTGAAATAAAACGACTTTGTAAAAGAACGATTCTTTGGAATCGTTTCGAAAAAGAACGACTGCTCTGAATCGTTCCGAAATGATATAAATCACACACTTTTTTTTGTTTTTTGCAACAGGGTTAGTAGACTATTTTTTTTTTTTTTTTTTTTTTTTTTTTTGAAAAATAAACTAAAAATGATCTTAAATTCAGAATTGTCGAGATTGGAAGGGCTCCAGATTTTGGATTTTGTACTCTACAAATACAATGGCTATTATACATCTATCAGTGCAATACTTGGCGATCGTTGCGACAGTTCTTCCAAATCCAGAAATAACTGTATTTAAGCAGTAAAAAAAAGCCTTTACAAACATGGGAGAACGAGAACTCTCTAAATTTCAAGGCATAGCGAAAAGATATTTTTTTCAAATTTTTTAAGCTTTAAAAATTGTAGAAAAAATATAACGATTTCCAATTTTTAAAAAAAATCTTTGTATAACCCGCAGCGTCTTTTTGTGAGGTTTTTTCTTGTATAAGCCGCGGACTATACACCCGAAAATATGGTACATGCATTTTTAGTGATAAAAATAGACACTGTTTGATTATAAGTAGTTTAACTTCATTTTAAAATAATTAAATTAAATAATTAGTGAATTTATACAGAAAATTGAAAAAATTTATATTTTATTTTAAACAATATAAGCAAACTGGCTCATGTTCAAATAATAAACTGCTCTACACAATGAAACATTGATACCCTGAAAATCTTTATAAACAATCTTTTTATTACTAATAATAAACACTTGGATGTGGTTTTATAAATGTAATATTCTCTTTCACAGTTATTCAAACAATAAATTTCAAATACTTCTCGGATTTTTTTTTTTTTGTGTGACAATTTTGAATCAACATTTCTGGCCATTAGACTCAGCAGATAACAGGGGAAAAAATAAGAAGATTGTTACTATTAAAATGCTATAAGTAGCACCCAATGTTTAAATACTTTCTTATTTGACTTCATATTTTGATTTTAATTTTTCAAAACAATTTCCCCAATCAAAAAAAAAAAAAAAAAATCTTTTACAGCTTGAGTAAAATTTTAAAGATCATCGTAATATATTATTAAATAATCTGCATTTAAAAAAAAAAAAAAAAAAAAAAAAATTCTTGGAATGATTTGAATTTAACAATAAAGTCTTTAAATACTTCAAGAAGTATTGTGTATTGCTATGTGACACTTCTCGTCTTAAACTGCCAGGTTAAAAAAAAGAAGAAAAAAAAAGGTGACAGTAAAATACACAAAATACTTAGCACTCTAGACATTGTAAGAAAAAAAAATAAGAGAAGGGATAGGAGGAATTCATAATTAACAAACAGCAAATACACAAATTTAAAAACTGTTAAATAAAGTACATATTCATTTTAAAATATATATATATTCTGAAACTACAATCAAAACTGTTTCATAGATTACACATTTAAAAATACATAACAACAAAACTAAATGAATGAATCCTAATTGAAAAATCTAAAATCTGAAAAAAAAAAAAAAAAAAATGCATCAATCTCTGGGTGAATACTACATTTTTTTCTATCATGTCTCAAGCAAACCTTGTCTCGATCTCTCCTCCCCCCTAATATTCTTGGCTAATCGAACGAATGGTTTCGGTTATGTAACAGAATATTTAAATATATATCTTATTGCGTATTTAAGTTAAATGTAACAAGGTGCTTCACTAGCACCCAGTTTTTAATGTCTTTTTATTTGACTTCATATCTTGAGTTTCTTTTCTATTCTTAAAAGATAATCGCCCCATCGAAGAAAATTTTCTTTTACATCTTGACTGAAATCTTAAAGGTCATTTTATGCTATTAACTGTAAATCTGCATTTCTCAAATAAAAACATTTTTTTAAATATTGTGTATTTTCAAACTATTTTATCTTTGATAATTTTACATAATTTAAATGTTTTTTTAGAACTTCAGATATGTTCATCAACACATGAAATTTGCATTCTACATGCACACTAACATGACATAGACTAGATTCACTGGTGACTGCTGAGATAAGACTGTTAAAAATTACCTACCTCCAATAATTTGAAACACTTAAAATAAAAAAAATGAGAAAATATTATATCAGATTTATTCTAAAAAACAATTGGTTTAAGCTGTAACAACCCTGCTGGAATAGAATAGTAATGTTAACTTCAAGGATTTTATGAAGCACAATTTAAAAAGAGAAAGAACGAAAATACAATTAAAACTGAAATGTAATAACAGTACAATTTTATAAGCTACATAACTTGAAAAATAATTGTCTAATGAAGCTTGTTAAAGGTGTCCATTACTAACACAATCACCCTGTAAGTTTTTGAGAACAGTGAATTTTGTTTTATAAATGTTATTGTTAATGGCATAAGTGAAAAATTCTATTGAAGAACAGTAAATTGGTTTGTCGTGTACACATCATATAATTAACATATAAAAACAAGCTTATTTAAATCTTATAAACTATTTATTGAATTTTTAAAACATATATTTACCTGAAGGTTTCTTGTTTACTTAAAAACCATGTAATGCTCAACAGTTTTTTTTTCATCAACAGGTGGCCTACCAGTTTCATTAACCAACTTTCGTTCCAAAATACTCAACAAGACTTCAAATGTTCCTCGTTTCAAACGAAATTGTTTTTTAAATACATCCAGAGAGTAATTTGAAATAGTGACTTCTACGTAATTTTTTATACAATTTCTATTGTTTTTCTTTTTACTTGTTCTGTAAGCACATATTAATTTTCCTTCATCATCAATTTCACCAAAAATTAATTCTTTCACCAGCACTAACGAAGAAAAAATTGCTCGTTTTCTAGGCTCCATTGTCAAAAAAAAAAAAAAAAAAAAAAAAAGAAAAAAAATTCATCACTTAGGTGGAAAAAAATTATAACTTACGTCTTACTGTTGAAACAAAACACGCGGTGATTTCAAAAACATGCTTTTCAAATAATATAGAATGCGCTGACTGTTGTTTACAAATAAGTTGGATTTTAGTACAACATTAAATGCACTAAACGCGTTCGTAAACTCGTTAAAAACTACTTGCACCGAACCATTAGCGCGATTCTGGCCTTAACGGAACAAATCTACTCGGAACCAATCGACCCGAGAACTGATAACGAGATTCATCTGTTCGCGATTCTGCCCTGTTACCGGAATTTGCGATCGACATTCATATTATCTGCTTTCGAGGTTAAACAGTTTCAGCCAATCATTTCCAAGAATCAAAAGACTCACGTGGGATGTGGAAATTTTTGTTTACTTATAACAACGTGCGTTTGTATTTCTACTACTAAGCCACGCAGCGGAAGATCTATTGCTTTGTTTAAAAAAAAAAAAAAAAAAAAAAAAAGTAATGCCCGGAACATCGAAAGACTTCGATAATCAAAATCATAGGTCGAAAAAACTACTCAACGTCAGTTTGAAATTATGATTGATTTTATATCTAAGCATAGGGAGATGGAGCACCAAAAATTCCCGCCGTCTTTTACTCAAAAAGACAAGGACGAATTATGGCGTGAATTGACAAACCTACTGAACGCTGATGGATACGGCCCTCTTAAAAAGGCAGACAAATGGAGAAAAGTAAGTAGATTTTTAATTAATATTTATTTCTTAAGAATTAAGTTACTGTTTCATTCTAAAACTAAAGCACCCTATACATGTCTCTATGTATAATATAGTTTATATTCTTTATCATGAATGTTATTCTCGATATGATTCTTTTAAAATATAGTTATTTATTTATTTATTTTAAGAAACTAAGAAAAAATAGCTAATACAATTTGAAATACACATTACACACAAATATATAAATCAAGACATTGATTTCTACGAATTCTCTTGTATGTCTTAAACATTTAAAACCCATTTTCTCTAATTCGATTAGATTTATTGCTTAAATTATGTTGGTAAATGAAATATAAATTATATATATAAAGCCTAATTCCCTTATAGATGGTTGTTCTGGTCATTGAAGTTAAGTGCCAAGGGAAAAAATATATATATATATATATATTAAGAGTGTTTCAAGTTGTTTACTATTATTCATGTAAAAAATAATGTGACATACAATTGTACAATTTTGCAGATTGGAAAAAAGATGCACGGTTAAGCTTTACATTTGCAATAATCACCCCCACAACTCTTTTTTTTTTCTAAGATGCACTAGTCATGAGAGATTGCTAGCAATGTTTTTCTTGAATCGTTAATACTCATTTAAATTTCTGTTTTTGTAAAAAAGGAAACTTTCTATATTCTTTCTTTCTCTCTACATGCCTTTTTTCCAGTCTTGGCAAACATGGAATTTGGTATCCCCTCGCGTTTTTCTGCAAAGAAAAAATACCATGAAAATATGACCAAGTTTCTAATAGCTGACTTATTTTAAAACTTAAATTATATATGCATAAACTTAGTTATGCTATCAAATTTGTTAAGCATAAAATTTTCGATTAATGATTACATTCCATTATAGAGAGATTTCATTTTCACAGATTTTACTATAGTTGTGTTATTTACAATAAGAGGCATTTAAAGTCAGTGATATGAATTAAGAATCTATATCAGTCATACAAAGACTTTCACAAGATAATATTAAACTTTGTTAGTACCTTATTTTCTTTCTGTGAAATATCTGAGGAACAACACACTCACTAAAAAGCACCTCCTTATCCACCCATCATATCATTTTATAGTTTAGCATTACAAAATAAAAATATATATTAATTTTTTTTATTGAACATACATATTGGTATCCCAAAAAATTCAAACACACTCAATTTTTACAATGTCACATTCATAATTCTGAATTTTGGTTTTAAAAGAATGGAATTTTTATTCGTCAGAGTGCAGATATACTACAGACCTAGAAAACTTTGCAATGTCAGGGAATTTGGGATTTTGGAAAATATCAAAGAATTCTGCTTAAAATCAGAGAAAATGTGTTGTCATTTTTCCAACATGAAGTAACTTCTCCGGAAAATTCAATCGCTGCCCTGTCTCAGCTCGCTCCACTATCTTGTGATGCTTTGTAGAGGCCTGCATGGGCCGAAATTTCCAGGCCTGATCCATCGAAGAAAAAAAATTGCACCTGACCCGAACGAAAAAAATATTGGCCCAGCAAAGAAAAAAAGTTGCAAATTTGGCTTTGGCCCAGGTGAATTTGTTAAGAACATTGATCTTTACTCTTACGGAAGCATTCAGACCAAGAAAAGTATATATTTTTTTCATGTTATAATCTCCATTTACACAGAAGTGCTGTAGGCTGTGATATTTAGGCCTTTAATGAACTTTTGTTTGTTGTACATAAATGTTTAAGTTATCATTAGTATTATTAATCCATATTGCATGCAGTAGAGACAAAAAAATATCTAAAAAATGGTATATGGTAAATATAAAATTTTCTAAGATGTAATCACATTGGGATGAAAAAATACGTTTTCTTCTTGGCAGATGTAAATGTTTAATATATTTTTCTCTCTCATATTGTTGCATTAATTGTGCATGCAGCTTAAAAGAAATTTGCAGTATTCAATTTTAAAAGAAATTCCATCATAATCATGTTTTTTTTTTTTTTTTTTTATCATGTATTTAGCTCTAATTTAATAAGCCTAGTAATTTACGATTCTTTTAAAAAGAATAAATTATCATGTTCAGGGGTGGGGATTTTTTTCATATTTTTATCAGCCAAGGAATTATTTCACCAGCCCGCAAGATGCAACACACACGCAGTTGACAATAGTTATGACAAAATTGCATGCGATTACAGACAAAATTACTATTAATACAATGCACTTTCATAATTCTTTTTTCTATAATATTAGGAATTATATATAACAGAGGTAAGATTAATATTAGAACTTAATGCCATATTTACACTGTAATATTTTGGAAAGTTAAAATATCTAGATTAAAAAAGTGTTTCTGATAATGTGCCTATTACCTACAGTTTTTCAAAAACTAAAAATGCACTCGCCTTGTGAGAAAATCCACTTGTCAATGGCAAGCAAAATGATGTATATCCCCACCCCTGATCATGTTTACCTGTAGAATAATGACGATTTAAAAGTATATGCCTTTTTTGCAAAAATTTTTGGACCAAGCCAAATTTTACTGATTTACAAACAGACTTGGCCACGTTGAGAAAAAGATTTTCAAATGTAGTGATTCAACAGGAACTGATTATTTTGGTCCGTGAAGACTAGGAAGAATGAAATCAGTCTCGGATTCATGCAGAAAAAAATACGTTAGGTTCAGCTGAATACTCCAGGAAAAAATTACAGCGCGAGCCCTTCCTGAAATGATTAGTGACTAGGTACGGCCCAAATGCCATTAATGGAAATCGGCCCTCGGGCCGGGCTGAAATCCAGCCCAGATAAACAAGGCATTGCCTAGTTTATCTCGTATTGAAAATCGCGTTACTTTTTTATTGTTATTTCGCACCGGAATACGGAATAATCATTTTTCAATAACTGTTACTGCAGTCATACACCTCAACATTACAAAACGAAATGGTGTTCATGTTGTGTTATTCCAGATTGGACATGCAGACAGTCAAATTTTCTCTTATTTGGATTCGGATATAAACCTGAGTTATTTATGGTGACACAGTTTCAAGTCGATTGACTTACTAATCCAGAATTTAAGGATTAGATTAGAGAAGTGACTAATGATGTGCACTGGGCAAAATGCATCAAATGCCACTATTAATTTATTTCAATTATTTCCATAAAATAAAATATAGAAATCTATTTTTCTTCTGATTATTTCAATCAATTGGACCATTCTTTTGAAGCTAACTTTAACATTGAGATATATCAGGGAAATTGAAAATTATATTTCTGTGGTCACCCTGAATAAGTTTTTTTAGTATAAAGCTGAATATAATAACAATAAAATATGTTGCAATCTTTTTGAAATTTCCTATATAACTGTCTTACTATATGCTTTTTTTTTAATATTCACATTTATTTTAGACCTGGACAGACTACAAATCTGAAATAAAAAGGAAATATGCAGACATGATGAAAGAGAGAAGGAAAACAGGAAATGTTGGAAGAGAGTTTTCCCCACTTCCACCACTTTATGAGAAAGTTCTCGGTCTAATTGACAATGTATTAATTACTGGAGATGAGAATGTTCCAGAGACTGGGCAAAATGAGTTAAGATAGTAAATTTCTACATAATTGTGATTTTTTTTTTTTTTTTTGGAGGGAGGAGGGGGGGGGGGTTAGAAGATGCTAGTTTTTTTTTAAAGATTACTTGTATTGTTTGGTAAATTATCCCTATTTTATTTCTACATTTAAAGCATATAGCTGTATTATTGAAACAAACATATTAAACCATCTGAATTTTATAAAAAGGTGAAAAAAAATTTAATGTAACAACAGTTGTGTATTGTACCCCCCCCCCTCTCAAATATATATCTCTAAATGCTTTCTCTTTAAATTTCAAGTGTCACTTATCCGTTTATTTTATATGAGACTGCATTTAATACGTTTTATATGCTTTACTTTGTAATCTTTTTGAAAAGTAAAATATCCAGTCATTGCAAAAAATATCTTTAGCTTCATACACAATGCAGAAAAAAAAAATGAAATTCACTGGAAAAATCAACATGAATTACTATAAGCTTAAAATTTTTAAAAACTAAAATAAACCCTACTTATTGATTTTTAAACATTTTTTTTAATTTAAATTGTTAATAAAAACCAACAAAAACTTTAGTAGTAAAAAAAAAAAAAAAAAAAAAAAAAAAAAAAAAAAAAAAACAGTGGGATATTAATATTTTAGAAAACCCTTTACAAAATACATTTTGTTCTTGACGGCAGTGCAATATTTGGTACTACGTTATCCCGTCAACAGATTTTGCCAAATTATACAAATTGCCAAACTAACAGCCAAATTATACATATTGATATAGTTTTTATTTTATATTAAAAAAATAATTAGTAGAATATTAATAAGAATACAAAGTCAAAATAAATATCATTTAATGACTTTTTAAACACATGTATCGTATTTAATGTCATTGATTGTATTGTCATCATCCATTATTGGCATTTAATCTTATAATTTGGCGATGCTATTTTGGTTGACGGGATAACAGAGTAGTACCCAATATTTTATATGTATAAATTACTTGAATTCAAATTAAAAAAAATTATTGTGTTGAACTCTATATTCTTTTATTTGAGTTTTATTTACATTCTCTCTTTTTCTTAAAGGATTTGATAGAAGCTGGACCATCTACAGGAATGACTGAAGATGATTGTAATAATACCAGTGAAGTGGATGAAGAGAGCTCTGCTGATATCAGCATCATTACAGATACGCCAAGCAACAGTAAGATTTTTTTTTTTTTTTTTTTTTTTTTTTACATTTTGTTACTCGGAGACTTGATTAAAATTAATCTTCGGTATTACTAGGTTATCCCGTCGACCAAAAAATTATCACCAAACTATAAGATTAAATGCCAATAATGGATGAACGTGAATGTCACATTCAATGACATTAAATACGATTCACGTGTGTAAAATGTCATTGATTTTTATTTCGACTTTTTATTAATATTCTACTAATTATTTGTTTTTTTTGTTATTTAAAATAAAAATTATGTCAATATGTGTAGTTTGGCTATTTGTATAATTTGGCAAAATTGGTCGACGGGATAACAGAGTAGCCCCGAATCTTCTTCTTAGTTAAAATTTTTTTTTAACTTTAGTTACCTAGCCTCTCAAGAAAACTTTCCAATGCTTAATGTACAATAAAAAATTACATCATCCCTATTTATTTTCTTAGCTAATTAACATGGGGGGGGGGGGCAGGAATAACCATTTAATTGGTTATTTAATTTTGCATATTTTAAAAAATAGGTAGGATTCAGTCCAATACTTATGAATTTTAGATACAAATTAAAAATCTGATGTGTAATTTTTTTCCCCCTTAAGTAAAGTATATTGTTATTCATTAATATTTTTTTAATTACCAAAATATTTTATATAATTTTGCTAATTTTGTTTTATGTAATGAGTCTTAAAAAATGATCAAACATTTTACATCTTTCATACTGACCTTGTCAGTAATCAATGCCCCCCCCCCTTTCAAAGAAAAAAAAAGAAGGAGTACATGGGTACACACTTTTGACAGTATTCTGCCCTCATCAGATCTAAAGACTCCCTCATAATGTGTTGAAGTGATAATTTCTTAACCTTAGTATAAAAAGACAGAAAATCTTTGGCCACGCTAGAAATTATTTTTGCCACATCAAAATATAATAGAATGCTACAAAATCATGAAACGAGCTAGGTATTCAAGGGAGTTGATTGAAGCTTCAACCGAAAATGTGGGAATTTTTTGGATAGGACTCTTATTTTTGAGTGCAGTATTTCAAAATTTTGGATGCGAATCCTACCCTGAAATTCAAGTTCCTTACTTAACATAATTTCATCTCTATAATCTGCAGATCAAAGAATCTTATTTCAACCCAGAAATTTTAAATTAACAATTTTAATAATTAAATAGGCCTGAATATAATTGTTTGATCTGCAGATTTTAGATCGGAAATTTCGGTACTGTGACATCTTAACCTTTATTTTATATTCTACAGTTTCATCATAACCATTTTCTGTACTTTCTCAGTTAAAGTTAAGAGAATTTGTTATTTATCCTATCTGTAATCATAATTTTTACTTTATTTTACATTTCATGCAAGCTCGAAAGCATCGCAGAATAGATGCTCCTGACAGTGAAAGGCGGCCTGGTGTATCACGAAAAAATTTTACTAATCTCGTGGAGACAGAGGCTAATAAAACAACTGCCTTGAGGGAGTTGCTATAGAAAAAGGCAACTTATTAAAAGAAAAAGAATTAGAACTTATGGAGCAAAAAAATGCCATTGAACAGGAAAGAAATCAAATTTTTGCCTTGATAAGTGATAATATTGTAGCAATTTCAAATACTTTTTTGAAATATATAAAAAATAAATTTATGTTTTAAAATACTGTTTTATGTCTATTTTTAAATATATTTTTTGTTATAGCATGACTTTTCACATTCATACAATAACAAAGTCGCTAATTTTATATAGTAATTTTTAATTTAATACCCAATTGACAAATTAATAATTTGTAATTTAATAAAACATATTTCGTAAAATTTTATTACTACTCTGTTAGCACATTTTCAAAAGTATTGATTTACATTATGACTTCCAAGTCATATTATTATTATTATTATTATTATTATTTTTTACAAATATACTTTGAAAAAAAAACACATTTTGTTTATTGTTGGGTATTAAATTTTATATTATTCTCTGTGCGTTTTAACACGATATTCTGGAAAAAATGAATGAAGTTGTATTTTTTTTAACTAAGGAAATATAAGTTTCATTAGTTATTAATACTGGTTAGACTTGAAATAAAACTTCCTTACTTTGTGATTTTGATGTGAATTAATAGGACACCTTTATAAGGAAGGTTTAAAGAAAAGTGTTACTTTTATGTACATTTAACAAAACGTTGTTTACTTATAATCATTATAGAAATCCTTACTTTTTGTTATAAAAATTTTATTAATTATTTTAATCATTGAAATTTTGATGGCGTTCCACTTTTTGATAAATGTATCTAAAGAAAACAAACAATGAACGCTCAATCTCTGGTTTCAAACTGTGCAGATTTCAGGGAGTCTACTGTATTAATGCAGACAAAGATAATTTAAACAAAAGTAGAAGTTTGAGAAAAAACCTCAAATCCTAACTGCTTATATTTTGACTCATTTTTAAATTCATTTTTGATTTTAAACGCATCCAAATGGCAAATCCTCTTATTTAGGAGCTGTATAATGTGATGCATTAATTTTATTTATTTATAATACAGAATATATTTATAAAAAAAAAAGACTGCTAAAAAGGGTATTTTTAATAGAACTTCCCAAAGTGATCGTGATTGAAAATTTGAGGAAGTATTCAAATAAAAAATTGCACTTTTTCTGACTCATTCTTAAATTCAGTTTTGCTCTCAAACACATTCATTTTAAAGTTTTTTGTTATTTAGGAGCTATATAATGTGCCGTATTGGGCAATTTTTTTTTTTTAATAAAGTCAAAATGGGCATATGAGCCGAATTTAGCATAAGATGATTCTGATAAAACCAGTTCCTACAGAAAAATGAAATTAAAAAATTTTCAAAAGCGGCTCAAAACTGGATTTTTCTCAAATCATATTTTATTTTTTGTTCTTAAAATGAGCAATCTTTGAAATCTATCTACCTCTACCAACAGGGTTTTTTTTTTTTTTTTTTTTTAATGATCAGTTGCAGAAGTTCATCTTCTTTTCTGCAATTTTTTTTTTTTTTTTAACTGATCATTAGATAAATAGAAAGAAGCCGAGGGGATCTTTTGAATATAAAAATATATATCAAATGCCTATAGACTAACATTATTGAGGGGAATTTGGTTGCTGATTCATCAGCCGCCTTAATTGCAGTTTTTATTCATCCTTTTATTTTTAAAATTTGCAAGATGTACTCTTAAGGGGAAAAAATCGCCTGCAGTTGTAGCAGAAAATTTCTTCTTACTTACCTTTATAAACAATTTCTGAGTATCTGTGAACCCAAGACTACAATGTTAGAAATTAGCAGTCGTTAGTCGTCAAATGCTACTAAAAAATTGAATTTGACGACTAGAAAATTATTCTTAGTCGTCAAATTTGACGCCTAGCTTTTTAAAAAATTTATTAGACATTCAGCTCCGAAAATTAAAAAAAAATGGTCTAGTCTGAAAAATCAGAACTAAAAAAACATCGCGAATTTCGAGAAATAGTCGCGAAAAAAAAAAAAAAACTTCATCAATTGCTCATATAAGAAATCGTCACTTTCAGCAAAAGATGGGAGAAATTTTTTTTTTCCAAAAAATAAAAAAGCAAAAGTTTTTTATACGATAGCGTAAAAAAAGGCAAATTTTTACAAAGTATTGCGAATAGAGATGCAAATTTCGTCAAAAAATCGCAAGAAAAACGCGAATTCCATAAAATAATCGCAAAAAAGTTAATTTCGTCAAAAAAATCTTGGGAAAAAGACGAACTTTGTTATAGAATTGCAAAAATATGCAATTTTCTATGAAGGATCGTGAAAACAAATCTTAATTTCGTCACAGAATCTTTAGAAAAAAGCTAATTTTGTCAAAGAATTACAGAAAAAATAAGAATCTTGTCGTAGGATCGCAATAAAATCTGTTAATTCCACCAAAGGCTCGCGAAAAAGCGCAAATTTCTTCAAGGAATCCCAAATGGAGCTGCAAATTTCGTCGAAAGATTGCGATAAAACGGCAAATTTTGCCGAAAGATCGCAAAATTCGTAAAAGTGGTGCGACCCCCCCCCAAAAAAAAAAAATATATATTGGGAGTGGATTTTTTTCTTGTCTCTGTAGTAACCTTAAAGAAAATTTTATGCGAATTTCAAAATTATTCTTTTACTCCAAATCACTCCAAAGTTATATGCAGTATTACAGTAATATTAAAATGAATTTTAGAAACTGCAACTAAAAATCTTAATTTGATGCCTAAGGTTTTTACAGTAGTCGTCATTTGACGCCTGCCTTTTATCTGCCAATTTCTATCACTGCAAGACTATGATACTTTTTTAAAAAGAAAATTCAGGGTATTATTAAAACATGTTATATAATTGATTTTTTTCAATTTGCAATTAAATAGTGTTTCAACAATTTACATTCACTAATAAATGTAACCAATACTAACCTTTATAAAATATTAATGTATAGAAATTTATTCAGACATGCTACTTTTCTGCAAAATTCTATTTTTTCGGCAGTGAATTTTATTATTCCTGGGATGGATGCAAATATGCATTAAAATTTGTTGACATTTATATTGGGGGAGGGGGAGTGAACTTATCAGAAGAAATGAACAAAAATGAGAGTACAAAGATAGCCAAATTAAGCAAATTTCTTCAAACGATTGCAGGAAAATGTACAAGTTTTCCCCAAAGGACCTTAAAATAAAAACTAAATTTAGGGATGCACAACCTGTGGCCCACGAGTTTCAATTTACTATTTGAAAAAAATGCAATTTTCGTGCATATGTCACAGCAAAAAATTGTAAACTTCGTCAATTTACCACGGGAAAATATAAAATTTTGTCATCCACTTAAGAATTGCAACTTTTGATGATCGGGCACAAAAAAGATGCAAGTTTAGTCAATCAGGTGCAGAAAAATTGTGAATTTTGTCAGTCGGAGGTGAAAAATCGTACATTTTGTTGATCAGTCAAGAAAACTTCGTCAATTTTTGTTGATAATGCTCAGAAAAATTCAAAAGTAAATTCATCGGCTGGAGAAAACCCGATATTTGATTTATCAAGTGAAAAAAAATGTGAATTTTGTTGATTAGAAACGAAAAAAATCATAGAATTTTGTTGATGAGATGAAAAAATCACGAATTCCGTTGATAATGTACGGACAAATCGTGAATTTCGTAAATTTAACAAGAGAAAAAAAAATTTTGAATTTTATTTTGCCGCGTAAAAAATGCAGGTTTCGTGTGAGTTAATTAAAATCGCGAATTTCGTTGACCTGGTGCATAAAATGCATATTTCGTCACTTAAGGGCGGTAAAAGCGCAAATTTTGTCGATTGGACATGGAAAAATTGCGAGTTATATTGATTAGGTTTCGAAAAATCGCAAATCTCGTTGGTCGGGCACGGGATTATCGCAAACAACGCTGCAATAAATGCCAAATTTTTAGCAGTACACTGTTAAAAATTTGACCCTTTTGCTGCATCATCACTCCCCAACTTTTATAGAATACACTGTAAGTAACACACACAAGGTAACCGTTTTCTATAAAAGCGTCACCAAGCGGAGTGGTGCTGCAGCAACTGTGTGTCGAAGCGTCTTTGACGCCTGGAACGAAGAGAGTCGCCAGTAAGAGCCAATCAAATGCTTGGAAATCAAAATGATGGTAAAGACTCTTCTCGAACAGCCAATGAAATGCCTAGAAAACGAAAAAATGCAGGCAATTTTTGTCGCTTGCAATTTCTACACTGTTAAAAATCTGCTGCATTTTGTTAAGACGCACTCCCCTGCTTGTATAGAAAACGGTTACTTGGCCTTGAAATGGAGCCTTCACATTAGTTGGAATAGAGATATTATATACAAGTGGTGGTGTGCGTTGTAACAAAATGCAGCAGTTTTTTAACAGTGTACGTGTAATAGCACTTTAATACGGTAAAGTAATCATTTTCTATAAAAGCTGTGTAATGACGATGCAGCAAAACAGTCAAGTTTTTAATAGTGTTTAATTAAAACTGTTTAGTTAAGAAAAGCGAAGGTGTGTTTTAAATACAATATTGTTAGAATTTTTATATTCGTGTTGCTTTATTTATTTATTATTTAATTTTTTTTTTTACAGCCGTGAATGATTTTATTGTCACATAACAAATCCCGATTGTTTACTCTTGATTGTTGACACTTGTTTTCGATCTTATAAAGTATTTTCTTTTAAGTATTAGCTAATGGTATAAAATAGTTAATTCACTAATGTTTTAAAATAGCATTATTAGTACATGTTTTGCATTATTAATGCATGTTTTTAGTGAAATAATTACTGTAATTTTGTGAGTAAAATTCCTTAGTGCATATTCTATGCCATTATTTTACCCATTCAATTAATTTCGCTACCCTCTCATATTCGTCTGGAAATGGCCAAAATGGGAAAAATTTTTATACATTTTGGATATTTTTATTATTTTCTCTCAGTATTTAAAAATATTTTTGGCTGTAGTTTCACAATGTAAATTCACTTTTATAATTGATATTTTACCTTACTTTATTCTTTTAAAATTTATGCATTTACCATTTGTTAATTGCAATCCTTCCCCATCCACGAGATAGTTTTGTTATAGTTTTAAATGCAGATTTCTATTGATTTTTTTTTTTTTTAGATTTTTTCCTCATCTTTGTTTTTTTTTAAATTGTTTAAGCCTAAAGTGGCTATGATGTAATGTTTTGTCATCCTTTCAAAAATGGAAACACGTCATTTTGACGGCAGGGTTGTTAAATACCCGGGTTTTTTCAGAAAAAACCCAACCCACTGTTTTTTCAATGTTTTGGGATTTTATCAGGGTTTTTCGAGGTTTTTGGGGGTCATTGGAGGTGGTTCAGAATGCTTAATAAAAAAATGTACTTATTGCTAAATTTGAAGTAACTAATTGATTATTACAATTATATATAAATCATTGACAGTAATCAAAATTATGATGGATAAATTGATTATTAAGTAATAATTTATAAAGTGTTTTTTATTATTACTAAATAATAGAATAAGCCAAGTAAGTCTACATAATTAAATTAGGATTCTAAGCATATATGGTATTTTATTATTAGTTTCTATTGTATAACATAGAACAGATTACACATCAAAGTATTTTTTTTAATGGGAAAAAATTTTTTACTTACACATGCTACAGAGATTAACAATTATTTCTTTTAAAAATTGTGATGGTATAATTAGGACATTTCTTTTCTTTGGGGTGGGGGTGGGGTGATGGTTATAAACTTTGAGTGGTGAACTGATATTAAGAAATATATTACAATATATATTATATATGTAATATAAATACATTACATATGTAATTTGAAGTTGAAATTTTGAAAAAACCCAGTTGGGTTTTTTTGGGCTGGGCAAAATCATAACAACCCTGTTTGATGGGCTATCTTCTAGTATATATATGACGACCTCAGAAGCCAAGGGGTACAAGTGACAAAATTTTGATTTGGAGTAAACTGAGTTTAAAGATAATTGATGTTAAACTGGAACGTCAATAACAAGTGACTAAATTGTAAAAGGAAACTTCTGTTTGTTGCATTCTGGCCTTTGAATTCTTATTTCAATAACTTTTTAAAAAATAGAGTACAATTTTTTTTAAATGTATAATTAATCAACATTCATTGTTTTTCAAAAAAAAGTGGTTTATCTCTATAACTCAGCAAATAATAAGAAAATCACCTATATTTCTTTACCTGAAATGAAAACAGCATATTTTCAGCTCGTCTGTGTACTTAGTTTATTTTTTTCAATTTTGTCACTTATACTCCTAGGCTTCTGGGGTCCTCATATATAATATACCAATGTCTTAAAAAATGGGAAAAAAAAAAAAACTTCTGATGTCTTACTTTTTATGGAATTTCCCAAAAGTAGTTTTGCAGCTGTGTGTACATACAAATACATAAATAAAAATTCTAATATAAAAAAAGGCTTTTATTTTACGAAAACTAATTTATAATAATCGTATTTCTGACAACAGCACCTCTTGCATTGGGCTGGCTGGAATTATCAGTGACATCATCATCGGAATTGTATTCCTCGATGTCATCAAGAGGCACTCGGAATTGTATACACAAGTTGTGCAAAATAGCACACGCATTCACAATTTTTGATGCCACTGTGGGCTCAAAGTTCAGTTTAAGCAGACATCTGAATCTGGCTTTTAACAGTCCGTTACACCTTTCGATCACATTACGTGCACGTGCATGTGCTTTATTATATCTTCTTTCTGGATTACTTCTGGGCTGTAAAATTGGGGTCATCAGCCATGGCTCTAGCGGATAACCACTGTCACCTAAAAATAAAACATACAAGCTTTAACTAAAATAAAATAGCGTTCTTAAGTACTCTATATCATACTAACAAAGTTGTAGTCATAAAAAACACAGGGTATATACTAATATCCTGAATGTGATGTCTTGAGTATATGTTATGGTTTTATTAGAGAAACAGATGTTATATGGAGCTTTCTTAGAAAAATCAAACCGGTATATACCATATATTCAAGATTACACCCCTGGTTACTAATGGTGTACTGAGTATTTTGGCCGAGTACCAAGTAGTTGTGTAACAAGAGAATAAAACACTGATGTATGCATAATATGAGCTTAGGTGTACATATATATAAATATATCTGTGTACATATATCTATACCTGTGTGTACAGTGTACAAATATATAATGTACATACATAGTATAAATAAATAAACTCATCAAATTTGCAATTTGGGCACCTTTTAAAACACAATTTTTGCCAGATCAAGACTAATAAAAAAGAATTGATACATAACAAGTACAATTATTAACCAATATAAAATTAAAACCTTCTTTAACCCTACAATTTATTCGATCCATTGAAATCTGTCTATCAAAAATAAAAATGTTTATTGGTTACTGTAACAATTCATTGAATAATGCAAAATATTTCATATTTATTGTGTAACTGTTTGTACCTTATTTTCTTTTGATAAAAAGAAAAAGTATTGGCGTTGATTGGAGTATTTACCGAGTACTCTGACTGAAATCAATCCTGAGACTGAAGGTCTCGCACCCATGATATAACAACAGGGATGCAAAAATCTAGGTGCCAACAGGTAGTCTCTCATCACTAAAATTTAAAAGGTTTTATTCATTGAAAATTTAATAGCATTCTAACGTGGATTTTATACATTAGATTGGAAATAAAAATACATACACACACACACACACACATATATATATATATACAAAATGTACGATATTAGAGATACTAACAGTTCCAATTAGCTCAGATAATTTAGATTGCACTGTAATATTCTAAAACTGCACAGTCTATGATCTACAGATCTAAAATGCCATCATTCAGTTATTCATGTAACACACATTTTTTATTTACTTGAGAAGTTTATTTTTCAAACCATTTTGAAAATTTTGGGAAAAAATTGTTTGAAAAAAGAAAATGGACCGATCAACTGTCTAATTTAACGGTAAACAATAAAAAGATGTAGACTATTATGAATCTCTCCCCATGTGCCTGAAACTTATACTAAAATGCTGCTGCAAGATAATTCAGATCTCAAAAATTTCCATTAAAGCTTCTTTTTTCGCACTAAAATTAAATACCTTAATAAACATTTCCAATTGACAATCATGCTTACTAGTTGAACATTAAGGGAATAATCTCCTCTTCTATCAATATAATTGACGTCCATTGGTTGCTTTGGTGCTATGATTTCTACATGCGTGCAATCAATTGCACCAATAACTCCCGGGAAGCCACTTGACTCCATAAACTTCTGCTTTAAAGCAGGATATTCCCGGGGGTAAGGAAAAGAAATTTCCTTTTTTAGCATGCGTTTTTCAATGGCATCAACCACTTTGTGGATTGACCTGCTTACAGAGGGTTGGCTTAATCCAATAAACAGGTCTTGGCCAACAACCCACTGTAAGGAGCCAGATCCGAAAAACATTAAGCTGCTCAATACCTGTAACAAACAATAGTAAATATATGGCACAATATTTAGTATATATATAATTATTAACATGAATTGCTTATATATAAAAAAAAGTATTTTTTGGTTAGCCGGGTGCCAGATTACGGGAGATGGGGACAACTTTCAACACTTTTTGCCAAAATATTATTTGTGAAGTAATACTGCTTTAAAAACTAAAGTTCTTGGTGCTATTTACTAGCTTCATGTTTGAGGTATCCTAATTTTTCCCCCATGATTTCTAGCCAAACAAAATACCTAATTTTACATTTGTAGTGAAGCATACACTTTGCTGAAATGTGCCCCTCTAGGGGGCAGTTATCAACAGGATGTGGGGTACATTTAAACAGTTGGAGAAATCCTTCAAATAGCATGCATTTTAACAAAATAAACTTTATTCATAAAGTAATATAGTGGATATATAATATAGAGGATTGTTTTATGTACTATGTACATTATTTTGTTTTTAATTAAACTGAAATGTATGGAAAATATCATTGTAAATACAACTTGAGCTGTTCTGCTTAAATTTGGTTAAGTTTTATTTTAATATCATAATATCATTTTGTTTCATGCTATAGACTGGGGTACAACAGCACAGAAAAAAAATTGTCATTTGCTTGTTTACATCTGAAAATAATATGTATTATAAAGATGTGAATTACAGGGAATTGACTTTATACATATATATGCAGTGTGTCTTGTTAAAAATATTATTATTACAAACATGCTCTAACTTTGACTTCAACTATTAGTACTTTGACTGTAACCATTAACTGTAGTGCTAGAATATTTTTATAATCATAAATCATTTATACTGAATTATCATTCAATTCACGACTCGTTCATTCTTTCGATGGCATTTTGTATCTTTCGTGGTTTCTAATATCATGTAACTTTTAATGCATAAATTAATTGAAAACAACCACTTCACTAAAATAAGTAATGCTAAGATAGAATAGTTTCTTTCATTACTCTTCAACTAAAAACTCTACAATTTGTTGTTTGATAATGACTGCACGAAATTTTATACCTCGCATTTCATCTTTCATTTTTGCTAATTTATTATTGAATCATTTAAAGTACTATTAAAATTTTTCATTTTTAGCTGTTAATTTCTTTTATTATTATTTATTTTTAAGTAGTTTAATTTCAAATTTCAATTTAAAAACAGCAGATTGGTGTGAAGAAAATTTAATTTTTTATAACATCTAATTCAAAGCACTATGTTGCTCATAAACTGAATTTGATTGTATTCTGCTCAATCGAAAGTAAATATTTTAAAAAAAAATTGATCGCGTGAGGAAGTGCCTCTAAAAAGTTTATCAAAATTTACATAAAACAGCCCATACACTTAGAAAAGTATGAGTGAATCCCAGCGCCGAAATTAGCCTTTTTAGTGCGAGGGGCAAAAATGGATTTTGGCGTCCTCCTCCCCAACCGCCCCCCCCCACCTATATGCATTCTTTATATTAAACACACCAAACAGAATCTTAAATTGGTGTCCCCTTCACCTTCTGTTCTGGTGGCGCCTGGAGCACGTGCCCCCTCTGCCCCCCCTCTAGTTTCAGCCCTGGTGAATCCTAGAACAAGCAAGACACTTGGCAAGGCAATAAATGAGTGTTTGTTGTTACCAATTTGTTTCTTACATTCTTTTCGCATCTAATGTGTCTTGATTTGAAATTGTGATTACCTTGATCAGATTGCTTGGTTCATTGCCTTTTTGATGAGTGAATTTTTTAAAATGTGTTTGTGTTTTGCTGTATATTTTATGAATTGATAATTTGATGTATACAGTAGTTATTGAGAATTTTTGTGTAGTTTCGTCTATGAAAACGGATGTGGTTTTTTGCTTTTGATTATATTATAGGGTTGTTTTTTTTTGTTTGTTTTTTTTGCGAATAAATATGTTTAGATGTTTAATTTTTATCATGCAGATTCAGCAGTTCTGTTTTTTAGAACAATTTTTCATGAATTAAAGGATAAAAAGAGTAAGAGAAATCATTTTTGTAATATTTATATATTGCTGAGTGGTAAGGATGAAGGATACTGCTTTGATTATCACGTCGACCAGAATACTATCATCAAACTACAAGATTAAATGGCAATTATGTATGGTCATAAATGTCATACTTGGCTGTTGTTAAACATACTAAATACATTGAAGTATTAATCATGTTTTTTGGTTATTAAGTCTGTCAAAACCCCAAAAAATTTTCCTTATTGTATGATTTTGATGTGAATTAGTAATGTACCTTTATGTGGCAAGTTTCACTAAATAAGTTAGGAAAAATACATTTTATCTTTATAATGAATATTAAATCACACATTATTGATTATTAACTTGATCTTTGTTTTTATTCTTTAATCATTTAAAAAATTATCTAAATTTTTACAGTGAAACTTTCAAATAAGGGACATCTATGCGACCAGAACTTTTGTCCCTTAAATAAAGGTGTCCCTTATTCGGAGTTTTTATTATTACTTTCAATAAATCGTTCAGATGGATATAAAAATATCAAAACATTAAAAATGAAATTTAAATATATTTGAACTGTATAAATAATGTTAATCAGACACAAAACAAATAGAGAATTAATTAAAATTTTCAATTGATTAAAGTATGAAATAATTTGTCGAATTATTGATTTACATTTTTTAGTAAACTGTGTACATGCAAAAAGTTAAAAAACATTTTAAAAAATTTACTTCAATTAATTAATCAAAAGTGATTGTTTTGCAAATATTTTTCACTATAAACTTTTCAAGTGTTCATTTACCATACTTATAAATTTTAGTTCTTCATTATCAGCAATATTTATATCAAAAAGTATTCAATTGCTTTGTGTATTTTAAGGCAACAAATCTCTCAAACTGCTCTGCTCAAGTCAGCAAGCAAAAAGCTCTTTGACATGTTTACAATTTCATTTTTCAACAGAAATGTATAAAATTGGAACACCTGACTATGGAATCGATTTGGAATCTAACTGTGTTTTCAAGTTTTGAATAAATTACCTATTGACTTATAAGCGCGATTTTCATCACATGAAAAAAAAAAATTTCACCCTTTCTTGAATAGTTATTCTTCTTTGGCATAGAAATCTGTACGTTTGCCCATCTATGTTTGGCAATATTTTCTAAAGATCTACTGCATTTGAGAAAAAAAAAGTTTGATTACATAGTTTCTGAACACTGCCTTCTAGTTTCAGGCATTTTTGAATAAAAATAAATTAAAACTTATGTCATAAATATAGCTGTTTTGGATTTGAGAACAACCCTAAAGCATCTGTAAAGTTCTTTATTTCACAATTTTCTTTTATTCTCCATTTTAGAATCTTCACAATTTTCAGCATTACTACAATGAAAATACCGTTAATCCGCCCTTCCCGATCAAACGCCCCTTCCCCACTTTATAAAGAATTTGGAATTTTCAAAAAATCCCGAGAAAGCGCCCTCCCTCCCGATTCTCAAAGGCGATTGAGAGCAAGATCAATCATTTTGAAAAGAACGAATCATGAATCTTTGATGAAATGCGCATTTTTTCAAGATTTTTTAATTGATTTCATGCTTGTTTTGGCTTTTTTTTACTAATTTCTCCTTTTTTCTGCGTTTTTTCGACAGAATTTATGTTTAAAAAAATAAAAACAAATTTTTTCAAGTATAAAAATTCATGATTCATTCAACGATTCATTCATTTCATGATGATTCATTCCTGTAAATTTTGTTGAACGATTGCGAAAAAATCCCGTGTAAGCGCCCTCCCCTAACTATTGTACGATTTTTCTTTTCGTTTGGGGGGGCGGATTAACGGTATTTTACGGTAAACACACTTAAATCAAATCGGAAATGCAGGTAAATAAATGCTCATCAGTTGTATCGCATGCCTCTGTATCAACAGGACTGTCTATATATTTGATAAATTCAAAAAGATTTGTATTTTCATTTTCATCACAGACTATTTCAATATTTGTAATGCAAAAGCCAGTCCCTTCAATATCATTTTCAAGTGTCCCTTAAATGGAGTGTCCCTTATTCAGAGGTAAATACAGTCGAGTCTCTCTTTATCAAAACTCCTTACATCGAATTTCTCTATATAATGAATTTTTAGCAGGAACGGTCCCCTTTTTTCATGATTACATTAAAAATAGTCTCTATATAGCGAAATATCAATCTCCATATAACAAATTTTTTCATAAAATGTTCTTTATTTATTCAGTTTTAAAAAAGCTTCAAAATCATGTAGAATCAAATTTCCATTACTTATTTTTGATTTATCGCTCAAGGCTGAGTTTTTTATATTGCTTCTCTACCTTGAATCTCCTTGATCTTTAAGGAATTCATTCCACCTGCCCCCCTCCCACACATCTTTTAACATCCTTCGAGAAACAGTGTCAATTTAATTGTTACACATATAAAACCTGGATCAATGTGGTAATTGAAGTCAGTGTTGATTTCAGGGAGTGGAATGGGGGTACATTCACTCTCAGAGCAATGAGATCGCCCCCAAAAATTTGAGATATTATGTTTTCAATGGCAAAAATTTAACATATGTTTTTCTTGCCTGATTTTTATTAAGCTATTAAATAAATGTCTAATCTCTTTTTGAAACTGTGCAAATAATTAAGAATTAGGATATTAAGTTAATATTTATATTAAGCACTTCAAATTTTTAATTAAACATATAAAAAAGAATACTTGTTCAAAATTTGCACAATAAACAGAAATTTTATCAGCTTTCTCTATTCAATGAATTTCTCTACATAACGAATTTTTTACTGGAACAATCGACTTCAATATATAGAGACTCGACTGTATATTACACTTCCTACACCAAGGGACTGGGACCGGAAGTTTTATCCCTTAAATGGAGGTGTCCCTTATTTGGCGGTTTCACTGTATTATTTTTATTTATTACATTATATTACATTTATAAGCATTCGTTATTAGTGTTTATTGCATTATTAATTAGATTCAAATAACTGTCCTGAGCTGTGTGGATTAGAGGGAGTCTACTTTATTGAACTTCTTTGTGTAGAAATTAACGGCAAGTTAACTCTTTTTTATACCTCAATATAATATGTACAGTCAGCTCTGTATAATCCCCACACTTAAGGGTTATAGGTAAGGCGGATTATGTGTTTTTGCGGATTATAGATCATCCCTTTGTTTATTGTTCATTTTTTAACGTCTAACTATAAATTAGAAACAACTGCACAAAAGTTGCAATGGGGGAAAAATAATGCATAACTTGTTGATCATATTTATTGACTAAGATTGAAGGAATTTTAAATTGTAGACACTAAAAATTTTAAACATTTAAAAAACTAATTGATAGTTTCAGTTTGGGGTTTTTCTCAATAACGTTTTTAGCAGTCTATGAACATTCATTACTTTTTGCACATTGACAAAAATTTGTTACTCAAAGAATTATAATTTTTTATATTCAATTTATATTTAAAGATTTATTCATTGGAAAATTGGTTATTAAACAAAAATATATGTACTAAATTTAACTTTGTGATATTTAATGTTAATAACAATTTTCATTGTTTACATTCCAACATCTTCTGTGGATTTCACAGAGTTGATGGTGTTCAGTTTTGTTTCAATAAAATATTTGAAAAATTAAGCAAAAAATTACCACTTAAATGCCATTTTGGGCTTTTTGGCAGACATGTTGCATCAAACTAATTTATTTTGGTACTACTTGATTATCCCATCAACCAACTTCGCCAAATAATACAAATCACCAAACTGATATCCAAATTATGCATATTGACAAATTTTTTATTTTAAATTACAAAAGAACAACTAAATTAAGAAAAAATACAAATAAAAAGTTGAAATAAAAATCATTTGATGACATTTATACATGTATTTCTTGTCTAATGACACTGAATGTTACATTCACAATCATCCATTATTTGGCATTTTATCTTGTAATTTTGCGTTAATTTTTTGGTCAATGGGATAACCAAGTAGTACCTCTTTTTTTGTTCTTATTTAGTGCTACAAGCTGCATTCAAACTTCATAACTAATTAAAGTAACAAATAAAGCCTTTGTGCAAAAATGTTTAAAGATAGAAAACCAATGATTAGAAATACACAAAAAATCCATGAGAAGGTAGCAAACAGCCATTTTGAATGTATATTATCGAGATTCATCATCTTTATATATAAAAATCTTCTGTGCGTGTGTATGTAATTGAACTCCTCCTAAACGACTGGACCGATTTTGACGAAATTTTGTGTGTGCGTTCCAGTGGATTTGAGAATGGTTTAGATTCACATTTCATCAAAATTTATAAAGTACTTTTTTAGTAATTAGGCAAAAACTAATAGTTAGTGATTTTTTGCTAATTAAAAGGGATATAAATATAAAAGAAAGTCTGGATTTCGTATTAATCACAGCACAAAAAAATCTACCGAACCAAAAATCTTGAAAATTTGGGTAAAAATACTTCTTATAACATCGCGTGCCTCTAAGAAGGGATTTTCGAAAATTCCCCCCCCCCCCTAAGGAGGGTAAAAAAAAAAAAGAACGAACTTTAAAAAAAATTACTTTAAAATCGGCTTTTGTAGATATTTTTCAACTGATAACATAATTTAGTGCATTTTTTCTTTCTGAATCGAATAATCGAATGGTACTAAGCAAATTTGTTTAAATCCAGTAGTTGTGAGATAATTCACACTTTCTTAATGTGTCGATGTCTTCGGCGCAAAAACCTGAAATTTTTAATTCTTATCTATATATATATATATATAAGTCAGGATTTCTTATTAATCAGAGCACAAAAAAATCTACCGAACCAAAAATCTTGAAAATTGGGGTAAAAATACTTCTTATAACATCGAGTGCCACTAAGAAGGGATTTTTGAAAATTCCACCCCTAAGATGAGTAGAAAAAAAGTACGAACATTCAAAAAACTCCTTAAAAATCGGCTTTTGTAGTTATTTTTCAACTGATAACATATTTTAGTGCATTTTTTCATTCTGAATCGAATGGTACTAAGCAAATTCGTTTAAATCCAGTAATTCGTGAGATAATTCATATTTTCCAAATTTGGCGATTTCTTCGGAGCAAAAACCTGAAATTTTCAATCCTTATCTTTATATATAAAAATCTGTGCGTGTGTATGTAACTGAATTCCTCCTAAACGACTGGACCGATTTTAATGAAATTTTGTGTGTGCGTTCCATTGGATTCGAGAATGGTTTAGATTCACATTTCATTAAAATTGATTAAGTACTTTTTTAGTAATTAGGCAAAAACTAATAGTTAGTGATTTTTCGCTAATTAAAAGTGCTTTAAATATAAAAGAAAGTCTGGATTTCGTATTAATCACAGCACAAAAAAATCTACCTAACCACAAATCTTGAAAATTGTGGTAAAAATACTTCTTATAACATCGAGTGCCGCTAAAAAGGGATTTTCGAAAATTCCACCCCTGAGGAGGGTAAAAAAAAAAAGAACGAACTTAAAAAAAATTCCTTTAAAATCGGCTTTTGTAGATATTTTTCAACTGATAACATATTTTAGTGCATATTTTCATTCTGAATCGAATGATACTAAGGAAATTCGTTTAAATCCAGTAGTTCGTGAGATAATTCACATTTTCCTAATTTGGCGATTTCTTCGGTGCAAAAATCTGACATTTTCAATCCTTATCTATATATATAAAAGAAAGTCAGGATTTCGTATTAATAACAGCACAAAAAAATCTACCGAACCAAAAATCTTGAAAATTGTGGTAAAAATACTTCTTATAACATCGAGTGCCGCTAAAAAGGGATTTTCGAAAATTCCGACCCTAAGGAGGGTGTAAAAAAAAAAAAAAAACTTAAAAAAAATTTCCTTTAAAATCGGCTTTTGTAGATATTTTTCAACTGCTAACATATTTTAGTGCATTTTTTCATTCTGAATCGAATGGTACTAAGCAAATTCGTTTAAATCCGGAAGTTCGTGAGATAATTCACATTTTCCTAATTTGGCGATGTCTTCGGCGCAAAAACCTGAAATTTTGAATCCTTATCTATTTATATATAAATCTTCTGTGTATGTCACTGAACTCCTCCTAAACGACTGGACCAATTTTAATGGAATTTTGCGTATGTGTTCCAGTGGATTCGAGAATGGTTTAGATTCACATTTCATCGAAATTGATTCAGTACTTTTTAGTAACTAGGCAAAAACTAATAGTTAGTGATTTTTCGCTAATTAAAAGTCTTGAATAAGTTTGATGAATAGAGTGCGGACGGAATGCCGAGCGGTCTAAGGCACCAGATATAAGCTCTGCTTCTCGAAGAAAGAGATCGCGTGTTCGAACCCCGCTCCTGTCAAACGTGAAACGTTTGACAGGAGCGGGCTTCATATTCTTTACAGTAATATAGCCTGTATTATAATTTTGATTAACTGACTTCAGAAAATCATTAACTTTTAACAAAAAAGAGAAAAAAAAACTTTTCTATCAAAAATTGAACCGACTTCAAAAAATACTGAAGAGTGAAAAATAATTTCCTTACATAATTGTAATAAGAAATTAAATTAAGGGCGTAGTGTTTATCGTGCGTATTACTATATTTCAGTACATTTATTTGATTTTCTGGTGTCGGTGCCGGGAAGGACAACGTCTGTCGGTGACAGGACAACGTCTGTCGGGTCCGCTAGTTATTCAAGAAAATTCTTCATTGGAGCTTGAAAAAGCAAAGCTCAGCTTTGCTTTTTCTAGCTCATTAAGTCTCACTGATGAAGAATCTTGAATAGTAGATTCAAAACAACTGTTTGCTACCATTCCTGTATTATTTATGCATTTCTTACCATTGATTTTCTATCTTTAAACATTTCATAACTAATATTATATAAAGGTGCGATTATTGTTGTAAGGGTTAGTATGTGTTATTTATCAAATTTTGTATAAAAATTTAAAGTTAAATATATGGTAGTAGTATACTTCATAACTAATATGGTAGCACTATACTTCACATACTTAATATGGTACTTCATATTAAAGATTGATTAAAGAAAGTGTTTAAGACCGAAATGGAAAAAGAAAACAAATTTTGGTAAACTTCCTATTTTCAGCCAAAAACAAAAGTGTCCTTTTTTTTTTCTTTTGTAGTGAATGCATAATATAATTAAATATGTGTAGATGATGATTAATTAATCATAATAATGGCTCAAGTTGGTTATGTGCCACTGACTAAAACTTTCTGTTTTCATATAACATAAAATAGAATTAATTCACCAGTGACACAAAATGATTTTCTGTTTACACAAATCCCATCTAATTACAAGATGTTTTAGATATACTTATCTCTATTTGTTACTTAAAATGATTTTTGTAATTGATCATCAGTTATACTAAAGCTTTCACAAAGAGTATTTCAAATACTTCAGTCATTTCAAGCTAAAGATTTTCTATTACAGCTAAGTCTGCAGTTTAGTCATTGTATGCATTTCTTGCTTTATAATTCGTATTCACCTCTTTAGTAGAGTGGTCCTTACTTTCAAAGTTTTAAATGTTTTACTCTTACTTTCTAAATTTGTTTCATTACATCTAGAAACCATTCTTGTAAATTTTAATCACTAACAAATAATATTTACAGGTAGCTCAAATAAGGATAAGTTTCCTAATTTAGGATCCTTTTGTTGTTTTCTTTTTTTTTTTTTTTTTTTTTTTTTTTTACTTGAAAAAAAATTTCTGATCCCATTATTAATTCAATGAAAAGTTACTTATCTGCACCATAAAACCCATAAAATTATCTGTAAATGCAATTATTAAGCTAATTATCTAAAGATAATATCGCTGTTAAAAAGATGGTCAATGTCTGTTTTTGCAACACCAGCAATTAATATTTAGGCTTTTTTTTTCTTTTGCCGTAATTGATAGGTTAATAAATTTGTTAAGTAAATTATATTTTTTTAAATTACAGTCTTGCTTACTGTCAGTTTTAAACTTTTATTGGGTTTGTTTCATAGTTATAGGCTATATTATTTTAGTATTAACTGGAACCACCAGCAAATGATTTCTTTATTTTATATCCTTATTTATTTGCAAGTGGTACCCAAGATTGTAGAAATGCATCATTTTTCTCACCACTTGTGAGTGAAATTTTAGGTTGTCTTCAAAAACAAAAAAATATCAAGATGAGCTCTAAACATTTTTTTTATTACCTAGCTATTTATTGCAACTTTCCAATGACTTTGATGTAAGTTTTAAGTAGTTCATTTATCAGTGAAACCATATGCATCAGGTGTAATTTTGTTTTAGTTAAGTATGGATTAACAAAAAATACATAAAAAGAAATAAAATGAAGTTTATTTAAAAGATTTCATGGTACAAAGGTTACTGGGACTAAGAATATACAAGTGAACCAAGAATAGGTTTCTTTACCCATAATTTTTACCTTAAGTTAAACATACTAAATTTATGCAGTTTCTTTATTCACTTCAAATCAGAAAACATTTGAAGGCAACCCTTTTTTTTTGGGGGGGGGGGGGTGAAAAAATTGGATTCATAATATTTTTGAAAATTTCAACAAAATTTGTTTCATATATATTGTGATAGTTTTAAGTTCAATAGTTATAATTTTGATTTTCACAGAAGTCAGTGTCCATCATATTTGAAAATTTAGATTGCAAATGGTGTTACACTTTTATTAGTTTTACTCCTTTATTAACCTTTAAACAATTTTGTAATTTGCTCCAAATCAGATCAAATGCAGAAACGTGTTATTTAATTGAAGGGGCGGTAGCTGGTGCTCAATGTGAAAAAAAAAAAAAAGAAAAAGAAAAGAAATATTGACAAAATCCAGGAGTAAACTTATCTTTTTCACTCTCTTTTTTTTTTTTTTTGGCCAAAATATACCACCATTTATCCAGATTATGATTACATTCAAGGATCGATAATCGACGCACCCATAATCCGCAATTTTCTATAATTTGCGTACTTTACGAATATAAACAATGAAATAAACAGTTAAAAAAATTCAGAAATTCATCCTCGAAAAATGATTTTTTAAAACAAATAATAAAAAAATTGAAAAAAAAAATTCATAATAAAACGTCTACTTTTGTTAATATAATTATTTTACTTTATTCACAGTCAAAACAAACTGTATTATGGAATATTTGAAATTATTTTTATTTAAATGCAACTATAAATCATTCATCGAAAAATGATTTTTTAAAACAAATAATAAAAAAATTGAAAAAAAAAAATTCATAATAAAACGTCTACTTTTGTTAATATAATTATTTTACTTTATTCACAGTCAAAACAAACTGTATTATGGAATATTTGAAATTATTTTTATTTAAATGCAACTATAAATCATTCATCGAAAAATGATTTTTTAAAACAAATAATAAAAAAATTGAAAAAAAAATTCATAATAAAACGTCTACTTTTGTTAATATAATTATTTTACTTTATTCACAGTCAAAACAAACTGTATTATGGAATATTTGAAATTATTTTTATTTAAATGCAACTATAAATCATTCATCGAAAAATGATTTTTTAAAACAAATAATAAAAAAATTGAAAAAAAAAATTCATAATAAAACGTCTACTTTTGTTAATATAATTATTTTACTTTATTCACAGTCAAAACAAACTGTATTATGGAATATTTGAAATTATTTTTATTTAAATGCAACTATAAATCATTCATCGAAAAATGATTTTTTAAAACAAATAATAAAAAAATTGAAAAAAAATTCATAATAAAACGTCTACTTTTGTTAATATAATTATTTTACTTTATTCACAGTCAAAACAAACTGTATTATGGAATATTTGAAATTATTTTTATTTAAATGCAACTATAAATCATTCATCGAAAAATGATTTTTTAAAACAAATAATAAAAAAATTGAAAAAAAAATTCATAATAAAACGTCTACTTTTGTTAATATAATTATTTTACTTTATTCACAGTCAAAACAAACTGTATTATGGAATATTTGAAATTATTTTTATTTAAATGCAACTATAAATCATTCATCGAAAAATGATTTTTTAAAACAAATAATAAAAAAATTGAAAAAAAAATTCATAATAAAACGTCTACTTTTGTTAATATAATTATTTTACTTTATTCACAGTCAAAACAAACTGTATTATGGAATATTTGAAATTATTTTTATTTAAATGCAACTATAAATCATTCATCGAAAAATGATTTTTTAAAACAAATAATAAAGAAATTGAAAAAAAAATTCATAATAAAACGTCTACTTTTGTTAATATAATTTTTTTACTTTATTCACAGTCAAAACAAACTGTATTATGGAATATTTGAAATTATTTTTATTTAAATGCAACTATAAATCATTCATCGAAAAATGATTTTTTAAAACAAATAATAAAAAAATTGAAAAAAAAATTCATAATAAAACGTCTACTTTTGTTAATATAATTATTTTACTTTATTCACAGTCAAAACAAACTGTATTATGGAATATTTGAAATTATTTTTATTTAAATGCAACTATAAATCATTCATCGAAAAATGATTTTTTAAAACAAATAATAAAAAAATTGAAAAAAAAATTCATAATAAAACGTCTACTTTTGTTAATATAATTATTTTACTTTATTCACAGTCAAAACAAACTGTATTATGGAATATTTGAAATTATTTTTATTTAAATGCAACTATAAATCATTCATCGAAAAATGATTTTTTAAAACAAATAATAAAAAAATTGAAAAAAAAAATTCACAATAAAACGTCTACTTTTGTTAATATAATTATTTTACTTTATTCACAGTCAAAACAAACTGTATTATGGAATATTTGAAATTATTTTTATTTAAATGCAACTATAAATCATTCATCGAAAAATGATTTTTTAAAACAAATAATAAAAAAATTGAAAAAAAAATTCATAATAAAACGTCTATTTTTGTTAATATAATTATTTTACTTTATTCACAGTCAAAACAAACTGTATTATGGAATATTTGAAATTATTTTTATTTAAATGCAACTATAAATCATTCATCGAAAAATGATTTTTTAAAACAAATAATAAAAAAATTGAAAAAAAAATTCATAATAAAACGTCTACTTTTGTTAATATAATTATTTTACTTTATTCACAGTCAAAACAAACTGTATTATGGAATATTTGAAATTATTTTTATTTAAATGCAACTATAAATCATTCATCGAAAAATGATTTTTTAAAACAAATAATAAAAAAATTGAAAAAAAAATTCATAATAAAACGTCTACTTTTGTTAATATAATTATTTTACTTTATTCACAGTCAAAACAAACTGTATTATGGAATATTTGAAATTATTTTTATTTAAATGCAACTATAAATCATTCATCGAAAAATGATTTTTTAAAACAAATAATAAAAAAATTGAAAAAAAAATTCATAATAAAACGTCTACTTTTGTTAATATAATTATTTTACTTTATTCACAGTCAAAACAAACTGTATTATGGAATATTTGAAATTATTTTTATTTAAATGCAACTATAAATCATTCATCGAAAAATGATTTTTTAAAACAAATAATAAAAAAATTGAAAAAAAAATTCATAATAAAACGTCTACTTTTGTTAATATAATTATTTTACTTTATTCACAGTCAAAACAAACTGTATTATGGAATATTTGAAATTATTTTTATTTAAATGCAACTATAAATCATTCATCGAAAAATGATTTTTTAAAACAAATAATAAAAAAATTGAAAAAAAAATTCATAATAAAACGTCTACTTTTGTTAATATAATTATTTTACTTTATTCACAGTCAAAACAAACTGTATTATGGAATATTTGAAATTATTTTTATTTAAATGCAACTATAAATCATTCATCGAAAAATGATTTTTTAAAACAAATAATAAAAAAATTGAAAAAAAAAATTCATAATAAAACGTCTACTTTTGTTAATATAATTATTTTACTTTATTCACAGTCAAAACAAACTGTATTATGGAATATTTGAAATTATTTTTATTTAAATGCAACTATAAATCATTCATCGAAAAATGATTTTTTAAAACAAATAATAAAAAAATTGAAAAAAAAAATTCATAATAAAACGTCTACTTTTGTTAATATAATTATTTTACTTTATTCACAGTCAAAACAAACTGTATTATGGAATATTTGAAATTATTTTTATATGCAACTATAAATCATTCATCGAAAAATTGATTTTTTAAAACAAATAATAAAAAAAATTGAAAAAAAAAAATTCATAATAAAACGTCTACTTTTGTTAATATAATTATTTTACTTTATTCACAGTCAAAACAAACTGTATTATGGAATATTTGAAAATTATTTTTATTGTAAATGCAACTATAAATCATTCATCGAAAAATGATTTTTTAAAACAAATAATAAAAAAATTGAAAAAAAAATTCATAATAAAACGTCTACTTTTGTTAATATAATTATTTTACTTTATTCACAGTCAAAACAAACTGTATTATGGAATATTTGAAATTATTTTTATTTAAATGCAACTATAAATCATTCATCGAAAAATGATTTTTTAAAACAAATAATAAAAAAAATTGAAAAAAAAAATTCATAATAAAACGTCTACTTTTGTTAATATAATTATTTTACTTTATTCACAGTCAAAACAAACTGTATTATGGAATATTTGAAATTATTTTTATTTAAATGCAACTATAAATCATTCATCGAAAAATGATTTTTTAAAACAAATAATAAAAAAATTGAAAAAAAAAATTCATAATAAAACGTCTACTTTTGTTAATATAATTATTTTACTTTATTCACAGTCAAAACAAACTGTATTATGGAATATTTGAAATTATTTTTATTTAAATGCAACTATAAATCATTCATCGAAAAATGATTTTTTAAAACAAATAATAAAAAAATTGAAAAAAAAAATTCATAATAAAACGTCTACTTTTGTTAATATAATTATTTTACTTTATTCACAGTCAAAACAAACTGTATTATGGAATATTTGAAATTATTTTTATTTAAATGCAACTATAAATCATTCATCGAAAAATGATTTTTTAAAACAAATAATAAAAAAATTGAAAAAAAAAATTCATAATAAAACGTCTACTTTTGTTAATATAATTATTTTACTTTATTCACAGTCAAAACAAACTGTATTATGGAATATTTGAAATTATTTTTATTTAAATGCAACTATAAATCATTCATCGAAAAATGATTTTTTAAAACAAATAATAAAAAAATTGAAAAAAAAAATTCATAATAAAACGTCTACTTTTGTTAATATAATTATTTTACTTTATTCACAGTCAAAACAAACTGTATTATGGAATATTTGAAATTATTTTTATTTAAATGCAACTATAAATCATTCATCGAAAAATGATTTTTTAAAACAAATAATAAAAAAATTGAAAAAAAAATTCATAATAAAACGTCTACTTTTGTTAATATAATTATTTTACTTTATTCACAGTCAAAACAAACTGTATTATGGAATATTTGAAATTATTTTTATTTAAATGCAACTATAAATCATTCATCGAAAAATGATTTTTTAAACAAATAATAAAAAAATTGAAAAAAAAATTCATAATAAAACGTCTACTTTTGTTAATATAATTATTTTACTTTATTCACAGTCAAAACAAACTGTATTATGGAATATTTGAAATTATTTTTATTTAAATGCAACTATAAATCATTCATCGAAAAATGATTTTTTAAAACAAATAATAAAAAAATTGAAAAAAAAATTCATAATAAAACGTCTACTTTTGTTAATATAATTATTTTACTTTATTCACAGTCAAAACAAACTGTATTATGGAATATTTGAAATTATTTTTATTTAAATGCAACTATAAATCATTCATCGAAAAATGATTTTTTAAAACAAATAATAAAAAAATTGAAAAAAAAATTCATAATAAAACGTCTACTTTTGTTAATATAATTATTTTACTTTATTCACAGTCAAAACAAACTGTATTATGGAATATTTGAAATTATTTTTATTTAAATGCAACTATAAATCATTCATCGAAAAATGATTTTTTAAAACAAATAATAAAAAAATTGAAAAAAAAATTCATAATAAAACGTCTACTTTTGTTAATATAATTATTTTACTTTATTCACAGTCAAAACAAACTGTATTATGGAATATTTGAAATTATTTTTATTTAAATGCAACTATAAATCATTCATCGAAAAATGATTTTTTAAAACAAATAATAAAAAAATTGAAAAAAAAATTCATAATAAAACGTCTACTTTTGTTAATATAATTATTTTACTTTATTCACAGTCAAAACAAACTGTATTATGGAATATTTGAAATTATTTTTATTTAAATGCAACTATAAATCATTCATCGAAAAATGATTTTTTAAACAAATAATAAAAAAATTGAAAAAAAAATTCATAATAAAACGTCTACTTTTGTTAATATAATTATTTTACTTTATTCACAGTCAAAACAAACTGTATTATGGAATATTTGAAATTATTTTTATTTAAATGCAACTATAAATCATTCATCGAAAAATGATTTTTTAAAACAAATAATAAAAAAATTGAAAAAAAAATTCATAATAAAACGTCTACTTTTGTTAATATAATTATTTTACTTTATTCACAGTCAAAACAAACTGTATTATGGAATATTTGAAATTATTTTTATTTAAATGCAACTATAAATCATTCATCGAAAAATGATTTTTTAAAACAAATAATAAAAAAATTGAAAAAAAAAATTCATAATAAAACGTCTACTTTTGTTAATATAATTATTTTACTTTATTCACAGTCAAAACAAACTGTATTATGGAATATTTGAAATTATTTTTATTTAAATGCAACTATAAATCATTCATCGAAAAATGATTTTTTAAAACAAATAATAAAAAAATTGAAAAAAAAATTCATAATAAAACGTCTACTTTTGTTAATATAATTATTTTACTTTATTCACAGTCAAAACAAACTGTATTATGGAATATTTGAAATTATTTTTATTTAAATGCAACTATAAATCATTCATCGAAAAATGATTTTTTAAAACAAATAATAAAAAAATTGAAAAAAAAAATTCATAATAAAACGTCTACTTTTGTTAATATAATTATTTTACTTTATTCACAGTCAAAACAAACTGTATTATGGAATATTTGAAATTATTTTTATTTAAATGCAACTATAAATCATTCATCGAAAAATGATTTTTTAAAACAAATAATAAAAAAATTGAAAAAAAAAATTCATAATAAAACGTCTACTTTTGTTAATATAATTATTTTACTTTATTCACAGTCAAAACAAACTGTATTATGGAATATTTGAAATTATTTTTATTTAAATGCAACTATAAATCATTCATCGAAAAATGATTTTTTAAAACAAATAATAAAAAAATGAAAAAAAAAATTCATAATAAACGTCTACTTTTGTTAATATAATTATTTTACTTTATTCACAGTCAAAACAAACTGTATTATGGAATATTTGAAATTATTTTTATTTAAATGCAACTATAAATCATTCATCGAAAAATGATTTTTTAAAACAAATAATAAAAAAATTGAAAAAAAAAATTCATAATAAAACGTCTACTTTTGTTAATATAATTATTTTACTTTATTCACAGTCAAAACAAACTGTATTATGGAATATTTGAAATTATTTTTATTTAAATGCAACTATAAATCATTCATCGAAAAATGATTTTTTAAAACAAATAATAAAAAAATTGAAAAAAAAAATTCATAATAAAACGTCTACTTTTGTTAATATAATTATTTTACTTTATTCACAGTCAAAACAAACTGTATTATGGAATATTTGAAATTATTTTTATTTAAATGCAACTATAAATCATTCATCGAAAAATGATTTTTTAAAACAAATAATAAAAAAATTGAAAAAAAAAATTCATAATAAAACGTCTACTTTTGTTAATATAATTATTTTACTTTATTCACAGTCAAAACAAACTGTATTATGGAATATTTGAAATTATTTTTATTTAAATGCAACTATAAATCATTCATCGAAAAATGATTTTTTAAAACAAATAATAAAAAAATTGAAAAAAAAAATTCATAATAAAACGTCTACTTTTGTTAATATAATTATTTTACTTTATTCACAGTCAAAACAAACTGTATTATGGAATATTTGAAATTATTTTTATTTAAATGCAACTATAAATCATTCATCGAAAAATGATTTTTTAAAACAAATAATAAAAAAATTGAAAAAAAAATTCATAATAAAACGTCTACTTTTGTTAATATAATTATTTTACTTTATTCACAGTCAAAACAAACTGTATTATGGAATATTTGAAATTATTTTTATTTAAATGCAACTATAAATCATTCATCGAAAAATGATTTTTTAAAACAAATAATAAAAAAATTGAAAAAAAAATTCATAATAAAACGTCTACTTTTGTTAATATAATTATTTTACTTTATTCACAGTCAAAACAAACTGTATTATGGAATATTTGAAATTATTTTTATTTAAATGCAACTATAAATCATTCATCGAAAAATGATTTTTTAAAACAAATAATAAAAAAATTGAAAAAAAAATTCATAATAAAACGTCTACTTTTGTTAATATAATTATTTTACTTTATTCACAGTCAAAACAAACTGTATTATGGAATATTTGAAATTATTTTTATTTAAATGCAACTATAAATCATTCATCGAAAAATGATTTTTTAAAACAAATAATAAAAAAATTGAAAAAAAAATTCATAATAAAACGTCTACTTTTGTTAATATAATTATTTTACTTTATTCACAGTCAAAACAAACTGTATTATGGAATATTTGAAATTATTTTTATTTAAATGCAACTATAAATCATTCATCGAAAAATGATTTTTTAAAACAAATAATAAAAAAATTGAAAAAAAAATTCATAATAAAACGTCTACTTTTGTTAATATAATTATTTTACTTTATTCACAGTCAAAACAAACTGTATTATGGAATATTTGAAATTATTTTTATTTAAATGCAACTATAAATCATTCATCGAAAAATGATTTTTTAAAACAAATAATAAAAAAATTGAAAAAAAAATTCATAATAAAACGTCTACTTTTGTTAATATAATTATTTTACTTTATTCACAGTCAAAACAAACTGTATTATGGAATATTTGAAATTATTTTTATTTAAATGCAACTATAAATCATTCATCGAAAAATGATTTTTTAAAACAAATAATAAAAAAATTGAAAAAAAAAATTCATAATAAAACGTCTACTTTTGTTAATATAATTATTTTACTTTATTCACAGTCAAAACAAACTGTATTATGGAATATTTGAAATTATTTTTATTTAAATGCAACTATAAATCATTCATCGAAAAATGATTTTTTAAAACAAATAATAAAAAAATTGAAAAAAAAATTCATAATAAAACGTCTACTTTTGTTAATATAATTATTTTACTTTATTCACAGTCAAAACAAACTGTATTATGGAATATTTGAAATTATTTTTATTTAAATGCAACTATAAATCATTCATCGAAAAATGATTTTTTAAAACAAATAATAAAAAAATTGAAAAAAAAATTCATAATAAAACGTCTACTTTTGTTAATATAATTATTTTACTTTATTCACAGTCAAAACAAACTGTATTATGGAATATTTGAAATTATTTTTATTTAAATGCAACTATAAATCATTCATCGAAAAATGATTTTTTAAAACAAATAATAAAAAAATTGAAAAAAAAAATTCATAATAAAACGTCTACTTTTGTTAATATAATTATTTTACTTTATTCACAGTCAAAACAAACTGTATTATGGAATATTTGAAATTATTTTTATTTAAATGCAACTATAAATCATTCATCGAAAAATGATTTTTTAAAACAAATAATAAAAAAATTGAAAAAAAAATTCATAATAAAACGTCTACTTTTGTTAATATAATTATTTTACTTTATTCACAGTCAAAACAAACTGTATTATGGAATATTTGAAATTATTTTTATTTAAATGCAACTATAAATCATTCATCGAAAAATGATTTTTTAAAACAAATAATAAAAAAATTGAAAAAAAAAATTCATAATAAAACGTCTACTTTTGTTAATATAATTATTTTACTTTATTCACAGTCAAAACAAACTGTATTATGGAATATTTGAAATTATTTTTATTTAAATGCAACTATAAATCATTCATCGAAAAATGATTTTTTAAAACAAATAATAAAAAAATTGAAAAAAAAAATTCATAATAAAACGTCTACTTTTGTTAATATAATTATTTTACTTTATTCACAGTCAAAACAAACTGTATTATGGAATATTTGAAATTATTTTTATTTAAATGCAACTATAAATCATTCATCGAAAAATGATTTTTTAAAACAAATAATAAAAAAATTGAAAAAAAAATTCATAATAAAACGTCTACTTTTGTTAATATAATTATTTTACTTTATTCACAGTCAAAACAAACTGTATTATGGAATATTTGAAATTATTTTTATTTAAATGCAACTATAAATCATTCATCGAAAAATGATTTTTTAAAACAAATAATAAAAAAATTGAAAAAAAAATTCATAATAAAACGTCTACTTTTGTTAATATAATTATTTTACTTTATTCACAGTCAAAACAAACTGTATTATGGAATATTTGAAATTATTTTTATTTAAATGCAACTATAAATCATTCATCGAAAAATGATTTTTTAAAACAAATAATAAAAAAATTGAAAAAAAAAATTCATAATAAAACGTCTACTTTTGTTAATATAATTATTTTACTTTATTCACAGTCAAAACAAACTGTATTATGGAATATTTGAAATTATTTTTATTTAAATGCAACTATAAATCATTCATCGAAAAATGATTTTTTAAAACAAATAATAAAAAAATTGAAAAAAAAAATTCATAATAAAACGTCTACTTTTGTTAATATAATTATTTTACTTTATTCACAGTCAAAACAAACTGTATTATGGAATATTTGAAATTATTTTTATTTAAATGCAACTATAAATCATTCATCGAAAAATGATTTTTTAAAACAAATAATAAAAAAATTGAAAAAAAAATTCATAATAAAACGTCTACTTTTGTTAATATAATTATTTTACTTTATTCACAGTCAAAACAAACTGTATTATGGAATATTTGAAATTATTTTTATTTAAATGCAACTATAAATCATTCATCGAAAAATGATTTTTTAAAACAAATAATAAAAAAATTGAAAAAAAAAATTCATAATAAAACGTCTTCTTTTGTTAATATAATTATTTTACTTTATTCACAGTAAAAACAAACTGTATTATGGAATATTTGAAATTATTTTTATTTAAATGCAACTATAAATCATTCATCGAAAAATGATTTTTTAAAACAAATAATAAAAAAATTGAAAAAAAAATTCATAATAAAACGTCTACTTTTGTTAATATAATTATTTTACTTTATTCACAGTCAAAACAAACTGTATTATGGAATATTTGAAATTATTTTTATTTAAATGCAACTATAAATCATTCATCGAAAAATGATTTTTTAAAACAAATAATAAAAAAATTGAAAAAAAAATTCATAATAAAACGTCTACTTTTGTTAATATAATTATTTTACTTTATTCACAGTCAAAACAAACTGTATTATGGAATATTTGAAATTATTTTTATTTAAATGCAACTATAAATCATTCATCGAAAAATGATTTTTTAAAACAAATAATAAAAAAAATGAAAAAAAAAATTCATAATAAAACGTCTACTTTTGTTAATATAATTATTTTACTTTATTCACAGTCAAAACAAACTGTATTATGGAATATTTGAAATTATTTTTATTTAAATGCAACTATAAATCATTCATCGAAAAATGATTTTTTAAAACAAATAATAAAAAAATTGAAAAAAAAATTCATAATAAAACGTCTACTTTTGTTAATATAATTATTTTACTTTATTCACAGTCAAAACAAACTGTATTATGGAATATTTGAAATTATTTTTATTTAAATGCAACTATAAATCATTCATCGAAAAATGATTTTTTAAAACAAATAATAAAAAAATTGAAAAAAAAAATTCATAATAAAACGTCTACTTTTGTTAATATAATTATTTTACTTTATTCACAGTCAAAACAAACTGTATTATGGAATATTTGAAATTATTTTTATTTAAATGCAACTATAAATCATTCATCGAAAAATGATTTTTTAAAACAAATAATAAAAAAATTGAAAAAAAAATTCATAATAAAACGTCTACTTTTGTTAATATAATTATTTTACTTTATTCACAGTCAAAACAAACTGTATTATGGAATATTTGAAATTATTTTTATTTAAATGCAACTATAAATCATTCATCGAAAAATGATTTTTTAAAACAAATAATAAAAAAATTGAAAAAAAAAATTCATAATAAAACGTCTACTTTTGTTAATATAATTATTTTACTTTATTCACAGTCAAAACAAACTGTATTATGGAATATTTGAAATTATTTTTATTTAAATGCAACTATAAATCATTCATCGAAAAATGATTTTTTAAAACAAATAATAAAAAAATTGAAAAAAAAATTCATAATAAAACGTCTACTTTTGTTAATATAATTATTTTACTTTATTCACAGTCAAAACAAACTGTATTATGGAATATTTGAAATTATTTTTATTTAAATGCAACTATAAATCATTCATCGAAAAATGATTTTTTAAAACAAATAATAAAAAAATTGAAAAAAAAAATTCATAATAAAACGTCTACTTTTGTTAATATAATTATTTTACTTTATTCACAGTCAAAACAAACTGTATTATGGAATATTTGAAATTATTTTTATTTAAATGCAACTATAAATCATTCATCGAAAAATGATTTTTTAAAACAAATAATAAAAAAATTGAAAAAAAAATTCATAATAAAACGTCTACTTTTGTTAATATAATTATTTTACTTTATTCACAGTCAAAACAAACTGTATTATGGAATATTTGAAATTATTTTTATTTAAATGCAACTATAAATCATTCATCGAAAAATGATTTTTTAAAACAAATAATAAAAAAATTGAAAAAAAAATTCATAATAAAACGTCTACTTTTGTTAATATAATTATTTTACTTTATTCACAGTCAAAACAAACTGTATTATGGAATATTTGAAATTATTTTTATTTAAATGCAACTATAAATCATTCATCGAAAAATGATTTTTTAAAACAAATAATAAAAAAATTGAAAAAAAAATTCATAATAAAACGTCTACTTTTGTTAATATAATTATTTTACTTTATTCACAGTCAAAACAAACTGTATTATGGAATATTTGAAATTATTTTTATTTAAATGCAACTATAAATCATTCATCGAAAAATGATTTTTTAAAACAAATAATAAAAAAATTGAAAAAAAAATTCATAATAAAACGTCTACTTTTGTTAATATAATTATTTTACTTTATTCACAGTCAAAACAAACTGTATTATGGAATATTTGAAATTATTTTTATTTAAATGCAACTATAAATCATTCATCGAAAAATGATTTTTTAAAACAAATAATAAAAAAATTGAAAAAAAAAATTCATAATAAAACGTCTACTTTTGTTAATATAATTATTTTACTTTATTCACAGTCAAAACAAACTGTATTATGGAATATTTGAAATTATTAGGATGAGCGAAGCGAATCCTCTACTAGTCCACTCAAATGACACTTTGTCGTACACTTTACAAAAAAACTATACAGTATTTTCACTTGAAATTAAACACAAATATAAATTATGATCTGTAGATTTGCAGAATATTATTTTTTTACAGAAATACTTTTCAAAAAATTATTATTTTAATTAATTTATTTTACATACATTTCCAATGCGGATGCATTTTAGCAAATAAATAAAAAATGAAACGCGCATATTTTCAGAAAAAAAAATATATAAATCATGGAATAAATAATTATAGATAGAATCATGATTAATTTAATAAATGAAATATGTTTTCATCACTCCGCAAAATCGTTTGCACAGATGACAGTTAAACATTTTAAAAGAATTGTATTATGGATTTTTTTTTTTTTTTAGTAAAGTGGCAACAAAAGATTTGTAAGCAAATAAAATTAATTTTTAAATTTGCCATATAAATGAAAAATTAAAAGAACTGCTTAAAGTTGTTGCCTCGATTCAAGCTCTTTATAAATGCACTAAAGCAAAGTTGGCCGATTCAGAAACTATAAATGGACTTTAATCATTTCTTTATCATTTGGATTTAAAGTAATGTTCTTATTTGTGGACCGAAAAAGGTTTAGTGAACGGTACTTTAGACTTTGTTGCGCGTATTAAAGTAAATCACAAGCCATCAGACCAGATACCGCGAATAATCATGGATAAATTTGAATACTGCAGTAATTTAACTTATAAGAATTGGTGCGTACCAATTCCCCCAATAATTAAATTCTGGAAAAATGGAAGCATAAATTGCTCAATAAAACAATTTCCTTTGCAATCAGTTTTTGCAGTTATAATTCATAAATCTCAAGGTTTGACATCAGATAAAGCAGTAGTAGATATTGGGGATAAAGAGACACCAGTTTGCTTAACGCACTTAGCGTTGTCGAGAGTGAAATTCCTTCAAGGTTTATCATTTAATAGAAAATATCCTTACGAGAGATTCTACAATATAAAAAAATTTCATATGCTGGTATGCAGAAAAAAAGAAGAAATCAGAATTAAAAAAAAATACATTTAATAGTTCTTAGTATCAACGAGAGTAGATTTTAATGTTTTTCCAAATATTTTGTTTGAATGTATTATTCTAAGATTGCTATCAAAGATTATTTGATGTGAATTACAAAGATTGAAAACATACCTATTTCAAATCATTTCAGATAACTCCAGAGGCTATTGGGAAATGTAAAAACATCTTTAAAACTTTTGATTAAAAATTAAAAAAATATTTTGTAAAATTTTGCTTCGAAAATATTTTTATTTATACCAGTCTTATATCACAGATAAAAAATTCCGAGGAAATTCTTAATTATTTGGCTGAATTTACATTTCTAAAACTTAAATACGCCAAAACATAAGATAAAGTTTTTGCTTAATAAAGATGCAAAAATAATATAAAATAATAATGTTATTTTCAAATATTTATCTTATGAAATAATGCTTCGCGAATCCAAACAAAGCACGGATTTTGCTAGTTTTTATTTAAATGCAACTATAAATCATTCATCGAAGAATGATTTTTTAAAACAAATAATAAAAAAATTGAAAAAAAAAATTCATAATAAAACGTCTACTTTTGTTAATATTATTATTTTACTTTATTCACAGTCAAAACAAACTGTATTATGGAATATTTGAAATTATTTTTATTTAAATGCAACTATAAATCATTCATCGAAAAATGATTTTTTAAAACAAATAATAAAAAAATTGAAAAAAAATTCATAATAAAACGTCTACTTTTGTTAATATAATTATTTTACTTTATTCACAGTCAAAACAAACTGTATTATGGAATATTTGAAATTATTTTTATTTAAATGCAACTATAAATCATTCATCGAAAAATGATTTTTTAAAACAAATAATAAAAAAATTGAAAAAAAAATTCATAATAAAACGTCTACTTTTGTTAATATAATTATTTTACTTTATTCACAGTCAAAACAAACTGTATTATGGAATATTTGAAATTATTTTTATTTAAATGCAACTATAAATCATTCATCGAAAAATGATTTTTTAAAACAAATAATAAAAAAATTGAAAAAAAAATTCATAATAAAACGTCTACTTTTGTTAATATAATTATTTTACTTTATTCACAGTCAAAACAAACTGTATTATGGAATATTTGAAATTATTTTTATTTAAATGCAACTATAAATCATTCATCGAAAAATGATTTTTTAAAACAAATAATAAAAAAATTGAAAAAAAAATTCATAATAAAACGTCTACTTTTGTTAATATAATTATTTTACTTTATTCACAGTCAAAACAAACTGTATTATGGAATATTTGAAATTATTTTTATTTAAATGCAACTATAAATCATTCATCGAAAAATGATTTTTTAAAACAAATAATAAAAAAATTGAAAAAAAAATTCATAATAAAACGTCTACTTTTGTTAATATAATTATTTTACTTTATTCACAGTCAAAACAAACTGTATTATGGAATATTTGAAATTATTTTTATTTAAATGCAACTATAAATCATTCATCGAAAAATGATTTTTTAAAACAAATAATAAAAAAATTGAAAAAAAAATTCATAATAAAACGTCTACTTTTGTTAATATAATTATTTTACTTTATTCACAGTCAAAACAGACTGTATTATGGAATATTTGAAATTATTTTTATTTAAATGCAACTATAAATCATTCATCGAAAAATGATTTTTTCAAACAAATAATAAAAAAATTGAAAAAAAATTCATAATAAAACGTCTACTTTTGTTAATATAATTATTTTACTTTATTCACAGTCAAAACAAACTGTATTATGGAATATTTGAAATTATTTTTATTTAAATGCAACTATAAATCATTCATCGAAAAATGATTTTTTAAAACAAATAATAAAAAAATTGAAAAAAAAATTCATAATAAAACGTCTACTTTTGTTAATATAATTATTTTACTTTATTCACAGTCAAAACAAACTGTATTATGGAATATTTGAAATTATTTTTATTTAAATGCAACTATAAATCATTCATCGAAAAATGATTTTTTAAAACAAATAATAAAAAAATTGAAAAAAAAAATTCATAATAAAACGTCTACTTTTGTTAATATAATTATTTTACTTTATTCACAGTCAAAACAAACTGTATTATGGAATATTTGAAATTATTTTTATTTAAATGCAACTATAAATCATTCATCGAAAAATGATTTTTTAAAACAAATAATAAAAAAATTGAAAAAAAAATTCATAATAAAACGTCTACTTTTGTTAATATAATTATTTTACTTTATTCACAGTCAAAACAAACTGTATTATGGAATATTTGAAATTATTAGGATGAGCGAAGCGAATCCTCTACTAGTCCACTCAAATGACACTTTGTCGTACACTTTACAAAAAAACTATACAGTATTTTCACTTGAAATTAAACACAAATATAAATTATGATCTGTAGATTTGCAGAATATTATTTTTTTACAGAAATACTTTTCAAAAAATTATTATTTTAATTAATTTATTTTACATACATTTCCAATGCGGATGCATTTTAGCAAATAAATAAAAAATGAAACGCGCATATTTTCAGAAAAAAAAATATATAAATCATGGAATAAATAATTATAGATAGAATCATGATTAATTTAATAAATGAAATATGTTTTCATCACTCCGCAAAATCGTTTGCACAGATGACACTTAAACATTTTAAAAGAATTGTATTATGGATTTTTTTTTTTTTTTAGTAAAGTGGCAACAAAAGAATTGTAAGCAAATAAAATTAATTTTTAAATTTGCCATATAAATGAAAAATTAAAAGAACTGCTTAAAGTTGTTGCCTCGATTCAAGCTCTTTATAAATGCACTAAAGCAAAGTTGGCCGATTCAGAAACTATAAATGGACTTTAATCATTTCTTTATCATTTGGATTTAAAGTAATGTTCTTATTTGTGGACCGAAAAAGGTTTAGTGAACGGTACTTTAGACTTTGTTGCGCGTATTAAAGTAAATCACAAGCCATCAGACAAGATACCGCGAATAATCATGGATAAATTTGAATACTGCAGTAATTTAACTTATAAGAATTGGTGCGTACCAATTCCCCCAATAATTAAATTCTGGAAAAATGGAAGCATAAATTGCTCAATAAAACAATTTCCTTTGCAATCAGTTTTTGCAGTTATAATTCATAAATCTCAAGGTTTGACATCAGATAAAGCAGTAGTAGATATTGGGGATAAAGAGACACCAGTTTGCTTAACGCACGTAGCGTTGTCGAGAGTGAAATTCCTTCAAGGTTTATCATTTAATAGAAAATATCCTTACGAGAGATTCTACAATATAAAAAAATTTCATATGCTGGTATGCAGAAAAAAAGAAGAAATCAGAATTAAAAAAAATACATTTAATAGTTCTTAGTATCAACGAGAGTAGATTTTAATGTTTTTCCAAATATTTTGTTTGAATGTATTATTCTAAGATTGCTATCAAAGATTATTTGATGTGAATTACAAAGATTGAAAACATACCTATTTCAAATCATTTCAGATAACTCCAGAGGCTATTGGGAAATGTAAAAACATCTTTAAAACTTTTGATTAAAAATTAAAAAAATATTTTGTAAAATTTTGCTTCGAAAATATTTTTATTTATACCAGTCTTATATCACAGATAAAAAATTCCGAGGAAATTCTTAATTATTTGGCTGAATTTACATTTCTAAAACTTAAATACGCCAAAACATAAGATAAAGTTTTTGCTTAATAAAGATGCAAAAATAATATAAAATAATAATGTTATTTTCAAATATTTATCTTATGAAATAATGCTTCGCGAATCCAAACAAAGCACGGATTTTGCTAGTTTTTATTTAAATGCAACTATAAATCATTCATCGAAAAATGATTTTTTAAAACAAATAATAAAAAAATTGAAAAAAAAAATTCATAATAAAACGTCTACTTTTGTTAATATAATTATTTTACTTTATTCACAGTCAAAACAAACTGTATTATGGAATATTTGAAATTATTTTTATTTAAATGCAACTATAAATCATTCATCGAAAAATGATTTTTTAAAACAAATAATAAAAAAATTGAAAAAAAATTCATAATAAAACGTCTACTTTTGTTAATATAATTATTTTACTTTATTCACAGTCAAAACAAACTGTATTATGGAATATTTGAAATTATTTTTATTTAAATGCAACTATAAATCATTCATCGAAAAATGATTTTTTAAAACAAATAATAAAAAAATTGAAAAAAAATTCATAATAAAACGTCTACTTTTGTTAATATAATTATTTTACTTTATTCACAGTCAAAACAAACTGTATTATGGAATATTTGAAATTATTTTTATTTAAATGCAACTATAAATCATTCATCGAAAAATGATTTTTTAAAACAAATAATAAAAAAATTGAAAAAAAAATTCATAATAAAACGTCTACTTTTGTTAATATAATTATTTTACTTTATTCACAGTCAAAACAAACTGTATTATGGAATATTTGAAATTATTTTTATTTAAATGCAACTATAAATCATTCATCGAAAAATGATTTTTTAAAACAAATAATAAAAAAATTGAAAAAAAATTCATAATAAAACGTCTACTTTTGTTAATATAATTATTTTACTTTATTCACAGTCAAAACAAACTGTATTATGGAATATTTGAAATTATTTTTATTTAAATGCAACTATAAATCATTCATCGAAAAATGATTTTTTAAAACAAATAATAAAAAAATTGAAAAAAAATTCATAATAAAACGTCTACTTTTGTTAATATAATTATTTTACTTTATTCACAGTCAAAACAAACTGTATTATGGAATATTTGAAATTATTTTTATTTAAATGCAACTATAAATCATTCATCGAAAAATGATTTTTTAAAACAAATAATAAAAAAATTGAAAAAAAAAATTCATAATAAAACGTCTACTTTTGTTAATATAATTATTTTACATTATTCACAGTCAAAACAAACAGTATTATGGAATATTTGAAATTATTTTTATTTAAATGCAACTATAAATCATTCATCGAAAAATGATTTTTTAAAACAAATAATAAAAAAATTGAAAAAAAAAATTCATAATAAAACGTCTACTTTTGTTAATATAATTATTTTACTTTATTCACAGTCAAAACAAACTGTATTATGGAATATTTGAAATTATTTTTATTTAAATGCAACTATAAATCATTCATCGAAAAATGATTTTTTAAAACAAATAATAAAAAAATTGAAAAAAAAATTCATAATAAAACGTCTACTTTTGTTAATATAATTATTTTACTTTATTCACAGTCAAAACAAACTGTATTATGGAATATTTGAAATTATTTTTATTTAAATGCAACTATAAATCATTCATCGAAAAATGATTTTTTAAAACAAATAATAAAAAAATTGAAAAAAAAATTCATAATAAAACGTCTACTTTTGTTAATATAATTATTTTACTTTATTCACAGTCAAAACAAACTGTATTATGGAATATTTGAAATTATTTTTATTTAAATGCAACTATAAATCATTCATCGAAAAATGATTTTTTAAAACAAATAATAAAAAAATTGAAAAAAAATTTCATAATAAAACGTCTACTTTTGTTAATATAATTATTTTACTTTATTCACAGTCAAAACAAACTGTATTATGGAATATTTGAAATTATTTTTATTTAAATGCAACTATAAATCATTCATCGAAAAATGATTTTTTAAAACAAATAATAAAAAAATTGAAAAAAAAAATTCATAATAAAACGTCTACTTTTGTTAATATAATTATTTTACTTTATTCACAGTCAAAACAAACTGTATTATGGAATATTTGAAATTATTTTTATTTAAATGCAACTATAAATCATTCATCCAAAAATGATTTTTTAAAACAAATAATAAAAAAATTGAAAAAAAAATTCATAATAAAACGTCTACTTTTGTTAATATAATTATTTTACTTTATTCACAGTCAAAACAAACTGTATTATGGAATATTTGAAATTATTTTTATTTAAATGCAACTATAAATCATTCATCGAAAAATGATTTTTTAAAACAAATAATAAAAAAATTGAAAAAAAAAATTCATAATAAAACGTCTACTTTTGTTAATATAATTATTTTACTTTATTCACAGTCAAAACAAACTGTATTATGGAATATTTGAAATTATTTTTATTTAAATGCAACTATAAATCATTCATCGAAAAATGATTTTTTAAAACAAATAATAAAAAAATTGAAAAAAAAATTCATAATAAAACGTCTACTTTTGTTAATATAATTATTTTACTTTATTCACAGTCAAAACAAACTGTATTATGGAATATTTGAAATTATTTTTATTTAAATGCAACTATAAATCATTCATCGAAAAATGATTTTTTAAAACAAATAATAAAAAAATTGAAAAAAAAATTCATAATAAAACGTCTACTTTTGTTAATATAATTATTTTACTTTATTCACAGTCAAAACAAACTGTATTATGGAATATTTGAAATTATTTTTATTTAAATGCAACTATAAATCATTCATCGAAAAATGATTTTTTAAAACAAATAATAAAAAAATTGAAAAAAAAATTCATAATAAAACGTCTACTTTTGTTAATATAATTATTTTACTTTATTCACAGTCAAAACAAACTGTATTATGGAATATTTGAAATTATTTTTATTTAAATGCAACTATAAATCATTCATCGAAAAATGATTTTTTAAACAAATAATAAAAAAATTGAAAAAAAAATTCATAATAAAACGTCTACTTTTGTTAATATAATTATTTTACTTTATTCACAGTCAAAACAAACTGTATTATGGAATATTTGAAATTATTTTTATTTAAATGCAACTATAAATCATTCATCGAAAAATGATTTTTTAAAACAAATAATAAAAAAATTGAAAAAAAAAATTCATAATAAAACGTCTACTTTTGTTAATATAATTATTTTACTTTATTCACAGTCAAAACAAACTGTATTATGGAATATTTGAAATTATTTTTATTTAAATGCAACTATAAATCATTCATCGAAAAATGATTTTTTAAAACAAATAATAAAAAAATTGAAAAAAAAAATTCATAATAAAACGTCTACTTTTGTTAATATAATTATTTTACTTTATTCACAGTCAAAACAAACTGTATTATGGAATATTTGAAATTATTTTTATTTAAATGCAACTATAAATCATTCATCGAAAAATGATTTTTTAAAACAAATAATAAAAAAATTGAAAAAAAAAATTCATAATAAAACGTCTACTTTTGTTAATATAATTATTTTACTTTATTCACAGTCAAAACAAACTGTATTATGGAATATTTGAAATTATTTTTATTTAAATGCAACTATAAATCATTCATCGAAAAATGATTTTTTAAAACAAATAATAAAAAAATTGAAAAAAAAATTCATAATAAAACGTCTACTTTTGTTAATATAATTATTTTACTTTATTCACAGTCAAAACAAACTGTATTATGGAATATTTGAAATTATTTTTATTTAAATGCAACTATAAATCATTCATCGAAAAATGATTTTTTAAAACAAATAATAAAAAAATTGAAAAAAAAAATTCATAATAAAACGTCTACTTTTGTTAATATAATTATTTTACTTTATTCACAGTCAAAACAAACTGTATTATGGAATATTTGAAATTATTTTTATTTAAATGCAACTATAAATCATTCATCGAAAAATGATTTTTTAAAACAAATAATAAAAAAATTGAAAAAAAAATTCATAATAAAACGTCTACTTTTGTTAATATAATTATTTTACTTTATTCACAGTCAAAACAAACTGTATTATGGAATATTTGAAATTATTTTTATTTAAATGCAACTATAAATCATTCATCGAAAAATGATTTTTTAAAACAAATAATAAAAAAATTGAAAAAAAAAATTCATAATAAAACGTCTACTTTTGTTAATATAATTATTTTACTTTATTCACAGTCAAAACAAACTGTATTATGGAATATTTGAAATTATTTTTATTTAAATGCAACTATAAATCATTCATCGAAAAATGATTTTTTAAAACAAATAATAAAAAAATTGAAAAAAAAATTCATAATAAAACGTCTACTTTTGTTAATATAATTATTTTACTTTATTCACAGTCAAAACAAACTGTATTATGGAATATTTGAAATTATTTTTATTTAAATGCAACTATAAATCATTCATCGAAAAATGATTTTTTAAAACAAATAATAAAAAAATTGAAAAAAAAATTCATAATAAAACGTCTACTTTTGTTAATATAATTATTTTACTTTATTCACAGTCAAAACAAACTGTATTATGGAATATTTGAAATTATTTTTATTTAAATGCAACTATAAATCATTCATCGAAAAATGATTTTTTAAAACAAATAATAAAAAAATTGAAAAAAAAATTCATAATAAAACGTCTACTTTTGTTAATATAATTATTTTACTTTATTCACAGTCAAAACAAACTGTATTATGGAATATTTGAAATTATTTTTATTTAAATGCAACTATAAATCATTCATCGAAAAATGATTTTTTAAAACAAATAATAAAAAAATTGAAAAAAAAATTCATAATAAAACGTCTACTTTTGTTAATATAATTATTTTACTTTATTCACAGTCAAAACAAACTGTATTATGGAATATTTGAAATTATTTTTATTTAAATGCAACTATAAATCATTCATCGAAAAATGATTTTTTAAAACAAATAATAAAAAAATTGAAAAAAAAATTCATAATAAAACGTCTACTTTTGTTAATATAATTATTTTACTTTATTCACAGTCAAAACAAACTGTATTATGGAATATTTGAAATTATTTTTATTTAAATGCAACTATAAATCATTCATCGAAAAATGATTTTTTAAAACAAATAATAAAAAAATTGAAAAAAAAATTCATAATAAAACGTCTACTTTTGTTAATATAATTATTTTACTTTATTCACAGTCAAAACAAACTGTATTATGGAATATTTGAAATTATTTTTATTTAAATGCAACTATAAATCATTCATCGAAAAATGATTTTTTAAAACAAATAATAAAAAAATTGAAAAAAAATTCATAATAAAACGTCTACTTTTGTTAATATAATTATTTTACTTTATTCACAGTCAAAACAAACTGTATTATGGAATATTTGAAATTATTTTTATTTAAATGCAACTATAAATCATTCATCGAAAAATGATTTTTTAAAACAAATAATAAAAAAATTGAAAAAAAAATTCATAATAAAACGTCTACTTTTGTTAATATAATTATTTTACTTTATTCACAGTCAAAACAAACTGTATTATGGAATATTTGAAATTATTTTTATTTAAATGCAACTATAAATCATTCATCGAAAAATGATTTTTTAAAACAAATAATAAAAAAATTGAAAAAAAAAATTCATAATAAAACGTCTACTTTTGTTAATATAATTATTTTACTTTATTCACAGTCAAAACAAACTGTATTATGGAATATTTGAAATTATTTTTATTTAAATGCAACTATAAATCATTCATCGAAAAATGATTTTTTAAAACAAATAATAAAAAAATTGAAAAAAAAATTTCATAATAAAACGTCTACTTTTGTTAATATAATTATTTTACTTTATTCACAGTCAAAACAAACTGTATTATGGAATATTTGAAATTATTTTTATTTAAATGCAACTATAAATCATTCATCGAAAAATGATTTTTTAAAACAAATAATAAAAAAATTGAAAAAAAAATTCATAATAAAACGTCTACTTTTGTTAATATAATTATTTTACTTTATTCACAGTCAAAACAAACTGTATTATGGAATATTTGAAATTATTTTTATTTAAATGCAACTATAAATCATTCATCGAAAAATGATTTTTTAAAACAAATAATAAAAAAATTGAAAAAAAAATTCATAATAAAACGTCTACTTTTGTTAATATAATTATTTTACTTTATTCACAGTCAAAACAAACTGTATTATGGAATATTTGAAATTATTTTTATTTAAATGCAACTATAAATCATTCATCGAAAAATGATTTTTTAAAACAAATAATAAAAAAATTGAAAAAAAAAATTCATAATAAAACGTCTACTTTTGTTAATATAATTATTTTACTTTATTCACAGTCAAAACAAACTGTATTATGGAATATTTGAAATTATTTTTATTTAAATGCAACTATAAATCATTCATCGAAAAATGATTTTTTAAAACAAATAATAAAAAAATTGAAAAAAAAATTCATAATAAAACGTCTACTTTTGTTAATATAATTATTTTACTTTATTCACAGTCAAAACAAACTGTATTATGGAATATTTGAAATTATTTTTATTTAAATGCAACTATAAATCATTCATCGAAAAATGATTTTTTAAACAAATAATAAAAAAATTGAAAAAAAAATTCATAATAAAACGTCTACTTTTGTTAATATAATTATTTTACTTTATTCACAGTCAAAACAAACTGTATTATGGAATATTTGAAATTATTTTTATTTAAATGCAACTATAAATCATTCATCGAAAAATGATTTTTTAAAACAAATAATAAAAAAATTGAAAAAAAAATTCATAATAAAACGTCTACTTTTGTTAATATAATTATTTTACTTTATTCACAGTCAAAACAAACTGTATTATGGAATATTTGAAATTATTTTTATTTAAATGCAACTATAAATCATTCATCGAAAAATGATTTTTTAAAACAAATAATAAAAAAATTGAAAAAAAAATTCATAATAAAACGTCTACTTTTGTTAATATAATTATTTTACTTTATTCACAGTCAAAACAAACTGTATTATGGAATATTTGAAATTATTTTTATTTAAATGCAACTATAAATCATTCATCGAAAAATGATTTTTTAAAACAAATAATAAAAAAATTGAAAAAAAATTCATAATAAAACGTCTACTTTTGTTAATATAATTATTTTACTTTATTCACAGTCAAAACAAACTGTATTATGGAATATTTGAAATTATTTTTATTTAAATGCAACTATAAATCATTCATCGAAAAATGATTTTTTAAAACAAATAATAAAAAAATTGAAAAAAAAAATTCATAATAAAACGTCTACTTTTGTTAATATAATTATTTTACTTTATTCACAGTCAAAACAAACTGTATTATGGAATATTTGAAATTATTTTTATTTAAATGCAACTATAAATCATTCATCGAAAAATGATTTTTTAAAACAAATAATAAAAAAATTGAAAAAAAAATTCATAATAAAACGTCTACTTTTGTTAATATAATTATTTTACTTTATTCACAGTCAAAACAAACTGTATTATGGAATATTTGAAATTATTAGGATGAGCGAAGCGAATCCTCTACTAGTCCACTCAAATGACACTTTGTCGTACACTTTACAAAAAAACTATACAGTATTTTCACTTGAAATTAAACACAAATATAAATTATGATCTGTAGATTTGCAGAATATTATTTTTTTACAGAAATACTTTTCAAAAAATTATTATTTTAATTAATTTATTTTACATACATTTCCAATGCGGATGCATTTTAGCAAATAAATAAAAAATGAAACGCGCATATTTTCAGAAAAAAAATATATAAATCATGGAATAAATAATTATAGATAGAATCATGATTAATTTAATAAATGAAATATGTTTTCATCACTCCGCAAAATCGTTTGCACAGATGACACTTAAACATTTTAAAAGAATTGTATTATGGATTTTTTTTTTTTTTAGTAAAGTGGCAACAAAAGAATTGTAAGCAAATAAAATTAATTTTTAAATTTGCCATATAAATGAAAAATTAAAAGAACTGCTTAAAGTTGTTGCCTCGATTCAAGCTCTTTATAAATGCACTAAAGCAAAGTTGGCCGATTCAGAAACTATAAATGGACTTTAATCATTTCTTTATCATTTGGATTTAAAGTAATGTTCTTATTTGTGGACCGAAAAAGGTTTAGTGAACGGTACTTTAGACTTTGTTGCGCGTATTAAAGTAAATCACAAGCCATCAGACCAGATACCGCGAATAATCATGGATAAATTTGAATACTGCAGTAATTTAACTTATAATAATTGGTGCGTACCAATTCCCCCAATAATTAAATTCTGGAAAAATGGAAGCATAAATTGCTCAATAAAACAATTTCCTTTGCAATCAGTTTTTGCAGTTATAATTCATAAATCTCAAGGTTTGACATCAGATAAAGCAGTAGTAGATATTGGGGATAAAGAGACACCAGTTTGCTTAACGCACGTAGCGTTGTCGAGAGTGAAATTCCTTCAAGGTTTATCATTTAATAGAAAATATCCTTACGAGAGATTCTACAATATAAAAAAAATTCATATGCTGGTATGCAGAAAAAAAGAAGAAATCAGAATTAAAAAAAAATACATTTAATAGTTCTTAGTATCAACGAGAGTAGATTTTAATGTTTTTCCAAATATTTTGTTTGAATGTATTATTCTAAGATTGCTATCAAAGATTATTTGATGTGAATTACAAAGATTGAAAACATACCTATTTCAAATCATTTCAGATAACTCCAGAGGCTATTGGGAAATGTAAAAACATCTTTAAAACTTTTGATTAAAAATTAAAAAAATATTTTGTAAAATTTTGCTTCGAAAATATTTTTATTTATACCAGTCTTATATCACAGATAAAAAATTCCGAGGAAATTCTTAATTATTTGGCTGAATTTACATTTCTAAAACTTAAATACGCCAAAACATAAGATAAAGTTTTTGCTTAATAAAGATGCAAAAATAATATAAAATAATAATGTTATTTTCAAATATTTATCTTATGAAATAATGCTTCGCGAATCCAAACAAAGCACGGATTTTGCTAGTTTTTATTTAAATGCAACTATAAATCATTCATCGAAAAATGATTTTTTAAAACAAATAATAAAAAAATTGAAAAAAAAAATTCATAATAAAACGTCTACTTTTGTTAATATAATTATTTTACTTTATTCACAGTCAAAACAAACTGTATTATGGAATATTTGAAATTATTTTTATTTAAATGCAACTATAAATCATTCATCGAAAAATGATTTTTTAAAACAAATAATAAAAAAATTGAAAAAAAATTCATAATAAAACGTCTACTTTTGTTAATATAATTATTTTACTTTATTCACAGTCAAAACAAACTGTATTATGGAATATTTGAAATTATTTTTATTTAAATGCAACTATAAATCATTCATCGAAAAATGATTTTTTAAAACAAATAATAAAAAAATTGAAAAAAAAATTCATAATAAAACGTCTACTTTTGTTAATATAATTATTTTACTTTATTCACAGTCAAAACAAACTGTATTATGGAATATTTGAAATTATTTTTATTTAAATGCAACTATAAATCATTCATCGAAAAATGATTTTTTAAAACAAATAATAAAAAAATTGAAAAAAAAAATTCATAATAAAACGTCTACTTTTGTTAATATAATTATTTTACTTTATTCACAGTCAAAACAAACTGTATTATGGAATATTTGAAATTATTTTTATTTAAATGCAACTATAAATCATTCATCGAAAAATGATTTTTTAAAACAAATAATAAAAAAATTGAAAAAAAAATTCATAATAAAACGTCTACTTTTGTTAATATAATTATTTTACTTTATTCACAGTCAAAACAAACTGTATTATGGAATATTTGAAATTATTAGGATGAGCGAAGCGAATCCTCTACTAGTCCACTCAAATGACACTTTGTCGTACACTTTACAAAAAAACTATACAGTATTTTCACTTGAAATTAAACACAAATATAAATTATGATCTGTAGATTTGCAGAATATTATTTTTTTACAGAAATACTTTTCAAAAAATTATTATTTTAATTAATTTATTTTACATACATTTCCAATGCGGATGCATTTTAGCAAATAAATAAAAAATGAAACGCGCATATTTTCAGAAAAAAAAATATATAAATCATGGAATAAATAATTATAGATAGAATCATGATTAATTTAATAAATGAAATATGTTTTCATCACTCCGCAAAATCGTTTGCACAGATGACACTTAAACATTTTAAAAGAATTGTATTATGGATTTTTTTTTTTTTTAGTAAAGTGGCAACAAAAGAATTGTAAGCAAATAAAATTAATTTTTAAATTTGCCATATAAATGAAAAATTAAAAGAACTGCTTAAAGTTGTTGCCTCGATTCAAGCTCTTTATAAATGCACTAAAGCAAAGTTGGCCGATTCAGAAACTATAAATGGACTTTAATCATTTCTTTATCATTTGGATTTAAAGTAATGTTCTTATTTGTGGACCGAAAAAGGTTTAGTGAACGGTACTTTAGACTTTGTTGCGCGTATTAAAGTAAATCACAAGCCATCAGACCAGATACCGCGAATAATCATGGATAAATTTGAATACTGCAGTAATTTAACTTATAATAATTGGTGCGTACCAATTCCCCCAATAATTAAATTCTGGAAAAATGGAAGCATAAATTGCTCAATAAAACAATTTCCTTTGCAATCAGTTTTTGCAGTTATAATTCATAAATCTCAAGGTTTGACATCAGATAAAGCAGTAGTAGATATTGGGGATAAAGAGACACCAGTTTGCTTAACGCACGTAGCGTTGTCGAGAGTGAAATTCCTTCAAGGTTTATCATTTAATAGAAAATATCCTTACGAGAGATTCTACAATATAAAAAAAATTCATATGCTGGTATGCAGAAAAAAAGAAGAAATCAGAATTAAAAAAAAATACATTTAATAGTTCTTAGTATCAACGAGAGTAGATTTTAATGTTTTTCCAAATATTTTGTTTGAATGTATTATTCTAAGATTGCTATCAAAGATTATTTGATGTGAATTACAAAGATTGAAAACATACCTATTTCAAATCATTTCAGATAACTCCAGAGGCTATTGGGAAATGTAAAAACATCTTTAAAACTTTTGATTAAAAATTAAAAAATATTTTGTAAAATTTTGCTTCGAAAATATTTTTATTTATACCAGTCTTATATCACAGATAAAAAATTCCGAGGAAATTCTTAATTATTTGGCTGAATTTACATTTCTAAAACTTAAATACGCCAAAACATAAGATAAAGTTTTTGCTTAATAAAGATGCAAAAATAATATAAAATAATAATGTTATTTTCAAATATTTATCTTATGAAATAATGCTTCGCGAATCCAAACAAAGCACGGATTTTGCTAGTTTTTATTTAAATGCAACTATAAATCATTCATCGAAAAATGATTTTTTAAAACAAATAATAAAAAATTGAAAAAAAAAATCATAATAAAACGTCTACTTTTGTTAATATAATTATTTTACTTTATTCACAGTCAAAACAAACTGTATTATGGAATATTTGAAATTATTTTTATTTAAATGCAACTATAAATCATTCATCGAAAAATGATTTTTTAAAACAAATAATAAAAAAATTGAAAAAAAATTCATAATAAAACGTCTACTTTTGTTAATATAATTATTTTACTTTATTCACAGTCAAAACAAACTGTATTATGGAATATTTGAAATTATTTTTATTTAAATGCAACTATAAATCATTCATCGAAAAATGATTTTTTAAAACAAATAATAAAAAAATTGAAAAAAAAATTCATAATAAAACGTCTACTTTTGTTAATATAATTATTTTACTTTATTCACAGTCAAAACAAACTGTATTATGGAATATTTGAAATTATTTTTATTTAAATGCAACTATAAATCATTCATCGAAAAATGATTTTTTAAAACAAATAATAAAAAAATTGAAAAAAAAATTCATAATAAAACGTCTACTTTTGTTAATATAATTATTTTACTTTATTCACAGTCAAAACAAACTGTATTATGGAATATTTGAAATTATTTTTATTTAAATGCAACTATAAATCATTCATCGAAAAATGATTTTTTAAAACAAATAATAAAAAAATTGAAAAAAAAATTCATAATAAAACGTCTACTTTTGTTAATATAATTATTTTACTTTATTCACAGTCAAAACAAACTGTATTATGGAATATTTGAAATTATTTTTATTTAAATGCAACTATAAATCATTCATCGAAAAATGATTTTTTAAAACAAATAATAAAAAAATTGAAAAAAAAATTCATAATAAAACGTCTACTTTTGTTAATATAATTATTTTACTTTATTCACAGTCAAAACAAACTGTATTATGGAATATTTGAAATTATTTTTATTTAAATGCAACTATAAATCATTCATCGAAAAATGATTTTTTAAAACAAATAATAAAAAAATTGAAAAAAAAATTCATAATAAAACGTCTACTTTTGTTAATATAATTATTTTACTTTATTCACAGTCAAAACAAACTGTATTATGGAATATTTGAAATTATTTTTATTTAAATGCAACTATAAATCATTCATCGAAAAATGATTTTTTAAAACAAATAATAAAAAAATTGAAAAAAAAATTCATAATAAAACGTCTACTTTTGTTAATATAATTATTTTACTTTATTCACAGTCAAAACAAACTGTATTATGGAATATTTGAAATTATTTTTATTTAAATGCAACTATAAATCATTCATCGAAAAATGATTTTTTAAAACAAATAATAAAAAAATTGAAAAAAAAAATTCATAATAAAACGTCTACTTTTGTTAATATAATTATTTTACTTTATTCACAGTCAAAACAAACTGTATTATGGAATATTTGAAATTATTTTTATTTAAATGCAACTATAAATCATTCATCGAAAAATGATTTTTTAAAACAAATAATAAAAAAATTGAAAAAAAAATTCATAATAAAACGTCTACTTTTGTTAATATAATTATTTTACTTTATTCACAGTCAAAACAAACTGTATTATGGAATATTTGAAATTATTTTTATTTAAATGCAACTATAAATCATTCATCGAAAAATGATTTTTTAAAACAAATAATAAAAAAATTGAAAAAAAAATTCATAATAAAACGTCTACTTTTGTTAATATAATTATTTTACTTTATTCACAGTCAAAACAAACTGTATTATGGAATATTTGAAATTATTTTTATTTAAATGCAACTATAAATCATTCATCGAAAAATGATTTTTTAAAACAAATAATAAAAAAATTGAAAAAAAAATTCATAATAAAACGTCTACTTTTGTTAATATAATTATTTTACTTTATTCACAGTCAAAACAAACTGTATTATGGAATATTTGAAATTATTTTTATTTAAATGCAACTATAAATCATTCATCGAAAAATGATTTTTTAAAACAAATAATAAAAAAATTGAAAAAAAAAATTCATAATAAAACGTCTACTTTTGTTAATATAATTATTTTACTTTATTCACAGTCAAAACAAACTGTATTATGGAATATTTGAAATTATTTTTATTTAAATGCAACTATAAATCATTCATCGAAAAATGATTTTTTAAAGCAAATAATAAAAAAATTGAAAAAAAAATTCATAATAAAACGTCTACTTTTGTTAATATAATTATTTTACTTTATTCACAGTCAAAACAAACTGTATTATGGAATATTTGAAATTATTTTTATTTAAATGCAACTATAAATCATTCATCGAAAAATGATTTTTTAAAACAAATAATAAAAAAATTGAAAAAAAAATTCATAATAAAACGTCTACTTTTGTTAATATAATTATTTTACTTTATTCACAGTCAAAACAAACTGTATTATGGAATATTTGAAATTATTTTTATTTAAATGCAACTATAAATCATTCATCAAAAAATGATTTTTTAAAACAAATAATAAAAAAATTGAAAAAAAAATTCATAATAAAACGTCTACTTTTGTTAATATAATTATTTTACTTTATTCACAGTCAAAACAAACTGTATTATGGAATATTTGAAATTATTTTTATTTAAATGCAACTATAAATCATTCATCGAAAAATGATTTTTTAAACAAATAATAAAAAAATTGAAAAAAAAATTCATAATAAAACGTCTACTTTTGTTAATATAATTATTTTACTTTATTCACAGTCAAAACAAACTGTATTATGGAATATTTGAAATTATTTTTATTTAAATGCAACTATAAATCATTCATCGAAAAATGATTTTTTAAAACAAATAATAAAAAAATTGAAAAAAAAATTCATAATAAAACGTCTACTTTTGTTAATATAATTATTTTACTTTATTCACAGTCAAAACAAACTGTATTATGGAATATTTGAAATTATTTTTATTTAAATGCAACTATAAATCATTCATCGAAAAATGATTTTTTAAAACAAATAATAAAAAAATTGAAAAAAAAATTCATAATAAAACGTCTACTTTTGTTAATATAATTATTTTACTTTATTCACAGTCAAAACAAACTGTATTATGGAATATTTGAAATTATTTTTATTTAAATGCAACTATAAATCATTCATCGAAAAATGATTTTTTAAAACAAATAATAAAAAAATTGAAAAAAAAATTCATAATAAAACGTCTACTTTTGTTAATATAATTATTTTACTTTATTCACAGTCAAAACAAACTGTATTATGGAATATTTGAAATTATTTTTATTTAAATGCAACTATAAATCATTCATCGAAAAATGATTTTTTAAAACAAATAATAAAAAAATTGAAAAAAAAATTCATAATAAAACGTCTTCTTTTGTTAATATAATTATTTTACTTTATTCACAGTAAAAACAAACTGTATTATGGAATATTTGAAATTATTTTTATTTAAATGCAACTATAAATCATTCATCGAAAAATGATTTTTTAAAACAAATAATAAAAAAATTGAAAAAAAAATTCATAATAAAACGTCTACTTTTGTTAATATAATTATTTTACTTTATTCACAGTCAAAACAAACTGTATTATGGAATATTTGAAATTATTTTTATTTAAATGCAACTATAAATCATTCATCGAAAAATGATTTTTTAAAACAAATAATAAAAAAATTGAAAAAAAAATTCATAATAAAACGTCTACTTTTGTTAATATAATTATTTTACTTTATTCACAGTCAAAACAAACTGTATTATGGAATATTTGAAATTATTTTTATTTAAATGCAACTATAAATCATTCATCGAAAAATGATTTTTTAAAACAAATAATAAAAAAATTGAAAAAAAAATTCATAATAAAACGTCTACTTTTGTTAATATAATTATTTTACTTTATTCACAGTCAAAACAAACTGTATTATGGAATATTTGAAATTATTTTTATTTAAATGCAACTATAAATCATTCATCGAAAAATGATTTTTTAAAACAAATAATAAAAAAATTGAAAAAAAAATTCATAATAAAACGTCTACTTTTGTTAATATAATTATTTTACTTTATTCACAGTCAAAACAAACTGTATTATGGAATATTTGAAATTATTTTTATTTAAATGCAACTATAAATCATTCATCGAAAAATGATTTTTTAAAACAAATAATAAAAAAATTGAAAAAAAAATTCATAATAAAACGTCTACTTTTGTTAATATAATTATTTTACTTTATTCACAGTCAAAACAAACTGTATTATGGAATATTTGAAATTATTTTTATTTAAATGCAACTATAAATCATTCATCGAAAAATGATTTTTTAAAACAAATAATAAAAAAATTGAAAAAAAAATTCATAATAAAACGTCTACTTTTGTTAATATAATTATTTTACTTTATTCACAGTCAAAACAAACTGTATTATGGAATATTTGAAATTATTTTTATTTAAATGCAACTATAAATCATTCATCGAAAAATGATTTTTTAAAACAAATAATAAAAAAAATTGAAAAAAAAATTCATAATAAAACGTCTACTTTTGTTAATATAATTATTTTACTTTATTCACAGTCAAAACAAACTGTATTATGGAATATTTGAAATTATTTTTATTTAAATGCAACTATAAATCATTCATCGAAAAATGATTTTTTAAAACAAATAATAAAAAAATTGAAAAAAAAATTCATAATAAAACGTCTACTTTTGTTAATATAATTATTTTACTTTATTCACAGTCAAAACAAACTGTATTATGGAATATTTGAAATTATTTTTATTTAAATGCAACTATAAATCATTCATCGAAAAATGATTTTTTAAAACAAATAATAAAAAAATTGAAAAAAAAATTCATAATAAAACGTCTACTTTTGTTAATATAATTATTTTACTTTATTCACAGTCAAAACAAACTGTATTATGGAATATTTGAAATTATTTTTATTTAAATGCAACTATAAATCATTCATCGAAAAATGATTTTTTAAAACAAATAATAAAAAAATTGAAAAAAAATTCATAATAAAACGTCTACTTTTGTTAATATAATTATTTTACTTTATTCACAGTCAAAACAAACTGTATTATGGAATATTTGAAATTATTTTTATTTAAATGCAACTATAAATCATTCATCGAAAAATGATTTTTTAAAACAAATAATAAAAAAATTGAAAAAAAAATTCATAATAAAACGTCTACTTTTGTTAATATAATTATTTTACTTTATTCACAGTCAAAACAAACTGTATTATGGAATATTTGAAATTATTTTTATTTAAATGCAACTATAAATCATTCATCGAAAAATGATTTTTTAAAACAAATAATAAAAAAATTGAAAAAAAAATTCATAATAAAACGTCTACTTTTGTTAATATAATTATTTTACTTTATTCACAGTCAAAACAAACTGTATTATGGAATATTTGAAATTATTTTTATTTAAATGCAACTATAAATCATTCATCGAAAAATGATTTTTTAAAACAAATAATAAAAAAATTGAAAAAAAATTCATAATAAAACGTCTACTTTTGTTAATATAATTATTTTACTTTATTCACAGTCAAAACAAACTGTATTATGGAATATTTGAAATTATTTTTATTTAAATGCAACTATAAATCATTCATCGAAAAATGATTTTTTAAAACAAATAATAAAAAAATTGAAAAAAAAAATTCATAATAAAACGTCTACTTTTGTTAATATAATTATTTTACTTTATTCACAGTCAAAACAAACTGTATTATGGAATATTTGAAATTATTTTTATTTAAATGCAACTATAAATCATTCATCGAAAAATGATTTTTTAAAACAAATAATAAAAAAATTGAAAAAAAAATTCATAATAAAACGTCTACTTTTGTTAATATAATTATTTTACTTTATTCACAGTCAAAACAAACTGTATTATGGAATATTTGAAATTATTTTTATTTAAATGCAACTATAAATCATTCATCGAAAAATGATTTTTTAAAACAAATAATAAAAAAATTGAAAAAAAAATTCATAATAAAACGTCTACTTTTGTTAATATAATTATTTTACTTTATTCACAGTCAAAACAAACTGTATTATGGAATATTTGAAATTATTTTTATTTAAATGCAACTATAAATCATTCATCGAAAAATGATTTTTTAAAACAAATAATAAAAAAATTGAAAAAAAAATTCATAATAAAACGTCTACTTTTGTTAATATAATTATTTTACTTTATTCACAGTCAAAACAAACTGTATTATGGAATATTTGAAATTATTTTTATTTAAATGCAACTATAAATCATTCATCGAAAAATGATTTTTTAAAACAAATAATAAAAAAATTGAAAAAAAAATTCATAATAAAACGTCTACTTTTGTTAATATAATTATTTTACTTTATTCACAGTCAAAACAAACTGTATTATGGAATATTTGAAATTATTTTTATTTAAATGCAACTATAAATCATTCATCGAAAAATGATTTTTTAAAACAAATAATAAAAAAATTGAAAAAAAAATTCATAATAAAACGTCTACTTTTGTTAATATAATTATTTTACTTTATTCACAGTCAAAACAAACTGTATTATGGAATATTTGAAATTATTTTTATTTAAATGCAACTATAAATCATTCATCGAAAAATGATTTTTTAAAACAAATAATAAAAAAATTGAAAAAAAAATTCATAATAAAACGTCTACTTTTGTTAATATAATTATTTTACTTTATTCACAGTCAAAACAAACTGTATTATGGAATATTTGAAATTATTTTTATTTAAATGCAACTATAAATCATTCATCGAAAAATGATTTTTTAAAACAAATAATAAAAAAATTGAAAAAAAAATTCATAATAAAACGTCTACTTTTGTTAATATAATTATTTTACTTTATTCACAGTCAAAACAAACTGTATTATGGAATATTTGAAATTATTTTTATTTAAATGCAACTATAAATCATTCATCGAAAAATGATTTTTTAAAACAAATAATAAAAAAATTGAAAAAAAAATTCATAATAAAACGTCTACTTTTGTTAATATAATTATTTTACTTTATTCACAGTCAAAACAAACTGTATTATGGAATATTTGAAATTATTTTTATTTAAATGCAACTATAAATCATTCATCGAAAAATGATTTTTTAAAACAAATAATAAAAAAATTGAAAAAAAAATTCATAATAAAACGTCTACTTTTGTTAATATAATTATTTTACTTTATTCACAGTCAAAACAAACTGTATTATGGAATATTTGAAATTATTTTTATTTAAATGCAACTATAAATCATTCATCGAAAAATGATTTTTTAAAACAAATAATAAAAAAATTGAAAAAAAAAATTCATAATAAAACGTCTACTTTTGTTAATATAATTATTTTACTTTATTCACAGTCAAAACAAACTGTATTATGGAATATTTGAAATTATTTTTATTTAAATGCAACTATAAATCATTCATCGAAAAATGATTTTTTAAAACAAATAATAAAAAAATTGAAAAAAAAATTCATAATAAAACGTCTACTTTTGTTAATATAATTATTTTACTTTATTCACAGTCAAAACAAACTGTATTATGGAATATTTGAAATTATTTTTATTTAAATGCAACTATAAATCATTCATCGAAAAATGATTTTTTAAAACAAATAATAAAAAAATTGAAAAAAAAAATTCATAATAAAACGTCTACTTTTGTTAATATAATTATTTTACTTTATTCACAGTCAAAACAAACTGTATTATGGAATATTTGAAATTATTTTTATTTAAATGCAACTATAAATCATTCATCGAAAAATGATTTTTTAAAACAAATAATAAAAAAATTGAAAAAAAAATTCATAATAAAACGTCTACTTTTGTTAATATAATTATTTTACTTTATTCACAGTCAAAACAAACTGTATTATGGAATATTTGAAATTATTTTTATTTAAATGCAACTATAAATCATTCATCGAAAAATGATTTTTTAAAACAAATAATAAAAAAATTGAAAAAAAAATTCATAATAAAACGTCTACTTTTGTTAATATAATTATTTTACTTTATTCACAGTCAAAACAAACTGTATTATGGAATATTTGAAATTATTTTTATTTAAATGCAACTATAAATCATTCATCGAAAAATGATTTTTTAAAACAAATAATAAAAAAATTGAAAAAAAAATTCATAATAAAACGTCTACTTTTGTTAATATAATTATTTTACTTTATTCACAGTCAAAACAAACTGTATTATGGAATATTTGAAATTATTTTTATTTAAATGCAACTATAAATCATTCATCGAAAAATGATTTTTTAAAACAAATAATAAAAAAATTGAAAAAAAAATTCATAATAAAACGTCTACTTTTGTTAATATAATTATTTTACTTTATTCACAGTCAAAACAAACTGTATTATGGAATATTTGAAATTATTTTTATTTAAATGCAACTATAAATCATTCATCGAAAAATGATTTTTTAAAACAAATAATAAAAAAATTGAAAAAAAAATTCATAATAAAACGTCTACTTTTGTTAATATAATTATTTTACTTTATTCACAGTCAAAACAAACTGTATTATGGAATATTTGAAATTATTTTTATTTAAATGCAACTATAAATCATTCATCGAAAAATGATTTTTTAAAACAAATAATAAAAAAATTGAAAAAAAAATTCATAATAAAACGTCTACTTTTGTTAATATAATTATTTTACTTTATTCACAGTCAAAACAAACTGTATTATGGAATATTTGAAATTATTTTTATTTAAATGCAACTATAAATCATTCATCGAAAAATGATTTTTTAAAACAAATAATAAAAAAATTGAAAAAAAAATTCATAATAAAACGTCTACTTTTGTTAATATAATTATTTTACTTTATTCACAGTCAAAACAAACTGTATTATGGAATATTTGAAATTATTTTTATTTAAATGCAACTATAAATCATTCATCGAAAAATGATTTTTTAAAACAAATAATAAAAAAATTGAAAAAAAAATTCATAATAAAACGTCTACTTTTGTTAATATAATTATTTTACTTTATTCACAGTCAAAACAAACTGTATTATGGAATATTTGAAATTATTTTTATTTAAATGCAACTATAAATCATTCATCGAAAAATGATTTTTTAAAACAAATAATAAAAAAATTGAAAAAAAAAATTCATAATAAAACGTCTACTTTTGTTAATATAATTATTTTACTTTATTCACAGTCAAAACAAACTGTATTATGGAATATTTGAAATTATTTTTATTTAAATGCAACTATAAATCATTCATCGAAAAATGATTTTTTAAAACAAATAATAAAAAAATTGAAAAAAAAAATTCATAATAAAACGTCTACTTTTGTTAATATAATTATTTTACTTTATTCACAGTCAAAACAAACTGTATTATGGAATATTTGAAATTATTTTTATTTAAATGCAACTATAAATCATTCATCGAAAAATGATTTTTTAAAACAAATAATAAAAAAATTGAAAAAAAAATTCATAATAAAACGTCTACTTTTGTTAATATAATTATTTTACTTTATTCACAGTCAAAACAAACTGTATTATGGAATATTTGAAATTATTTTTATTTAAATGCAACTATAAATCATTCATCGAAAAATGATTTTTTAAAACAAATAATAAAAAAATTGAAAAAAAAATTCATAATAAAACGTCTACTTTTGTTAATATAATTATTTTACTTTATTCACAGTCAAAACAAACTGTATTATGGAATATTTGAAATTATTTTTATTTAAATGCAACTATAAATCATTCATCGAAAAATGATTTTTTAAAACAAATAATAAAAAAATTGAAAAAAAAATTCATAATAAAACGTCTACTTTTGTTAATATAATTATTTTACTTTATTCACAGTCAAAACAAACTGTATTATGGAATATTTGAAATTATTTTTATTTAAATGCAACTATAAATCATTCATCGAAAAATGATTTTTTAAAACAAATAATAAAAAAATTGAAAAAAAAATTCATAATAAAACGTCTACTTTTGTTAATATAATTATTTTACTTTATTCACAGTCAAAACAAACTGTATTATGGAATATTTGAAATTATTTTTATTTAAATGCAACTATAAATCATTCATCGAAAAATGATTTTTTAAAACAAATAATAAAAAAATTGAAAAAAAAAATTCATAATAAAACGTCTACTTTTGTTAATATAATTATTTTACTTTATTCACAGTCAAAACAAACTGTATTATGGAATATTTGAAATTATTTTTATTTAAATGCAACTATAAATCATTCATCGAAAAATGATTTTTTAAAACAAATAATAAAAAAATTGAAAAAAAAAATTCATAATAAAACGTCTACTTTTGTTAATATAATTATTTTACTTTATTCACAGTCAAAACAAACTGTATTATGGAATATTTGAAATTATTTTTATTTAAATGCAACTATAAATCATTCATCGAAAAATGATTTTTTAAAACAAATAATAAAAAAATTGAAAAAAAAATTCATAATAAAACGTCTACTTTTGTTAATATAATTATTTTACTTTATTCACAGTCAAAACAAACTGTATTATGGAATATTTGAAATTATTTTTATTTAAATGCAACTATAAATCATTCATCGAAAAATGATTTTTTAAAACAAATAATAAAAAAATTGAAAAAAAAAATTCATAATAAAACGTCTACTTTTGTTAATATAATTATTTTACTTTATTCACAGTCAAAACAAACTGTATTATGGAATATTTGAAATTATTTTTATTTAAATGCAACTATAAATCATTCATCGAAAAATGATTTTTTAAACAAATAATAAAAAAATTGAAAAAAAAATTCATAATAAAACGTCTACTTTTGTTAATATAATTATTTTACTTTATTCACAGTCAAAACAAACTGTATTATGGAATATTTGAAATTATTTTTATTTAAATGCAACTATAAATCATTCATCGAAAAATGATTTTTTAAACAAATAATAAAAAAATTGAAAAAAAAATTCATAATAAAACGTCTACTTTTGTTAATATAATTATTTTACTTTATTCACAGTCAAAACAAACTGTATTATGGAATATTTGAAATTATTTTTATTTAAATGCAACTATAAATCATTCATCGAAAAATGATTTTTTAAAACAAATAATAAAAAAATTGAAAAAAAAATTCATAATAAAACGTCTACTTTTGTTAATATAATTATTTTACTTTATTCACAGTCAAAACAAACTGTATTATGGAATATTTGAAATTATTTTTATTTAAATGCAACTATAAATCATTCATCGAAAAATGATTTTTTAAAACAAATAATAAAAAAATTGAAAAAAAAATTCATAATAAAACGTCTACTTTTGTTAATATAATTATTTTACTTTATTCACAGTCAAAACAAACTGTATTATGGAATATTTGAAATTATTTTTATTTAAATGCAACTATAAATCATTCATCGAAAAATGATTTTTTAAAACAAATAATAAAAAAATTGAAAAAAAAAATTCAATAATAAAACGTCTACTTTTGTTAATATAATTATTTTACTTTATTCACAGTCAAAACAAACTGTATTATGGAATATTTGAAATTATTTTTATTTAAATGCAACTATAAATCATTCCATCGAAAAATGATTTTTTAAAACAAATAATAAAAAAATTGAAAAAAAAATTCATAATAAAACGTCTACTTTTGTTAATATAATTATTTTACTTTATTCACAGTCAAAACAAACTGTATTATGGAATATTTGAAATTATTAGGATGAGGCGAAGCGAATCCTCTACTAGTCCAC
>CAXHSM010001519.1:0-67000 GCA_964019185.1 Maratus speculifer
ATTCGAGGAATTTTATCATGTATGAACAAAGTCCATAAGATATGTACCTATTAAAGATAGGGCTGTAGAAATATTTAAAATGCTATTTTTTAACGAACATCCAAATTTTCTTGATTACTGAACTGATCCCAGATATTTTACAATAAGAAAAAGCCTACTCATTGACGAAACTACTTGTACAAAGTATCATTATTAAAATGCACCGCAAACAAATATTCCTTATTGAACGTAATCAACGTAAATTGGGTGTCCCTGTAAACGAGCAAAAATAGTAATATACTTAAGTGACGTCATTTATTATGCAAACCTGAATGCAGAGTTTAAGCTTAGATCACCAGGATCATTCAGCCAGCTTGCCCGTGTAAATAAGTATAAGCAATTATGCTCAATATATAGAGATTAAACTACGCACATTGTACAAAATTATAGAAAACAAAAAATCACGCCTAATACTGTGTGGGGAAACTGTTGGAATTCAAAGCATCTTGCAATCTTCTTGAAATAGATAAATACTATATCATTTCGATGAGATCCTTATATCAATCTTCCTGTAAAATAGGCGCATGTTCAAGTTAACGGTGATGGAAGAAGATAAAGATCACGGACAGTTTACATTGATGTAGGCCATAATCGGTTAATAATATTGAGATCCGGTGAATCTTAGGCTAAGGAGAGATACGACAAGTTACCCAAAGTTTTACAAACTAGTAGTGCGCAATCATAAATGCGGAAAATGACCAATGTCGTTTTGGAATACAGTATAACCACTGGGAAACAAACATTTAATGGCGGGAGAGACATGATCACTTAAAAAGGACATGTAACTGGTCCAGTAATGCAATCTTGCAGAGTAATCGTAGGGCACTTGGAATACTATGATATGGTTTCCCAAATCATAATAGAACGCCAACTATTTTACTCTTTGCAGCATGCATCGTAAGCTTGTTATGTCTTTCGCCTGACGTAAACTCGGCTAGAATTTGTAAATGATGTAGAGGAAATGATTGTCTTCCATTCCTCCATACTCTCTTAAAAGGTCAGCCACAAAATAGCTCAAGTTGAGCTGAAATCCACTCATCTCAATGTTGAATGGCAGCTTCTCAAAAAAGAGTTGATATAACTCGAGTTTTAACCAATTTAAATGAAGTTGAGCTATTTAAATAACCAATTTAGATCAAGAAGATTTTGTTACATTTATTTAGACTTTGTATGTCTGTGTACAATATTTTAAACAAAATAACAATTTGTATTACCCTTTAAAAAATCATAAATATATATTACACTTTTTAAATTGAACTTCAGCATTTTTTAAAAAAAGCCTGTGCTTTCATTATTGAATATTTTTTCCTAGTAATACCAGTTTCTTTTCTATAGCTGCTAATCAATTATGCTTTCAATTGATTATAAATTTGTCAGAAGGATCTCTAATTTAAATAGGATTTTATTTAAAATTATATTTAAAACTTCATCAGCCAATTCCTGTTACACATATCGTAATAAAAATTAACAAGTAGATGCTTTAAAAAATATTTTAATTATATGAAACATGTAATGTGATAATAAAAATCTAGCTTTTTTTTTTTTTTTTTTTTTTTTTTTTTTTGCAATATTATAAATTTTATGTCAGACAAAAACATGATTTGAGAAAAAAAATGGCGTCAGTCGAAATACACCCTTTGGTTTTGGAAAGATAATCGAAAGCCAGAATATTATGAACGAAAAGAGCGAATAACAATATTTTTTTAAAAAATACACTTTTGTCATAAAACACTTTGTTTGTCATTGAGTAGTTGTCAAAACAAAAAATTGTTGCATATTTATCAAAAGAACGTCTTTTGTTTGCAATAAGAAAAATATATGACAGTGGAAAATATAAAAAGGTTTATATTTCATAATTCTTGTACATTTTCTATTACAATTATTCTAGTTTCTTCTCACAAGGAAAACTATTCTTGAAAAGGTGAATACGAAAAATTATGTTTTGAATAGAACATAACTTTTTAAAAATGATAAAGTAGCCATATATAGAAAGAAGAATTTTACAAATAATAATAAATTATTTGTACATAAATATATAAATATTGTTCTTAATAGTTTTTCATAGAGAGATTAAAGTTGCATTTATATGTAAAAATAAATAAATAAAACGACATGCAATCAAAGAATTTAAATTTTTAAATTGACAAATTAAAAAAACAAACTTTGAAATATAATTTTTCATACGCTTATCACAGTTTTCGGACTACTGTGGTTTTAAAAAAATCAAATGTGAATTACTTTTAAATTAATTTCTTTCGCATGACTATTTCGAAAGAAAAATCCATTTGCCCTTAAAACAATGCTAAGAGTTTAGAATTTGTTTCTAGCTAATACACCGTACAAAATTAAAACTTGCCTTACAATTAACAAAATAAAATAATATAAATAATGACAAATTTAATATACATGTGACTGAACTACGCGCTGAATGATCTGGCATGATCAAAAACAAAACTGGCGTTAATTTGCAAAATTTCTGCTAATGACTTCTAGGCTGTGTCTAATAAGATAATACCATAGTTCATAAATTTCAAGACTTTATATAATTGAATAATAATTATGTTTCACATAAAATAGCTGTTTGAAGTTATTATGCAATTTAAATCATATTGTATGTGTAAAATTTATTGGAATTTTCAATTGAAAAAAAGGTAATAAAACTATTTCCACCTTTACTTTATGACCGGCAAACTGCAGGTTCGATGAACTATTTTATAATAAAGGAAACCTGAATGAAATGAAACTAAAAATAGTTGAAGGATTTATGTAGAGCAGTTAAAAAAAAAAGAAATTTATTCGAAGATTATTGTTATGCATATTACATGTTTATATTTCATTTCTTTTATCTAACAAAGTTTTTTTTATTTCTATAAAAAAATATATTTCATTTAAGACTATGTCGAAATTCATGAGATAAATAAGAAAAATTTTTTATAATCTGTTTACTATTTAAAAAGATATTTCGTAAAATTTTTAAAATGTAAACAAAATTAATTACAATAATTCGAAACCCTTTAATTGCATTAGCATAATTTTATTTTAAACGAATGCCGTTATTTATGGAATAATTCCTTTTGTAGAATAATTACTTTTGTAGATTCATTTTAGAAAAATCTACACCCAAAATAATAAAATCTAATTTCAGGAGCTCAGAAAATTTTTCGTCGTGTTAATATATATATATATATGTATATATTTAATAAATAAACAAAATTATATTTTTAAACTATGCAATATTTACAAAAATTATTTAAATACATTTAGCGTCGTTTACAAAATAAATTAATTTTAGGGATTAATAATTGAATTTTCAATCTAAACTATTTTGCTGTTAAAGAAAATTGATTTCATAAACATTGTTGATGTTCATTTATTATTTATGAATGACAAAACAGATTGTATGACAGTAACAATTCCCTTTAGAAGCGTAAATAATTTTAAATTGAGAAAATATTTAACATTTTACTTTTAACTTCTCTTGGGAAAACCACGCATAATTAAATAAACATCAGTTAATAGATATTAGGAGTTTTTAACGGTAAACATGAACAATAATTTCTAATTATATTTGAATAGAACAAATGTAAACAATATGTTTTTTTTTTAAAGTAATAAATGAGGTTGTAAAATAGTCACTTGTTAATTAAAAAAATATTCATTCCCAACATCCGAAATTCTTCTTTCATTACTGAAAGGTGTAAATAGAAAATGTTTACAAATAATAAAAATAGTTTACATGTTTCTATTTTAACCGAGACATTTTCAAAACCGATAAATCACTAATATTCTAAAATTGCACGATGCACACTAACCACACTAAATTGCACACTAATAATCTTAATTCACCATGTACTTTTTGAAATCACACTTGTTACTTGGGTTTATGATGGGTTTAAAATAAATGGGGTTTTATGCCGAATTATTCGAATTGCTTTAAATTTTAGATACAGGTTTATTGTATTATGTATCCCTGATTAGTTTTGGGGGGTTCAATTATCAAGTATAAAGAAAGGAAAAGGGGGGGGGTTCCTCCCTTAATTTGATTTTCGAAGGCAATTATTTCATAAGGCTGTAATATACAATTAGTGCGTATAGCCTGTGAGCTCTATGTCATCAGTTTAACTGGGCATTATTGTTTTTATTTTTTCATATTCTTAAACATGGAGTAACAGAAACAATAAACTTTGAAAATTTAATGATGATGAACCATTACAAATTGAAGCATTATTTCTTACAATTTATAAGATTTATCATTTAACGGTTGGATAGTGGTTGATATAACGGTTTAATAGATTTGTGTGAAAAAGTGTCATACTTTCAGGCTTCAATGCCCCCTGTGTGGGTCTTTCTAAGGGAACCACGAGACAGGAAACTCCGAACGGTTAAGGTGACGGTCGTGACTGGACTCGAACCCAGCACCTGCCACCAGCCAGTTTTGGAGGCAAAACATCTCGGCCACTAGTGGGGCTAATTTAAAGACGGAGGATATTTTTTACTTGTATGTGTCCTAATATAATCTCAAGATTTTATTTTTTCCGCATGAATTATGTATAAAAAATCATAACACTATAATCTGTAGAAAATTTTATTTATTATAACTTATTTTTTTATTAATGATAAGCACTCTTCATATCCGTTTAGGTCAAGGATATTTTCATAAATTTCATTATCAATTCATGTATTTTTTTAATAAAATTTGATATTTTCCTTACTTTGTCGAAAAAAAAAAAAAAAAAAAAAAAAAAAAAACTGTGTAAAAAAATGATTTATTTTTTTATCTTGTAATTCAATGGTCTTTGATTACGCAACTGCAATAAAAAATAAATAAATAAAAAGAGTAGCTTTAATGTGCTTTTCAAATGTACTTTTATTTATTTTTTAAAAATACTTTTTGAAATAATAACCGAAGTATGGTATCTTTTTGAGAGATTTTAATTTCCGTCATTTTTCTTAAGCATAAGTTGCTATAGGCGGTTTCATTTCCGGATGAGTCATAATGAAAATTAATACTACTATGTTTTCCGGTGAAAATGTCTTTTGATTTTGTTTTAAATTTTATTCTCCAGTCAATTTATTTCTTAAAAAAGTTCTTTTATTTATCTATAGCTTTTTATATTTAACCATATTTTAAAATGTTACATTAATTATGTAATATATATTGTATTATTTTCAAAAAGTGGTTTATATTATTCGTTTTGTTATGTTATCGTATTTTTTACTGTTTAGATATTGATTTAAAACATTCAGTAGTACAGTTATATTATGACAGTTATATCATGTAAATGTTATTCTTAATTTAATTTACTTATTGAATTATTCACTAAATCGGATGTTATTTATTAAATTAAGAACTCTGGAGTTTGAAATAATGGAGTCCGTTTGTCTTAAGGATGAATCAAGCTTCAATTTGACAACAATGTACGTATGTGGATACCTGTTTTTGGTTCACTGCGGCACACTACTCTTAAGCCTGGTATATTGGTATGTTATTCTATCACATACGGACACACAGTCACCTCTAATATTGATCGACCGCACCTTGACAGTCAATTAGTACATTCGGAACATCTTGGAACGAAGTGTTTTGCCACTCATGAAAGGCTTACAGAAGACATTTTTAACAGACTAACGCGTAGCCACACACAGCAAGGCCTTCGTTATACCTACAACGCTGCAAGCGAATTTTCATTTGTTTGAAATAGTGCTTCAAGGATTCTTCTATGAGTTCTTACATAATGCGTGCCGCTTTTACTTTCAGAGTTTCAACGATCTTGAAACTTTGTCTATTTAACGCAGATTTCATAGCTGCATAAGGTGGATTGTCTAAAACTGTATGTTGTACTTGAATAGAAACGTCTTGATAGACAATGCAGTGTGATCCGGTGAGAACATACAGTATACTGAGAAAAACAAAATACATAAAAATGAGTACATCGAAGTATTCATATCGAATTGAGTATATTTGGATAAAAAAAATTACCAAATTGTTTTCTGAAATTTGAAATATCACATGTTATTAAATCTAAATTAACGATAAATTTGTACTCTGTAATGGTTTGTTTTATTCATGATGGCATAAAAGGTGCTTATTAATGTAGATATTAAACTATTTATAATATTTTGAAACAATTTAAAAGTGCTTGCAAATAATGCTCTTGTCATAAAAAATATTATATTTGGATATTTTGCTAATCATTTTTCTTTAAAAACAATCAATTAAACTTTTATTGGTAATAATTTAGAACAAGAAATAAATGCTAGTATATTTTTTCTTTAATTTATAAGTTAAGGGCATTTCATAGCGAATTACTTTTGAACACAACCACGGAATCAAAATGAGTACAAGTGTTTCTTAGTTTTGAGTACATTTGGATCGGTGAAATTTTGAGTGTGTGAAGTACTTAAATTGAATACTTATTACTCAATTTTGAGAAACCATTTTTTTAGTATAGTAATATTACACTATCGTATTCTCTACTGAATATTAATGTAATATTATTGATTTTTATTGAATTATTTCTTTCCCAATTGGATTTCAGAGCACTAATTTCAATCTACTTGCATCATTTTGAAACTTACACATCGAAGGGTATCATTCGTAGATCAATTTTTGAATCATGTTCGAGTATCAATAATAAACTGTAAAAAAAATATAAATGCAAATATGTGGATCCAGTACATTAAAAAGTTAAAACTAACATAATTATAACTATTATTGGCTTATAGTTGGAAGTTAATATTACCGAGACGAAATCTGCAGCTGAATTCATGAGTGGAGAACTTGTGTTTTAAATGTCATTTTATAGTGTAATATTTTTATCCTTCGCAATGAATGTACTCTATATGGCTAAATATGACCGGCCACTTGCGATTTTTGACGTTTTGTGAAACATCTAGAAAAATATATGAGAAATTATTCTGAAACTCCAAGTGCTTAAACATAAAAGTACACGTCATATATTTCCGTGTAGGTTTTTTCTCGATATTCCATAGGGGACCGTCAACAAATTTTAATTAAGACAACAATCTTTGGCATAGGCCTGTCCAAAAAAAACCGCCTGAACTGTATATTATAATTACGTGGCTTATTTTAATAAATTGTGAATATCATGTATACTCCTAGAGAAAATATGATTTATTTATTAAAAAAAAGTCCAAAACTGAGCAAAAAGATAAGGAGCTTTATCGATATATCCATTGATTAGTGAAATATAGCATACATATTACTGCAAGTACACGTACCACGATATATTTAGATACAAACCCTCATCTTAATCATGAATAACGCATTTTGAGTTTATTCTATCAGCCCTTATGTTAAGAATTTTTGAGCTATGTTTTTCAGACTTTTGCAAAAGTTGCTCCACACACTTATCGAACATATGATGCAAATTCCAATTTAATTGCGGTGACGCATGCGCATGGAAACATTATTTAGTAAAATTACTCGTTTTTCTTACATTTTATATTATTTTTTCATTTTGCTTACAAGGTATTACATACAATATTATTTGTCGCATTTTCTAAAAATAAAAATTTTGTATTACAAGAAATCTGCAAATTATATACCAAAAACTTGAAAGCATTTAAAGCTGTATATATATATATATATATATATATATATATAATAATTTTCTACAAGTATGCATGCTATCCACATGCAAATGAACACATTTTATTACAATAAATCACGTAAACAAAATCTGCAGTTCACACGATTATACTACATTAGATTTGGCAGAGTTATGCAAAAGATCTTCATTTTTTTTTTTTTTTTTTCCAAGTTGTTGACGGTCCCGTATGGAATTTTGCGAAAAATTCTTAGCGGAAATGTATGACCCGTACTATTTTGTTTAAGCGCATGGAGTTTCAGAATAATTCCTCATATATTTTTCTAGTTATTTAGCAAAACGTCGAAAATTGCAAGTAGCCGATCACCTTTGGCCATATAGTATATGGAATGGGATGTTCAACTAATGCATTTTTTAGAATATAATGCATATTTAAATGTATTTATTTCTCAAAAATTAACCGTTTTAAAGAACTTTAAAGAAAATTTATGTTTTATCTGTTTTATTTCAAAAAATAATTTTCTTTGATGTTGCTGCCTGTCATATGAAAAGCGAAACGGTCAGCACATATCTACTTATGACAATTATATGACTCAAACTTTTATTTATATAAATGAATGGAAATAAAATCAATCTTTTTTTAAATAATGTATAAAAATGAAATTTCACATTTTTTAATGTTTAAAAAATGTGTCTAATTACATGTTTATTAAAAAGTTATGCATTGTTATAATTTATTAATGCTCAGTTTATATATTTCATGTCTATTATCTTTAAAATTGTAATACATCAAATGTAAGTCAGAAAAATTACATGAAGAAAATCAGATCATCTAACAATGCATTATAATATTGATATTTTTATAATAAAAAAATCCTTATCAATATGCAAATATGCAATAGGCGTATTTCGTTATACACGTAATAAAACTTTTAGAGAAACATTAAAGTATGTTTAAGAAGTTTTCATTGCATTTTTAGGCTTTGTATGTACCCTGAAATTTCAAAGCCAGGAAACTGTTCGGTACCAGTTATTTCTTATGGAAAATTACTCCTCTAGTAAGATCAAATTTTTCGCGTTTGAACAATTTTTTTTTTTCATTTTAATAAAAAATAGTGGCATTCCATCTGGAAAATAATAGTACCCTTACGAACCATAATAATACGTTTATATTTATAAAGAAATTATTTTACAATATTTTCTTAATTCATTTCGTATTTTAATATCTTTGAATACGTAATAACAATTTAGTTAAATAAATGATGAATATAAATGAAGTGTCAAGAAAATGTACTTCTTCCAACACATTTAATTTCAATTTTTCAAATTGAAGATAAAATCCTTATGAATAAGGACGTTTTTTAATTCAAACATCAAACAGAGTATGCTTCACTTTCACCGACTTTAATTTCCGTCAGTTTTCTCAAGACTTTTGTCATTATCGGATAAGTCATTACGCTACATTTTATTTTGATGTCTTTGTTTTTGAAACTATAGAAAGCTCTTTAGATTTTTTTCTTTAGTTTTTATTTGTTTATTTACTTATTTATTTATTTATATATTGTAAATCAATGGATTTATATATAGATTTTGTTTTGTGTGTATAGAGATTATTTGAGATATCTTTTTACTTTTATAATAAACAAATGTATTAATATCGAATATGTGATTTATTTGATTTCCTACTTTATTCTATAAGTAACACGCTTTGAGATTCCTTTTCATATGGGTATACTTACAAATTAATCAAAAACATTTTGCTGTCCGAAAATATTTTACCACCACAGTATACTTTTTAATATATTGACTGATATGGTGATTGACACTGAACTTTCCATTTAGGCTGCGCCAGTCACTAGTGTTTGACAGTGTAAAATATGAAATAAAATTTTAAAAATTGCATAAAAATATTACATTGTTTTAAGTAATTATTGACAAAGTGTAATCCTGTAACAAGTAAAAATTAAGTTAATTTTAAATAAGTTGTCAGTAATTACTATAAACAATATATATGTATTTAGTTTTATACCATATGTTAGACTGTCAGTCATTGCGAACCAAACGGAATGTTCACTGTGAGTCACCGGTGACTGACTGACAGTGAATACTCAAAAACAGACAGAACACAGTTTTATAAAAAAGAAACTTATTCGGAGATTATTGTTATGCATATTGTATGTTTATAGTTAAATTCGTTAAAAATGTATGAATTTTATTTCAAAATATCCCGAATTTCATGATATAAATAAGAAGATATTAATTGTTTACTCTACATGAATGGATATATTTTTTTAACTTATACAATGTTAATGAAATTACATTCAGAAAATTGTAAACACTTTAATTTTATTAGCAGGTTTTTATTTTATAAATAAATAAAAAAATTACTTTTGTAAACTGCTTTTCGAAAACTTTGCAACTATGATGGTAAATCTAATTTCAGGCGTTCAGAAAATAATTTCCGTGTAAAAAATTAAAAAAAAAGATAAAAAAAAATAATAAAAGCGCTTGTTTTTAAACAATGCAATATTTACAAAAATATTTAAATATATTTTCTGTCATTAACAAGCTAAATTACTTTTAGAAAGTAATAATTCAATTTTCAGTCTAAACTATTTAACATTTAAAGAAAATTGGTTTCATAAACACTGTTGACGTTCATTTATTATTTATGAATGACACAACAGTTTGTACGACAATAAGAATTCCCTTTAGAAACGTAAATAATTTAAAATGAGAAAATATTTAACATTTTATTTTTAACGTCTCTTGGGATAGGCAAATATAATTAAAAATACATCAGTAAATATATATTAGGAATTTTTAATGGTAAACATGAACAATAATCTCTAATTAAATTTGAATAGAACAGATTTTAACATCATGATTTTAACTCCTTGATTGTTGATGGGATAAAATATAATTTCTTTTTATTCTCGGATGATTAATTAACTGTAATTCTTCAAGAGACACATAATTATTGCATCTTTAAATTTTGCTTCAGATAGACAGGACTGTTGCTGGTCGACTGTACTTTAAATCTCTCAAATGTTCTTTGATACGATCTTTATGTCTACGAGAAGTCATTCCTATGTATTCGTGATAAAAAATTTCCGTTTTAAATTGAATTACATACACTCCAGAAATATCTGATTTAGTGTCAGTTGACCCTTTTGAAGCTGGTGTGAGAGGGATACGAAATCTTGTTTTTTTCACATACACTCCACGCTCATTAAAATTTCATATAGGAATAGAACTGCCAATTAAAATTCCTGTGTGTGCCTGAAGGCTGAAACCAAATCTTTTGTAATCATTCAACAAATTCTTTGAGTAGACAATAAAAAAGGACGGTCTCCGGGTGCAATTATTGTTATTGGTAACCAGACTACACTGTTAAAAAATTGACCCTTTTGCTGCATCGTCACTCCGTCGTTTTTATGGAAAATGATTACTTCAACCTATTACGAAATATTCTCATGGGTCAAAAGAGAGATATTATATAAAAGAGGGGGAGTGACGATACAACAAAAGGGTCAAAGTTTTTACAGTGTACACTGTACAATCAACATTTTCAATGCGTAAAAGGGGGTTCCATGGAGTGACGTTTTGGGGTACATTCAAATTCGGCTTTCTTTTGTGCTTGATCATTCTCGATTATGCCAATTAATGGCGACTTTCGGCATTAATTTTAATGATGTCTTTGAGCGATAGCTGTTAAATCTTGATCACGCTCAAACTTGAAATGTACTTGAAACACCACTTCAGACAAGAGTTCCAACATAAGTCCGTAACGGACAACGACCGATCCTTTCAATCCCCGAATTCGCATAATTCCGGCTCAAACATATGCGTGAAAATGAACTTTGTGTTTAATTGTATTTAACTAACATAAGTAATTGCAACCTTGGGCACAGTTTGCAACATTAGTGAGCATATTTTTTCTTATTATCCTTTAGTTTTCATGTCCGGTGTATATCAGGACCGATACATATTACACGCGAACATGTAATACGTCAACGATACACATGTGATACATATATAACGCATAATAAATATTATTATCATATCAATGTCTAGTATATTTCTGGATCTATTTATGCAACAGCTACTGATATTTTGAATTTATTTTCCACTTGCATAACGTATCTCAATATTATATATATATATATACACATATGAGAAAAAAAAATAAAATGAATACAATTGAAATTTGCAGAGCCACAGCAGAATCATCAGGCCCACGAATTTTTTGAAATTACATATAAAGTGTGTGGTTTCATCGTCGTATTAGCCATGAAAAAGTAAAATAATAGAAAATTGGGGCTGCCAACACACATAAATTCAAAATTAAATGGAGAATAAACATTAAAATTAAATCTTAATAACATTAAATGGGATAGAAAAATAAAGAAAAAATAGAACCGGAAAACCATCCCATACACTATACTTTACCCTAAAAAGACGTAGCACAAAATCATTTAATTTGATAATACTAACTTAAACTATAATATGGAAGAAGGACTAAAATAGATAATTAATATGTGTATTTTATACAGTTAGAAATTGTATTTTAGGTACTGTACAAATTGTTAAAAGTTTGGTACAAGTTAATCATTGAAATTAATTAAATTATAATTATAGATTTAATTGATATAACTCTACAATTATCCACACATATGTGTTAATTGAACACCCAGTATAAAATATATTAAAATTTATCAAATAACTCTCCCCCCCATCAGTTCTTTTTAAATTAACCATTGCGTATTATGCAGACAACACCACCCTCTTCCGTACTCTAACATCTACCCAGCCAGTCAGCTTATTATATATGTAATAATATGACGATTTGCTGTAATAATATATAGATTTTTGTCGAATAACATCTTTGATGTAATAAGAAGTCGATTTACTTGAAATAAATAAACAGGTTTAGCAGCCGTAGTTGGAAGCCATGGAATTGTGTTCCTTGGGAGTTTCTCCAATAAAAATAATAAGAAAATCAGTTTTTAGTTCCATATTTTATTAGATCAAGCCATAAGTTATTCCACTTGTCACCTTATCATACTACAACATTTGCTCTCCAAGTTTCGTGATTTCGGTGTTCTAAATTATCGGAAAAAATGAGACGGGCGACCTAGCAATTCAAGAGGCAGATGCATTCTGAATGCTACCTAGAATGAACTCCAACACTCACACGGAAAAACTAGCTCCTCCTCAGACTGCGTGAGTAAATTAAAAATCCAATTAGGATTAACTTCGAGGCTGCGCGTCAGAGATCATCGCCGCTGATTGGTATAAGAGGCGTGGCCTTCCCGTAGGAACTCAATAATGTCTCGCAAATAGACTAACCTGCTAACATATCCGCGCATTAACACAGAGCAGACGATCAATAAAAAATAAACTTAAAAATCTCGATAATATTCTAAAAAGGAAAAATATTACGAAATCGCTTCCCAAACTTTTTGAGAAACAAGCAATAGATTATTAATAAGTTAAATAAAAAAAGAAAAAGGACTTTAGCTGTTAAAATATTAATACATTACGAAACTAAGATTAAAAATATGTTCCACAAATTTAAAATTAAAAGCTCAGAGTGAACAAAATGGCGCATTTTTTTTATTTATTTTTTATTTTTTTTATTTTTTTGGCGCATGTTAATTATTTTTAAGATCATGTAATTGCTAATCGCATATAAAAGAATATATATATATATATATATATATATATATATATATATATATATATTTTTTTTTTAGAAAAACCAGTATTTAATCTTTCATAAATTAGCTTTTTAATATTTTCATTAATAAGATGAGAAGAACATAGACAGTTTATTCTATATAAATGATTTAGGATTATGTCATAATATAAAGAATTATGAAGACAAGGTTTAAAATTAATAAATGTAATACCTTTAAAATTAAATTAGTTCCGTTTGTCACATATATCAGTTATTAATTTGTTTTCTTTTAATATAATTTTGAGACCTGCGAAGTTATTGGTATTGTTAGAAAGTATTTTGTAATTTCTAAATTAACTGGATAATCTATTGAAAATTGAGATATATTGGTATTTTTATGGTAATTAAAATTATATCATCAATTTTATTTATAAATTTGCATGAAAAAATATATTCGGGGATCAATTTAATTCATTAAAAAATATTAAAAAATAAAATATTTGCTAATGATATACACTTATTCGTTTAAAGTGTTTTCCTTAATCGCATTATCTATTGATATATACAGTGTGTCCAGCAAATAACACCCTGATTTCAAAATTAAATTTCTCAAAAACAAAGATCGATAGTAATATGCGGTAAACGGTTTTTTCATTAGGTAAGCTGTAAAAATCTTATACAGAAATTTCAAACAGCGAATATTTTGAAAAAATTGCGTTCTTATTGAATAGAATGCTTTGATTTGACATTTTTCTTGTTTTAGATTTCCTACAGAGAGATAATTTTTCAGCTTACAGTGCAATATTTTAAAGATTTTTCGAAAGTAAATTTTTAAAATTTCGAAATTTCAAAAATTTAATTAAAAAAAACTATGAAATATGGTACTTTAAGCCAAAAAAACACATTCTCTGGCAGCAATCTAAAGCAAGAAAAATGTCAAATCAAAGCATTCTTTGCAGTCAGAACACAATCTTTTCAAAATATTTATCGTTCGAAACTTTTGTATAAGATTTTTACAGCTTACCTGATAAACAAACCGTTTACTGCATAATTCTATTTATCTTTGTTTTTGAGAAATTTAATTTTGAAATCAGGGTGTTAATTACTGGACACCCTGTATATATATTGTTTTTATCAAATTTCAAATGTTTGCTATATTTACAAAAAAAAAAAAACTGTTAACAAAATGCCATACATTTTTATTCTTTTTTTTATATTGTAATTTAATGGTCTTTTATTACGCAACAGCAGTCAAATTTTTAAAAAAAGGAAAGGAGTAATTTTAATATACTTTTCAATTCTATTTCCTTTTTTCTTTTTTAAATATACTTAAAAAAATAATAACATAAGTACACTATCTTTTTGAGAGATTTTAATTTCCGTCATTTTTCTCAAGTATTAGTTGTTACAAGCGGTTTCATTTCCGGATGAGTCATTATAAAAATTAATACTTGTTTTTTTTATCTACGGAAATGTCTTTTGATTTCATTTTAAATTTTATTCTTCAGTGAAGTTATTTCTCAAGAACTTATTTTATTTAATTTTATTAGCTTTGTGTAAAGATCTTATAATAATTACGTAATATAAATTTTATGATTTTTAATAAGTTGTTTATTTTGTTTATTCTAATATGTAAATATATTTCTTACTTTTCGGATATTGATTTAAAACACTCAATAATATCATTACTAAGATTAGAGATGTGTTGATCGATCTCACATACATATATATTGCATTATGCTAATGTTATTTATAGATTACTTATTGAATCGTTCTCTAAATTGGAAGATTCTTTATTAAATTAAGAACGCTTTGAGTTATGCAACATATTTTAGTATATATATATATAATTACCTTCTTCTATCTTTGCAAGAAAAAAAATTGTATTTATGAAAATATTCGAAATCTGTTTTTTCACGGATTTATACGTTTCTGGAGTCAGAGACCCGAAAAACATGTTTTATAAAATTTCTGTCTGTCAGTGTATGAATCTGTCTGTCTGTATGTGACATAAATATTGTGGGCGCTCTATCTCAAGAAATAATGCACGGAATTTTACAAAATTCTATATTAAGTTATATATTGATATCATCTGGATTTGATTAGTTTTTGGTATATATCGCCTAACAGGTGGCACTGCTACGCTGACGGTTTAAGGATTTCCATAATAGCTACATTTCAAGAACTAGTGGACGGATTTTCATAAAACTTGATGTTGCGCTAGTCTTGAATATAATATGGTATTGATACACGTATTGGTGCAAATCGCCCCACAGGTAGCAGAGCTATATGGTATTATTCACGATCATCGCAATAGTTCTATCTCAGGAACTAATGCACAAATTTTTATCCAACTTCATATTCAATTAATCCTTGATATAAATTCGTGTGCTTTAGTTTTTAAAGTAAATCACTCAATAGGTGGAGTTGCTATGCAACATTATTTGTGATTATCGCAATAGCTCTATCTCACTATATAATGCACGAATTTTTATCAAATTTTAGATTAAGTTAGTCCTTGAAATAAATTTGTATGCTTTAGTTTTTTACAGTAAATCGCTCAACAGGTGGGGCTGCAATGGAAAATTATTTATGTTTATTACAATAGCTCTATGTCAGGATACAATGCCTGAAATTTCATCAAACTTCAGATTAATTTAGAACTTGAAATATCTTGCATATTAGATTTTGAATTAAATCACCTAACAGATGACGCTGCTATGTTTCATTTTTCTGGAAGAATTAAAGTGCATGAGATAGAAGAAAGTTTTGGGATTGCTACATCCAACTAGTTTGATGGAGTTTTTCGTTTTTTTAAGAAACACATCTTAATTCAAATGGGTATGTACACTTATTATCTTTTTGTATACCAGTGTCAATACGTTTGCTAATGTGGAGACGTTTAAAGCTGTTAATTAATCTTATCAACTGAGTCCCCTGACAATTGACCTTTTTTAGTTATGACGGTTCGGTACAGATTAATGTTTTTACTAACATCATTTAATGATATGCATATTTCCATTCAATCATATTATTTTCCCAATAGCCAAACAATATTGGACAAATATTGGATACATCTTGGAGCAATATTGCCAAAAATTATTTCTTCAATATCTGGGTGTTTACATTTTGCCCTTATTTACAGCCAATATTATGCCAATATTGGGGTTTCATTGATAATATTGTCAATAAAACGACAATATTGGTTAAATTTTGAGATTTTATTAGAAATATTTCCAATGTAACGCCAGAATTTGTACAATATTGGGAATTAATTGGAAATACTTTCAATGTAACGGCAACATTTGTACAATATTGGGAATTAATTGAGAAAATTTCCAATAAAGTTCCAATTTTTATCTAATATTGGCGTTATTTCCAATAAATGAAATATCAGCGCAACGTTGGACCAATATTTGTTTGCTACTAGGTTTCTGTTTTTTTTTTCTCCTTAACTTTGTCAGTAGACTGGATTGCGGAAGATTAATGCTTCATGGAAGGATGGTGCATGAAAAGGTTCATGTGGAATTTACCCCTTTCACTAATAAATGTAATTTTTTTTTTATGATTATGGTTTGATATTTCCAAGAAAAGGAAGTTCTTTTTAAAAAGCGGTGCGATTTAAACAAAACTTGTAAAAAGGATTCTGTCTTGATAGGTTTAAAAAAAGCGTTTTTACTACCATCTTCTCAAAACTGGGTAACTCAAAAATTTCGGGGTTTAATCTTGATATCTATTGATTTTGAAGATCTGTACTATGCAAAAAGTAGACTGCGACAACATATTGCTTATGACGATATATATATATATGTACTTACGAAAGTGAAATTCTATAGCTACTAGAAAGCTAGTAGTTATCTATATCTTCTTTGAATATGTGAGTACAGCAATAGGTTATTTTCAATATGTACATAATGAAACTTTATAAGACATTAAAAAAACATAAATGGCTTTCCATTTCATGCTATATTAATATTCATAAAGAAAATTTCCACAACATTTTCTCAATTAATGTCATATTCTAACGACCTTTATTTCGAGCTAACAATTTAGAAAAATAAAACACACTTTTACCAATGCATTTTCTCTTCATTTATCATAATGGCTAGATGATCATTATGAAAGGAAAGAAAAATTAAAACTATTTCAAACTATTTGCTATAAGGAAAATTTAAATTCAAACTTCAAACAAAGTGTGCTTCACTTTAACAGAGTATAATTTCCGTTGGTTTTCTCAAGTCTTTTGTTATTAACGGATATGTCATTCTGCAACATTTTTATTTTGTCTCGTTGATTTCGAAACTATAGGAATATATTTAGATTTCCTGTTTGGTTTTTTCTATATCGGTACATTTTATGGGTAGATTTTTTTGTGCTTGTGCGTACAGAGATTATTTGACACATCATTTTATTTTTTATAATAAAAAATGCCTTATACTTGAATTAGTGACTTATTCAACATTTTCTTTTAATTTTATCTTAAATAAATAGATTAATAATGAATGTATGATTTATATGAAACGCATGTATTAATATCGAATGCATGATTTTTTTATTCTTGTTGTTTATACTGATGCGTTCATAAAGGTTTCTTATGTTTAGTGGTTTTTAGGGTATGCTTTACTTTCACTGAGTTTAATTTCCGACGGTTTCCTCAATTATTTTGTTATTACCGGATATGTCATTATGCAACATTATATTTTGTTCTCGTTGTTTTAAAAATTATAGGAATATATTTAGATTTCCTCTCATTTTTTTACTATATTGGTACAGTTTTAGGTAGATTTTTTTTGTGCATGTGTGTACAGAGATTATTTGAGATATAAATTATATTTTTGTAATAAAAAATGCATTTTAATTCACTTAATGATTTATTTGACATTTTGCTTTACTTTTATAATAAATAAATTAATTAATATTGAATGTATGATTTGATTATCGATGTTATTTATACTGATGCGTTCGTAAAGGTTTTTTCTGTTTAATGTTTTTTAGAGTGATCGGAGGTAGGGAAGCTACATTAGTCTACTTTTTCATTTAATTTGTAATGCAAAATAATGCATTTGTAATATTTATAGTTGTAATTCAATAAATAAATCTGCATAAAAAAGTATAGTTTCTTGTAAACACTGACACTGTTTTATACTACTAAAGTGGTGAAGCCTTTTTTTTCTATTAAAGCGATCGTAACTTCCTCCTTTTGTACAAGAAACGCTGCAATTTCGAATCTTAGAATTCAATTGTAGTGTTTTACAAGATATTGTGTGATTTTATGGATTTTACAATTGTTATTTTCTTGTAAAGATATACATTTAACAAGATTTTAAAATCGAAAGGAAAGAATTTATCTTTCAATGTGATAATGCATATATACTTACTTATTTTTAGATAGATTCATTTTATTTTATTATTATTTTTAATCGCTCTGTTTAGAGATTTATTATTTATGATACTATTATAGTAAAATTTAATACTTAATGCACCTCGTCACACATAATTTATAAAAGATGTTGCTATTAATTAACAAGTGTAATGCTGAAAAATATTATGATTTTATGGGGCCTCAAGATTCTTTTTACCTGATAGTACAATTTAGCAGCGTATAACATTTTCCCCCTCAGTACCTATAAAACATAAATTCATAATATTTATTAAGCAAGAGATTGTGCAGCATAATTCATAACTGGAAAACTTGTATTGCGAATGTTTACGTTTATATTTTAATATTTAAATCGTTCTCGATGAATGTACACTCTGTGTTTTCTTACTTTGATGGATTCAGATGTTCAACTGAGGATTTTTAAGAGTATAATACAGGTTTTACTGTAGTTCATGTCTCAAACATCAATTCCTTCAACGGTCTTTAAAGAAATTTAACATTTCCAGTTTTAATTGAAAAAAAAATTGTATTTGGTTAATCCTACCATATGAAATTTAAAGCGGCCAGCACGTATTTGTTTATGACAGTCACATGACTTGGGCTTTTATTAAATAGATGAAAGCAAATCGAATGAATTATTTTCAATTGATATATTAAAATAAAGGTACATTTTTTTTATGTTTAACCATTTTACCTCATGATGAGTCGGGAGTAAAACCACTGTTTCCTTATACTTGCAGGGACTAAAGTGGATTCATTAAACTTGAAAAAACTTCTTCTTAAAAAATGCCGTTGAATGATTATTTGGTGAGAAAATAAATGTAGCATTTAATAAAAAGTTACACATTCCGGCAAAGTTAACGGTAATTTGGAAGAGCAACCGCACGGTACGCTTTCGATCCAGGTTCGAATCGTGGCCCCGTATAATTTTTCATTCATTGTTGTGTTATTGTATTCAATTGTGTTTATGCCTGTCTTAATATATATATATATATATATATATATATATGTGTGTGTGTGTGTGTGTAACTTCGATAATTTAAATCATTAAATAATTTTTTAATGTGCCCCGGAACCCCTTAAGGGCCTACATAAGTCACTGAAAAGATCCGGATGATAATGCTAAGTCTATAGAGGCGATAATTTCAATATCTTGCTCAAATTTTAATATTTTTGAACGATTTTTTTCACATTGGACATCTGAGAATGGCTAATTTTAAGGCTAGTTTTTAGGTTTTCGATTTTAATTTCAGATTACTTTAACTTTCGGAAACAGTTTTGACTGGTTCTGAAATTAAAACAATCGTAATGTAAAAATGTATAACCTAAATGGAAAAAATAAATACTACCCTTTACAATAACCTTCTATATTGTCTTTACCGTCCTATGCGAAAAAAATCGCTCAAAGATATTAATTTTTTAGCGAGATATTTGAAAAGAACGCGTCCATAGACTCTGTATTATCAGCCGGATCTTTGTCAGTGACTCATGTAGGCTGATAACGTCTGTGGAATCATTCGACTGCTAAGTTTGTGAATCTATTCTTCTCTCATTATAAGGTCGCACCATTCGTCTATAAAACATTCTAATTGTTTGTCCCTCATAGGCGTCATTTCGTTTCCAAATATGAAATTGGTTGTAAAACCACTCAAATTTACCTGCTTTTATTAAAGTCCAGCTACTTTCAATAGAGTAAAAAGAAACTTATAAGGACTAGTCAGAAAAATATGGCGATGTCAGAAATTCATTACATCAGCAGACTGTATATCAACAAAACAAAGATTATCTATATATTTTTTCCAAGATATAATGCGTTAATATTTCTATAAGCTATTGCGTTTTATAAAAATCGCACCTTGTGACAAAAAGGTGCAAAAATTGCCATTAAAATGTGTAAATCTAATTTTAGATAAAACACATCTAAAAATGCACAGGAAATAGAATTTATCAGTAAAATGAACACGGAAAAAATACATTTATTTTGCCCTTTGTCTCCAATTTCTTTTTGCATCCTTTTATATGAACGCAGTACAAAAATCTTCTTATATGTTAAAATATATTTCTATTAGAAAATTCATAACACATTTGGAAAAATAATTTGCTTTAAAAATGCTTGTACTAACGATTTTTTTTTTTTTTTTTTTTTTTTTTTTTTTTTTTTTTTGCACAACCCGATATATAATCTTAAAAATTAAGCATACACCGCAAGGGACTAAAAATTACTTAATTTGAAAACCGCATAAAAACAGCGAATAGAAAGCATTCTATCGGATAAATTATATATATATATATATATAGTAACATTTAGAATGAGAGAAAAATAATCAGGCGTATATACCAAATACTATATTCATCGACATAATCTTGCATTTCCGACTACGAATGGATTCAAAAAGAGTGAAATTACATTGCTTTTGCGATAATAACTTAAAATATACTTCACGAAAAAGGGGAATATCGATTTGGATAAGGTATTTTTATATCTTTCCTTGAAAAGAAATACTTTTGGAAAACTTTTTGAAAATTTAATATATTTTGCCTTACAGAGTAATTTTTAGAGTTGAAAATTCATTTTAAGTTTGGGCTTAGAAGATTCTCACTAAATCCGATACGTCATATGAAATTCATTTACATAAAAAACAGGTAATCACTATCATATATTTCTTTGTTCAGTAGAATTTCACGAAATAAGGAATTTAAAATATATGTAGCAATAAAATATTTATGATTTTCAGCCAAATTCTAAAACAACCAAAATATTATGACAATTAAGATTCTTAATGAAACTGTAGCAGCATCAGTTATAGTAAAATCAGCTTTGTGAGTAACCAATTTTTTAAAATTAATTTAACGTAGCTTTTATTTTACTATGGAATTTCACTGTAAATATGGAAAATGGTCTAACTAAATAAGGATATTTTATTTTCCTTTATAAATGTACTACAAAAAATTCTGTAAAAACACATAAAAAAAGCAAAACTCTCTGTCGATGTACATTAGTTCCCGAATAAACCATTTGTTGGAGTTTCTCGATCATCATTTTACAAAAATTTCCCTTATCATAAATCTAATTTCCTGAAAGTATTTCCATGTCTTTGTTTAAACATATTTTTATATTTGATAAATTTTGCAATTATAAATACCCACTTTTAAAACTCTTTTGCAATTTTATTTAAAATATTAAGGAAGAAAATTTAGTTACAGTTGTTTTTTATTAAAAATAATTTAGAAAGAGAAGAATCATCTCATCAGATTTAGCGGGGATTTTCCTCCGTTGAATCATAAAAGACATATTTTGTAGCAATAGCACTAACTCTTATAGTTCAGTCAGTTAAGGTGTCCTTCCACTGTAAAATGGTCCCCTGTTCAAACCCCAAGACAGATAGAAACAAACTGTATTAAAGATTATGATACAGCAGTTCAAATATATTTAGAACATTCAAATTATTTGAAAATCACTGGAAATTGAGTAACCCACTAAATTTAAAAACTAATTTAAATTACTATTATTAAAATGCCACGATACTGCGCTACTGACTGAAAAAAATCCAGGGTGATAATCAGAAGTCTATGGGGGGCGTTCGTTTCAAATATCTCGCTCAATTTTTTATATTTTTACATTTTTTTCATAGGATAGCAGAGGACGATATACATCCAGGCTAGTTTTTACTTTTTGAATTTTGGTTTCAGATTTTTTTTTTTAAATCACTTTAACTTTCGAAATTAGTTTGAACCAATTATGAAACTGAAACTATCCTGATATGAAAAGTATATAACCAAAATCAAAAAAGTAAAAACTAGGCCGGTCGAAGATCGTCCTCAGCTATCCTATGGAAAAAAAAACCCGTCCGAATATTAAAATTTGAGCGAGATATTTAAAAAGAACGCCCCCATAGACTTTACATTAGCATCCCGGTCTTTTTCAATCAGTAGGGCGGGCTCTTAAGAGTAAATTTACAGAGTCTTGTGTAATTTTAACAATGTTATGCAGTATCTGTTGTAAATTTACCGATTGATTTATCTGTCCTTTAACACAATCTCGTTTTTTCTAATCTCTGTAATTTTACATAACACATAAGATAATACATTACCAATAGATTCTAAATAATTTCACATATAATATTTTAACAGTGTGTTACCAAAAACAAATTTTAAAAAGAAAGACGATGTCTTGTCAGACTGGATATACGATTACAAAGGGTTAAAGGTCAGGTCCCGTAATTTAAAAATTACGACATCAAATTTTGGGAATGCTGTGCAAGCAGCACAGAATTTATTTCCGGGGGGGTGGCTTTAATTATATTATGAGAAATATCACAGTTACCACAATTGATACTTAATTACTCATAAGAAATTAAATAGATAAAAAACACTTTAACGTATGAAATACCAAACAAATCGAAACAAATGTAAACCTATGAGAAGAGAAATATTTATTATTCATTTATGTTAAAATATCATGAATTTAAATTCTGCTTATAAGTAAAAACATTGCATGAGAATATGATCAAAATTGTAATTTAATTTTTTCTTATTTTGTTGTACACCACGAAATCACGAATTTGCTAACGAATCAACCAATTTTTCCGTTTTTTATAATCATTTGAAATCTGAACCCTCTGAACACAGTTCAGTTTGTGCCAATGAACCTCTCTCAACTATTCAGATTTTGAGCTTCAAATTTAAGTTTAAGTATAAGCTTACGAATGCATTTAATCAGATGCAAAAAAATAACGACAAAAAATAGTTGTTCCCCATAGGGCCAAAAGCGTCCTCCGGACGTCATATGTGGTCCTGTACAGAGCCAGACGGTCCTATAACCATCCGATCCTGTACGCGTCCGAATTCATACGTTCGGCGAAAGTCAGAATCCGGGCGAACCATCCACGATCTTCGGATCTAACCAGTGAAAATTCGAAACAGCGGAATTACCTGTGCGCATGGTCTGGAAATGACTTCAACTGTCACGTTTTTATTAATGGTTTCTCTTATTCATTTTTACTCTAAAGGTCATCGAAATATATATGCTAAAGGTAAGTAAACTTTCGAATAACTTTTTAGAATGAACTCTTGAGATTTGTACCAAAATATAACGATTTTTTAATAATCTAATACTATGAGACAGACAACTTTCATGGAAAACTTATAAACAATTAGCAATTTTTCATGTAAATATTCGTAATAATAATGCGGTATAGTCATAAAACAAACCTTTGTTTATTATATTTTTACAGAAATTCAAAGTAATAGTATTATTTTTAAAGATAGATCATTTTGTGACTCACCAAAAAATTATTTACCATCGATTGTTTGTTAACTACTGTCTTAGTTTAAAAATACATTAAACATTCATTTTGTTAAGTACGAGTAAGTAAACATATTAACAAAGCTTTAAATAAAATTTTTAAATAAATTCAGCCATTAAAATTATTTATCTTTTAAAAAATCTAATAAAAATATTCATAAAATATATTTTTATTCTAAGAGTAACTCTCTTATAAAATTACTTTTGTAAAATAAAGATTTTGAAATTTAATAACTAATTCTACATGTGACCCAATGGCAAAAGCTCCAATTGCGGGCCCTGTGTAACACTTTAGAAGCTTCAATTTGTCTTTATTTATACATATATACTGAATTAAAAAATATATGTATATATTTGGTTTTTAACGAAAGGAGGTATTTTTCTAAGAAAAGATCTTTAGATTAGCCTATTTCATCTACATGTTTTCCATTTTAGATGACAGTAACCTTGGCTATGTTCCCTCTAAATCATTTTTTAAAGATGGAGAACCCCGCCTTTATTTTAATAGAGTGAGTTGTACCCCTATTTGCATCGAAATATCTCATAAAACTTGTAAACAAATCACAATATTTCAAAATGTGCCTTACACTGTAAAAAATAAATGTGTAAATTGGCTAATTTTACACACATATATGTGTAATTTTGTAAAATTACACACCTGTAATAAAAATTACACATTTTTTTCGGAAATTTACCTGTTTTTGTGTGTATTTAGCGTCTGAAAGTAAGTGTGTAATTTGTTATCACTTGATAAACTCAGACAAGTGTGTAAATTCCGAAAAATGCCTGAATTTACACGAATTGAAGTGTTATTCTAATTTAAGCATAATAATGTTTACTCAGAGAAGTGTGTAAATTTCTGAAATCACCCACTTGTTTTAAAATTTACACATTTCGTACAAAAAATTGCCTGTTTTTATGTGTATTTTGTTTATTAGAATGAGGAAAGAGTTAATAGACACACAGAAGTGTGTAAATGTTAAAGATTACGTGTATTTACGCGAATTGGAGTGTTTTACATAATTATAAATATGTAAATTTTAAAAGACAGTTTCAAAATGTATTAGAAGACTTTCCGACAAAACTGGAAAATGTTTATTCATTCGTTTTGTCTGTCCATCTGTCCGCGCTCTAACTCTCCTAAATATACTCAAATTTCCATGAAAATTTTATATGTTATTGATGTTCACGTTAACACAAACCCTACTGAAAATGAAGTTTCTATCATGATTAATTTATTTACAGGGATATTTCAAATTTACCATTACATTATGGCCTATGGGAAAAAATCGTTTCGAATGAGTTTTAAAGGTGTAACACCCTGCCAAACATATTTAAATTTATATGCATTTGCAAAGTACGTTAAAATATGTATTTAAAAAAATGCAGTATAAATGATAGTTATTATTCATTTACAGGGCCACACGAAAGAATTCCATTATGCAAGAACAAAAGGGCGGGGGATTATTTGCGAGATATTTTAATAATGTTAAACGACTTCGTGTACAATAAAATTGATATACTGATACGCTGAGTCATAATATGAAGTGCATAGCATTTACAAGGAGATACAAAAGATTTCAAATAGTATATTCTATTTGAAGTACTGTGTATTATCGATGATGGTTGATGGATGGATGAAATGCATTTTTAATTATGATATGCGTTTTTAAGTTTCCCTAAATATATGCATATAACATAGTGTGTATAAACTCTATAGTTTATATACAAGGTTACACAAAGGAACTCGTAAAGGTTACCGAATACGAGCGTAATTTATTAAAAGGTGGTTTTTAGCACTTTCCAACAAAGTTGAAAAGTGCTTATGCATTCGGTTTGTCTGTCCGTCTATCCGTCTGTCCACGCTCTAACTCCCGTAAATATACTCGGATTGCTATGAAATTTTTATACGTTATCGAGGTTTACCCTAGCACGAACCCTATTGAAAATGAAGTATCTACCATGATTAGTTTATCTACAGAGAGAATCAAAAGTTTCCCATTACATTACGGCCTATGGGGAAAAATCGTAAATATACTCGGATTGCTATGAAATTTTTATACGTTATCGAGGTTTACCCTAGCACGAACCCTATTGAAAATGAAGTATCTACCATGATTAGTTTATCTACAGAGAGAATCAAAAGTTTCCCATTACATTACGGCCTATGGGGAAAAATCGTTAATATACTCGGATCGCCATGAAATTTTAGGACGTTATCGAGGTTTACCCTAGCACGAACCCTATTGAAAATGAAGTATCTACCATGATTAGTTTATCTACAGAGAGAATCAGAAGTTTCCCATTACATTACGGCCTATGGGGAAAAATCGTTAATATACTCGGATCGCCATGAAATTTTAGGACGTTATTGAGGTTTATCCTAGCACAAACCCTATCGAAAATGAAGTTTCTACCATGATTAGTTTATCTACAGGGCAAATCAAAAGTTTACTATTACATTACGGCCTATGGGGAAAAATCGCTTCAAAGGAATTTTAAAGATGTTATACCCTGTCAAACATATTAAAATATGCATTCTATAAAATATAAGGTGAAAATATAGCTATTATTCATTTACAGGGCCACACAAAAGAATTCCATTCGATAATGGTAAAAGGGGGAATTGTGTGTGACATATTTTAAATATATTAAGCTTTTTCATGTATAATAAAATTGATATATGTCACTGAAGCTTAATATAAATTATACGCTACTGTCTTGCATAATATGAAGTACATAGCATTTACAGGGCCACACAAAACATTTCAAATAGTATATTTTTTCCGAAGTACCGTATATTTGTCCAATGATGGCTGATGGAGGGATGAAATGCATTTTAATTATGATATGCGCGTTTATATTTCGCTAAATATATGCACATTATATGGTGTGTATAAATGTTATAGTTGATATACAGGGCTACCCATAAAGAGCTCACCAACGTTACTGAATATGAGCGTAAATTATTTAAACGTGGTTCTTAAATAAGCTATGCATTTTTACGCTGAGCTGCCTTCAATTTACTGAGAAATGTTTGCAGAATATAGATAAAGGGATATACAGGCCCGCGCAAAGAATTCGGTACATGGACGCCTATGAATGATGATTTATGAGAATGTGATTTCAGTTGTTTTAAAAGTGTTTTAGTTTACAATAACTTTTAGCCTAATGCTGACGTGTAATAAAGGTATAATGTAAACTACAGGGCTGAACAAAAGTATTCAAGTATGTTTCCATCTAATAGTATGAATTGCTGAAAAAGAAATTTCAAGCTACAGGGTATTTTCTTGCTAAGCTAAATTTTCCCATTATATGAACTGACATATGAAATACAGGGCTGTTTTAATGTACTGGAATACATATTTGGGTATATTTGGCTATACACTATTATTTCCCTAAATAACAAAGTTTTGTTAACGATTTCATTAAGTGTTGGAAAGTGCTTCATAATCTATGCTTAACGCATGATTTTTCTTACTTGTTAAATAAGTTATACATTTTTATGTTGAACCGCTTACTCAGAAATGTTTGTAGAATATAGATAAAATGATATATAGGGTCATGTAAAGTACTGGATACGTGGTCACAATTCGATGATAACTTCTGGAAATGTTATTTAAGAGTGTTTTAGTTTAAAATAGATTTTAGGTAAATATTGGACTGTAATATAGGTACTAGGTAAACTACAGGGTTGATCAAAAGTATTCAAGTACGTTTTTATCCATTAGTATGAATTGCTAATAAATAAATTTAACGAAAGTTTAGCGTTTTCTTGCTTAACTAAATTTTCTTATTATATAGTATATACATCAACAGAAAGATTAAATACAGGGCTGTTTAAAAGTATTGAAATACATATTTGGCTATGGACATTAACACGTTACTTTCCTAAATAATGAAGTTTTGTTAAAGATTTCAGGAAGTGTTGGAAAGTGTTTCGTAATCTATCCTTAACGCATAATTTTTCTTTCTTGTTAATTGAGATATGAGTTTTAAAATTGATTTTTGCATATTGCGTTCTGTGTACAAATGCTGTAGATCTTGTACAGGGTAACACAGCAGAAAGTGCACAGATTACAGTACATGAACGGAAGTAGCTTAAAGATGGTTTTAAAATAAATTCTACATTTTTACACAGAATTGCATTTAATAAGCTAAGATATATATATAGAAAAATGATATACAGGACCACCGAAAGAATTTGATACATGGCTGCCTTATGTAAGATATCCTCTGGAAATGTAAGTTCACTAGATTTAAACGTGTTTTTGTTTTAATTAAATCATAGCTAAATAGTGGCATAACCTTATGCAAAAATAGTAGACAAAATACAGGGCTGTACAAAAGAATTAAAATTTGCTATCGTCTTTTGGGTATAAAATTCTAAAAGTCAAATTTCAACCTATTAGTCGTTTTAATACTTTACAACATTGTTGAAAATGCTTAAGAATACGGTTTGTTTGTCCGTATTCTAACTTGCATTAATAGTTGGATTGCTCTGTAATTGATACATGTATTAAGGCAATATTTTAATTCATAACCCAAATTATGACTAATATAATATAATAATTTATAAAAAAGAAACTCTACAATTCATTTTAACAGGAAACTTTTTGAAATTGAATAAAAACAAAAGTGAAATGCATTAAAAAAAATTTAAACCGAAAATTTTAATTAGAGCCACTTTTATGAAAATAACGTGCGTTTAACTTCCAAATCTACCCTTGTATTATAAACGGAAAACAACATCTGCGTTTCACATCTGCGCTGTTCGGCAATAAATTCACTTGCAGACGATCAAAACAGTTAGTCTTTGGAATAAAGAACGTTTTGTTTGCTCGTATATATTGTTCTTTCATAAACGTATATAGTTCGCATGAATTTTAAAACTTTTAGGAAAATGTTACAAGAATGCGGCCAAAAGATTCTTTACATGACAGTCCGAAAAGGTACAGTGTCAGTAATGTAGTTAAAAAAGAGCTCATTAATGTCATTGTACTGTATTCGGACATAATTCTACGAAAGAATCTACGTATTTCTATTTGGATTATCCCAGTTTAACACAGAGGAAGGTCATAAGAAATAGGTAAGGAAAAAGCTTTCTCTTTTAGTTAATATTTTTAGTTTTACTTAATTTCACATAAACATTTTATAAAAGCAATGACTAACATTCATTTAGCTTTTATCAATTCAATAAACTTTACTGAATTTAATTTTTATTTTGTTGAAATAAAAGGCCGCATGCCAACGATTTATTCATTTAAATGGTATTTAAATCAGATTTTTTTTTCCTTTTTAAAACTATGCGGTTAAAATTATGTTTCTTTAAATTTTAAAAGTTTTGGGTTTTAAAAGTAATTTAACCAATAGTTAACATAATTACTATACATGTATTATCACATCCCAATAGTTTCTACTTTAAACAGAGATTTAACTCATATATGAATCATATCGCATTATAAAATGTATGAATATGAAATATATGATATGTACAACATGCATATGAGGTATATATAGGCTAGATGGGAAGGTAATGGACAAGCTTCAATATTTTTGGTTAATAAAAAATACTTATTAACAATTTAATTTATGTATATGTATTTCATTAACTCCTCTCTACATGATTTAAAATCTAAATTATTTTTTACGCTCCTAATCAAGACACAGAAAATAATATTTCAAAGTTCCATCGATTTTCAGGAAAATTTGAATGAATTTGCTAAGAGTTGTCTTCATTTAAAAAACTAATATTGTCATTTTTCTTTCCTTGCAAAATTTGCATGTGTTCATGTTTCGTAAGAAAGAAAATTTTGAATTTTATGTACTTATGACTATTTGCAAAGTTTCATTTATTTTTAAGAATTTAAGAAGCGTGTGTTACTCAGGTCGGGGGGCGCTCAATTAAATCTAATAATTCCCATTTAAATAAAAACAATTAAGTTACAGAAATTGTTAAAAATCAATTGTATTCTGAAAAATTAACTGCATCTATTGTGCCACATCTGTCACCGGAGACTGAGTGGCGCTCAACGTGTTATTTGTTAAAAATAGAGGGAAGTAAACGAATTGTGCTAAAATAAATTTTTTTTCATATTTTCTTTTATCCATCTAAACCTTCCAATATATAAATAATTTGATAACTGTAATTCCCTGACATTTAGAATTTTAAACAATGTATCTAAAATAATTAAAATTTTGATATTGTGATAGTTACAATGATTTATTTAAACAGTGAACAATTCTCAAAATATTTCATTAATTATTGCTATGCTAATTTGTTAAATTTATTTGAAGCAAATATATTTTTTAATAGCATGCCTTCATTAAATTCTGGCTCTAATTATTGTTATAAAATCTATAACTTTTGTGAGGTTCCATTACTGGATTCACATTCCTTATTCTTTTTTTATTGTGTCTTATAAAAAATAACCTGTATTTTTAATACACTGCTAAAAATAAATTTTTCACCTCATTTTATTCAAAAAATTGCATAGCAATAATTCTAATCCCTTGTACTATTTATGATAGTATCAGTGTTATAGTGGCTTTGGCAACATAATCCAGCCAAAAATTACATTTTTGAAAAAAAAAAAAAAAAACGAACATAAAAATTTCACATTATAGGCAAAATAGAGTACAGAATTCAGTTCTGTAAGATATAAACAATTAATGACCGTTTTTAAAAATCATGTATCAAGAGTTATTATTGATTTAAATGTATAATTTCATAAATAAGAATGTAATATCTACAACCTATTATTAAAGTTATTTTTTTAATAATCAAAAAATATTTTTTAAGTTTTCTTTTACTGCTTGCAAACCCTTATGTAAAATGAATTAATCCTTTCTGTCATCACGTTGTATATATGCAAACAGAAGGAGATAATATATTATAATTTCAGAAAGAAAACAGATTAAGAAAAATAAAGAAAATATGTTATAATAACAGAAAGATAATAGATTACAATTTGAGACGACCCTGTTTCTTGATTGAGCGTAAATAATTCTTGTTTTAAGATTACAAATCTGTTAGAAAGAAACAAGTTGGAAAATGCGCATTAAACAAAGCAAATCAGGTGTATTTCGTACTATAAAGAAGTTAAAAAAATATTCAGATCTTAGTGTAATAGTAGACAGTACTTCGGATACTGTTTAAGTATCCGAAATGTTTTCTTTGTCTTTGTAAACACTATTTATCTGCTTTCTATTATAAAATAAGTAATCTTTAACGAATCTCAGCAACATAAGCATCAATTTCATAAAATGTGAAATATTTTAATATAATTAAAACGTGTCCCAAAACAATGTTTCCTTCTTTACCATAATGTAATGGAATATTTTAGTATGGCCCTGTAAATTAATTAAAACGATTCTCTGCACTACAGATTATACAGAATTTATATTGTAGTATACACTTCATAGATGCATGTCAATTTTATTATGTTCGAAAACGTGTAACATTTTTAAAAGGCACTTGAAACTATTTTTATACATTGGCCGTTATGCAAGGGAACGCTTTTCACTGTCTCTATAATTGAATTATTCATCTCATTTTCATAAAAATTGAAATGACTTGATAAAATTATGCAAGAGTTATGTATTTTAAATTTCAAACAATTCGGAAAAGTAGTTTTTGTGTTGTTATATGCGAACGGACAGATAGACAGACGGACGGATTGAATGACAACTATAGTTATTACGTATTTACATAAGCATAGTTATTCAAGCATATACGAATTTGTACTTCATGTAATTTTGTTTTGCTATTTTAAAAACTTTTTCGCAGTTTACACATCAAAGAATAAGGTAAATCTTTGTACCCAAAAACCTGTCTATTTTAAATATTACACAAAAATGTGTTTTCCATGTTATGTAGACATATGTGTAAAAACAGAATATTGCACAAAAATCTGTGCATTCTGTACATAACACAAAAACATGTGTATTTTGCATATTACACAACATTGTAGGTATTTTCCTATTGCACAAAAATATATGTAAAAAAAGAATATTACACATATGTATGTGTAAAAATAGTGCTCAGAAATATGTGTATTTCAGTGCAATTCACACATTAAAGTGTGTATTTCAAGAGTTATCAGATAACTTTTACACATTTGGACTTATCATCAAATTATACATTAAAATGTGTATTCTGAAATTTACACATTTGACGCAATTTACACACAAATTTACACATATAGACATGTCGTTTTTGTATCATCGATTTACACATTTTTGTGTGTAAATTTACACATTTTTTTTTTAGAGTGTAGAGCTTGTAAAAAATTGTAGAACTTACCTATTTCTTTAGGATAACAGAATATTCAGTCATTGTAATCCAATTGCATTTTTTAAATTTTTAATCCATAAAACCATTTAAAGTTTATCTTTCTTTATTTGCCATGTGTAAAAGTAACATTTTTTACAATTGTTGCTGAGTGTGTTAATGAAGCTTCTCTTGAAAAAATAATTCTACAATAAAATATAGGAAAGTCTCTGTCTAAAGTTGAAGTATAATATTGTTTCAATGTAAATATTTGCATCTGTTTAATAATAAATGGATACTTTTCAGCTAAGCCAGGCACGAGTGTTACACATATACACATGTGTGTATAAAAATTACTCTGGTGCTTGGCCAAATAAACGACAAATAAATGTTTTTGAATCATGTTTTAATATTGCTTTTTTTGTTTGTTTAATTTATTTAAAATTTAATCTTTCCTCTATTCATTTCCTGTCTGCGGTAAACATGAGCCTTGGTATAAGAATTTCTTCTAATTTTTGCTCCATCCCATGTATTTTGTTTGTTCTGCAAATGTACGTGATCTGTGGGTCAAAACTAACCTTTTTTGGTAGTTTCGGCCTGGAGCAAACATTAATTTCGGCACCCTGCCCCACACACACAATAAAAGTTATCGTAAAAGTAAATAGGTACACTATTAAAAAATAAATAAAATAATTTTTTAAAATATAAAAAATAATTCATAATAATAAAAATGCTAGCAAGAAATATGTAAACAATGCTCCCAAAGTATTAAGATTCGCTTGAGCGTTAAGAGTCTACATTAGTCATGAGAAGAAACTGGATAGCTAATGTTAGGCCTATGAGAGCATACTTTTTAAAATTTCTGTCTTGCATATCAGTAGTTTTAAATGTTTTTTTTTATGCTTTAGATTAGCTGAGATTGAGTTTAAACCAGGTTAGTGATTTTTTAAATTTTTGATTGCAGATTTTAGTTTGGTTTTTATTTTTTAATAAAGTCAGTTTTATTTTCACAAATTTAAAAGGAACGATGCCTAAAGTTTTAACATTAGCTTGTGGGTTTCTTTTGTACTTCGTATATTTACATATATACCAGGTGTCCCAAAAATGACTGATGGATTTTAAAATTCAATAACTTGCAAACGGTGACAGCTATTTAAAAATTTTTGCAGGAGGGATATGTATAATGTCAGGAGTTTTTGTACCGAATTTTTTTATTTTAGTTCGCATATCAAACAATAGGTGGCGCTGACGGTGATGGAAGGCAATGTGATCAGTGCTGAGTGAAGCGTCGACCTGGCAATAGTAGTGTTCCTTCAACCTTCGGTAAGAGTTGCGACATGATGGCAATAAATTCTGATTGGTCGAAATCTGTTTTCAACCGCCGCAGGCGATCGACTGCACCGCTATCATAGACTTTACATGGGATGAAAACAGAGGGTTTTAAAATCCTCCTCATTCATAATATTTTAATGCTTTTTTCGATTTTTAACATCAATTTTCAGGTTCAGAAATGTTTATATTATGGATATAAATACACTTTTGTCTACGAATTTCGCAATTTTCATGAAAAAATATTTTTTTTCTTCCATAAGTTTCGTTTTCGTACTGCCAGCACTAGCAATATCCCATCATTTTCTCGTTATATTTTAATATATATGCATATAATTTGAATTATTTTTATTTGTATGACTAAATTGTATATATATCCTTGCATTGTTTTGATGGAATAGCATCAGAAGTATTTTTTTTTCTTTTTTTCCGTCATAAGTAAACAAAATAAGTTTGGCGAGGAATAGAAGAACGCCAAGCGCCAAATGCCTTTATGAACTTGTGTCGTGGTTTAAAAAGTTGTTTCGCGTTAAACTTTGCAGATGGTTTGGTGTAATGGTTAGCATACAAGTCTCGTAACCCAAACATTGTGGGTTCGATCCTCAATATTTTAGATTTCTCTTTTTTCTTTCTTTTTTTTTTTTCTCTTTATTGATTTATTGAGATTACCATATTTTTTTAATAATTTATTATCAGTTATTAAAATATATTTTTTTAGACTGATTTTTTTTTAAATGAAACTAAGTTTTAATATTAAATATCATCCAACGGCTATATTTTGATTATTAAAAAGAAACATTTTACTCTTTTTTTCCCTTATTGATTTATTATAAGTTAATGTATTTTTTTAATTAGTTAAAAAAAAAAAACCCACTAAGTTTCAATATTTAATTTAATTTATTTATTAATAATTTATTATCAGTTAATAAAATATTATATTTCTTTAGATTTATTATTATTATTATTAATGAAACTAAGTTTTAATATGAAATATGATCCAAGGGCTATATTTTGATAATTAAAGAGAAATATAAATTTTAATGCAATAACATTGAATAAAATTACATTTAAAATATATCTATGTCGTAATTTAATAACATAAAAAAAATCTAATTACTACAGATAACTTATTATAGTATTCATTTTTATGAAATTAATCCTTCACTGCTCGATTTTTTTCTATTTTTATGATTAAAAAAATATATTATTTTAAATCTATAGATCGGTCTAATAATGGGAAAAATAGGAAAAATAATTCAATTTAAAATTTGATATTATATGGTGTGTACTATATGTATACATTTTGGGTTTTAAAGTACTGTACTGCTTTATTTTGTTACAAAATGAGCTTATTTTTTAAAAAATCCTTTTTTTTTCTTTTTCTTTTTTAAATGGATTTATTAACTCTTTATTTAATTACTCTTTATTTATTTAATTATTCTTTATTTAATTACTCTTTTTTTCCCGATTCTTTCAAATAACTAAGTTTTAATATTTTATTTTATTTATTTATTTTTAATAATTTATTATCAGTTAATAACATGTTATATTTCGTTTGATCGATTTTTTTTTTAAAATGAAATTAAGATTTAATATTTATCATGATTCAAGTGCTATATTTTGATAATTAAAAAGAAGTATAGTTTTTAAAGCAGTAATAACATCGAAAAAATTACATTTAAAATAGTTTATGTTGTAATTTAATAACATAAAAATATCTAATTACTAGAAATAACTCACTACAGAGTTCATTTTTATAAAATTAACCCTCAACTGCACAATTTTTTTCTATTTTTATCTATATCTGTTGAATAATGGGGAATATAGTAATTATAATCAATATTTATTTGCATTTAATATTGATATTTTTAAGTATTCGGTAAAAATAACTCCTACCATAATAGCTTCATCGACATTTTTTTAAGCCAAATTTATGGCACATAATAAAAATTATAATTTTTTCAGGCATGTGCTAGATACGGCACATGGTGCAGTGAGGGGTTAAGTAGGATGCTTCATACATCAAATACGTATATAAAAAAAAAAAAAAAAAAAAAAAAAAAAAAAAAAAAAGAAAAAAAAAAAAAGAAAAGAAATGGAAGTTGGGAATATAAATAGTAAGTTGAATTTTTTTCTAAAAATAATTTTATATGTAGAGCGAGGAATGTGAAAAGGGATTAAAGACGAAAATTTTATGAAAAGTTATTTAGAAGATCGAATTTTTTTCTTACTGCACAATACCAAATAGAGCAATTAAAGAAAAAAGAAAAAAAATTGTAGTTAAAAAATTAGCCCTTTCCATTCGACAAATGAACCTCTATCAGCCGCCATTGAGGAGAGGCCAATTATAATTGAAAATGTACTATAAATGTTGAAAATCTAAAAACGCTGTTCGACTCTAAAGAACTGGAAACTAAAATTCCACGCATGACTATCTGAAAATTTCATGCATTGAAGATGCGCGATGAGATCTTAAATGTGTGGCTTCTTGATATATATTTATTTATATAATTATTTATTAATGTCTTAGGCATCCTAAGCATAAATTATGCATGGAAATAAGCAATACACATATTTTAGAAACACATTATTACTTTTTTTTTTCATTTTGTTTTTATGTGTTTCAGGGCTGTAGGAAAAATATTTTTAATATAACGTCGTATGTAGTAAATGCTTATATTATGTCTTAAATGTATCTGTGAGCTCAGTTTAAACCCTAACCTCAAAATCACCGCCCACCCCCTCCCGCACAAACGCGTGCACCCAAAGGTTTGGTTTGATTTGATTTCTGCCGGCCAATTATCTACGCTTGGAATATAGGCCCTAATGGGTGGGATGCCCTCCGTGGGGGTCTTTCTAAGAGAACCTAACCCATATTTACGCATAGAAATCCAAGGTTCGAAGAAAACCACGGAAAACTCCGAACAGTTAGGCCGACGGCCGCGATTGGGTTCGAGCCCAACACCTGCCGTCTACCAGTTTTGAGGTCAGAATCTCGCGGCTACTGATGGGGCCGCAACCAAAGAAAAAAAGGTATTTATAGCCGATAAATTGCCACTAAAAATCTCTTGAAAATATTTTTTTTAATAAAGTATAAAACATTAAAATAGAACATAAATAAATATGTTTTATCTAAGCACAAGGCATATTTTAAAAAATTGTCAGAAATTGCTTGCATAAGCAAAGTTATATTCTGCTATTGCAAAAATTATTAGTATTTTTTTTTTCTTTCTTTTGTGAATCTGATACTAGTTGGTCAAACTTGTGTAATTTTGACAGGTAATTTTAAGCATTTTATTTTCCGTGAATTTGTTCGTCTCTCAGTTTGGTATGCTTAAGACTGTTCTTAAATACAAACCGACTATTTTCCGACACATTTTTAAATTTATTTTCGTTCAGAAAAGTATCAAATTAATGTGTTCTTTTATTTAGAAACAATTTAATAGAAATGTTTCCCCCTTTTTTGGTAAAAAAAAAAGAAGTTTTTTGCAAATGCTGTCAAAAGTTGACGCATTCGCCTAATTTCCGGACGCGACACCGCAGAAAAGGAAAACATTGTCTTCTGAAGCAAGGATCATTTATAAAAATATAGTTAGTTTATGAGTAAATAAAAAACTTTTAGATTGTAAATCATTTTAGTAATAATACCTGAAATATCCTGTTTTTATGTTTAAAAAGGATTTAATAAGTTTTGCGTTGTTCAGTGGGAAGGGGGAGGGAAATATTTTTTGGAGAGCCACTTTAAGTAAAGTAAGGATGGGGACAACCAATAAAAGCCAATTTTTTTAAAATAAATTTTTCTTCTTATTTTTCCTAGGAATTTCGAGGGTTGTTCTCAAACTCAAACTGATTACTTTTGACCGTATTCACAAGGTTATTTCTATTAGAAAATACATACGACTTTACGTTTTTCTTTTTTGATTGTAAGAAATCAAATAACGTTTCTCGTTTTCCGATATAATTTTTGGAAAATGGAAATAAAAACTGCATATTCTGTCGATTGTTTGAGGCACTAGTCACAGTCGAGTTATTGATTGAATATAACAGATGATAATAAAATAGTAATATAGGTGTTAAAGTTTTTTAAGGAAAACTGAAAGAATGGTGCATTTTTTAGCATTTAAATAGTAACATCTGCAGATTTCATGCTTTTCCGTATAAAAATGAGGTCGTGAATATGCCAAAAATATTTGCATTGTTAACAAGGTTAAAAGAAAGAAAGAAAGAAAAAAAAAGGTGGAGACCATTTTTAATGCAATCTTTAATGGCATAGGTTGATAGTTTTCATATTTTGAACAATCTATACAAAATCCACTCTAAATGTGAATATTCATAAAAATATACGCTTTAGTTGAAAAATGCTAAATTTGTAGTTTTTTTTTTTTTTTTTTTTTTTTTTCAAAAATAAACGCTAAAAATTTCGTTAAAAAAATCCGAAGTTCGAGGAATATTTAAAAATATCTATATTAATTATTTATGCAATTATGAATTCCTTTTCTGTAAGATTACTCAATGATTCTATTTCTTTTAATTTTTTTTAAATAGAAATTATAGGGATGAAGACAGTCGATATTAAATTTTCGAATACTTATAAAAATATGCAATGCATAGAATTATAAAAAAAAAAAATATTTTTTATGCAACGCCTAATGGGGTTAATGTTTATATTTGGTATTTTTAGGTCCAAATAAATAGATCAATCAGAAACATAAATGTTGAATTCACACACACTCAAAAGTTAACAGTTTGTAGGAGGTGTAAATTCAAAACGTCTGGAAAATTAACAATGTAGCATACCCCCTCTCCCCCCGCCTCACCCGTCCCTTCCGCACTCGAAAAAATTTTATTGATTAAAAATTTGCTAAAGCACATGTATAGTTTTCATTCCTTTAAAATGTACTGTGACATAATACTAAAATGTATAATTTCAGTGATTAAATTCGATAAGTTGAGGGTCTTCCTTTTATAAATAGTCTAATGAGAAAATCTGTAAGTAAATATGTATTGTTGTATGCTAAATATCCAATTTAAATTAAATATTAAATGTAATTGAATAAAAGAATTTCACTTGATATTACTTTTGTCATAATAAAGACAAAAACAGAAATAAATCGTTTATTTATAATATCGTCCTAATAAAAGAAGAATTATCTTGTTTATCTCTTTCGTCTCTTTTGAACGATCATTAAAATAATAATATTACTGTTATCAAAAGTAACCAAAGGGCGAGGAAGTGCCAAGCATAAAAATCAGGGTTGCACGCGTTTTCTTCCATCCTCCACTTTTCTTCCACTGAGCATGCGTACTTGATCTCATGACGCTACTCTTACAAACACGGTCCAGGTACCCTAGGCAATAGTCGCCGTCAACGCCACCTATTGTTTGAGATGCGAACTAAAATAAAAAATTACGGTAAAAAAAACTCCTGACATTATACATAACCCTCCTGCAATATTTGTTTAAATAGCTGCCCCCATTTGCAAGTTATTGAATTTTAAAATCCATCAGTCATTTTTGGGACACCCGGTATATATATACATATATATATATACACAGATTTTTATATGAAAAGACGAAATCTTCATTTGGTGTCTTGTCTCCCTTTGCCTTTCGCTCTGGCTTCCGGGACACATGTTTCCTCTGCACTTCTCTAGTTTTGGCTGACATCATCTTAAAACTAAAAACAAATAATTCAATGTTTCAAAGAAATGGCATTTTTATTGTGATTTTTTTTTATTTAGAAACTTGCAAGGTTTTTTTTAAATACTATACTAAGTAATAGACAAGTAAATATTCCTATGTTTAGTACATTCATGCTTAAAAAGAAATTCCTTACTGTTGCAAATTTGATTTAAATGAATCTTAAAGCCATTTTTTACTTTGTACATTACTTGATAAAAATTAAATTTTATCGTTCTAAAAAGTAATATATTAAAAAACTTTAATACGTTTATTTATATTTTCCATTTATTTAAAAATAATTTTAAAAACCTGATTTAAATAGTGAATTTTAATCATGATTAAAACCAATTATGTTGATTTAAATCAACGAACCCTGTGGAATAATGGAGAAGGTACCTTAATTTCTTTGAATTTACTTAGGTGAAATGTAAAAGTAATAGAAGCTCTTCTTAATGCCACATGTAAATCATTTATATTAAACTTTTTTAATTGATTTTACTTTATTGCATTTACTTTATAATAATTATTATACAATTCGTGAAATAATTTTTAAACCATTAATGGATGAAATATTTATATAAATGAATGAGTTAAATAATTTTAAGTCGTCATCAATAAGTGCCTGTAATAAAAACAATGTAATCTTTGGGATGTTTTTAATTTAACTATGTAACTGCCAGTAACAACACTTGCAAGGGACCGAAAAGCCAAGACTGAAGTATCGGAAACGAACTATTCTTCTTCTGTATATTCTTGTCATTTTTTAAAAATATTTTCTTCGTTGAATACAATTGTTTTCCTTTTACTACAGGTCTGTTTTACACAAATTTCATGAAAATAAAGTTGTAGCTTGACAATATATTTTACCTTTTACTATCAACATCACTTATTTGCCTTTCAACCACGTCAATTTCTGCAGACGTTGTCTAAAGCAACATAATGATATTAAACTAATTGTAATTTTCTATTAACAAACATAATACGGTCTAATCTCAAATCTCCAATTTTGAGAATTTTTTTTTTGTTTTTATTATTTAACACTAAATTTCGAACATTTAGGATTCCAAATATGTTTTACTTTTGGTTCATCGATGATTAGAAGAAGGTTATAATCCAAAAGATAAACCTTTATACGTAAGTTCTTGTGCTAAATTAAAATCTTAATTTGCGTTTTCAAGAAAGCCGTGTTTCTCATTGTTTATTATTATAAAAGAACTTAATACACTGTTTGATAATACAACACACAATAAATTCAGCTCATTGGTGTATAATAGATGTTAAAAACTTTAATTAAAAATTACGTACCACTTAAAATATAAAGTATAATCAATTTCCTATTTATTTAAAATTGATTCTAATGTATATTGTAAGTAGTGCATAATTTTTAATTAAATTTTTGAATATCTATTATACACCGATGAGCCGAATTTATTGTGTGTTGTTTCATTGTTTATATTTTTCGATTTCATTTCTTATAACGATATTGATAGATAGGATTGGTGACAAAGTTCTGCTCATCTATCGGTATGGTATGAAGCAAAATACAGATTTTATGTATGTGTACATAAATTTAAGATCTACAGCATGATTTTCTTCGTGTATTCCAACGTCTTAGTCAATATGTTTCAAATTACAGTTTTTACATCAGAAAGAGTTTTAAAAAAAGTAAATATCTAAATAAATCCTGATGTATGCTATAAAAGAAACCCATAAAGATGATAAGATTTAAAAGATACGCTTTTTGTTATTAATAGTGTTCGTTTAATTCTGGAAATAGCTTTTTTTTAAGCTATCAAACACAGTTGCTTCGTAACTGCTAACTCAAAAGGGAAAATGGGAAATAATTACAAAATAATTTTAAAAATGTTTTATAATTTTAGAACATATGTTTGATAAAATTATACAAACAATTAATCGCGAGTATCCAAAAAAATTTAAAATACATTTAAAAAACTGTTGCTATATTATATTTTAATCTGTATTTTAAATTATGTTTTTAAGAAATTTAAAGCTTTGCAGTATTTAATCCTTCATTGAAAATATCCAGGACATAACAAGTATCCAGCATTTATAATACAGCATTTAAAAAAAATACGTTCAATTGTCCTATCAGAGAATGTTAACTATTAACGTTATGGAAATTTAACATAGAAAATTACTTTACTACTTTACGACTGTAAAGTAGATGATCCATATTTTAACCAAAAAATCTGGTCGAATAAACATAATTAAACTTAGAGCTAATTATGAATATTTCATCATTATGTTTACTGAACATCAATCTATTTAGATGCATTTTGAGACTGTTATCGCGGTAAAAATACCCATAAACACTGACTGACACGGAACATTTCTCGTTTCGACTGTAACTTCTCTCGTATCCATTTATATTAATGACGTGTTTTGTTTAGATATTATATTTACACAGAATTCAATACCAGAGCTATATAATAGTAATCATGTTCCTCTCAAATAGTCCTCTCATCTAGTACATATGGTTTTTTTAAATACTTTTCAATAATGATACTAACATAAAAACTAAGCTTCTAATTTTTTACAATCCTTTAAATAAATAACCCTTACAGAGTTTAGTTTAATATAGAAATTTGTGTTTAAAAAATACTGTATTTTGTTTTATTATTATTCTTTACTGTGACTTTAAAAAATTACAAGTTTTGTTTTCGGTTTTTATTTCTTAAATAAGATTTTCAGTAAATAATGCCATTATTATATTTCTTTTCCCTGAAGTTTTTTAACTAACAAAAAACTGTTAACAATAAAGAAAAAAAATAATATAAGAATTTTTTTATTCTAATTGTAATGCAGAATATCATTATCCTTTGTAATTTCACATATCAGAGCATAAATTTGTGATTATATGACACCTATTTTAATCTATATTTCAACATATATATATTTTTTTTATAATGAACAAAATTATGATGCAGACCCCTTGATCAAAAGTAGATCAGCACAAAGTTTTTTACAAAGTCTTTGAATTTCTTTTCTCGGTTCAATAACATTTTACTTACAGTGCCTCGTTATTTGAAAATCATGTGTTGTAATATTATTTTAATTTCATGCTTATTAATCATATTTTAGCATATCACAATTTTCTGCTTAACTTGCTTAATCTATACTTATCCCCTTATTTTTCAGAAAACTAACTGAACTTATTTGTTGAAATCCTAAAATCGTCGTAACAAGAAAAATTTAACATTTAGTATTTATACTCATTTACTGCTTAATAACCTTACTTTTAAAGATTTGAACGACTTCTACACTAAATATAACACTATTTAAAAGAGAGCATAGAAATTTCATTTTCTTTTATACTAATACGTTAATGCTCATCATAGTTAAAAGATAGATGGTATTTAAATGAATTTTACTCTAAATTCAGTTGTAATTTGTAGTTCATTTATATCAAGAAACCATACAATAAGTGAAGTTATATTTTATGAGCAACTTGGAATAAACTGTAAACCTTTATCTACCGCAATATGGATTCATGAAAATTTTACTTTCTAAAGCATTTTACGCAAATTGTTTAAATTAAATTTAGAAGATTAACAGAGTCATTTAATAAATATTTGAAGGACTTTAGAAGGATTAATTAAATTTTAATTTACAGGGATTTTGTGCGGTTTTTATAACCCCACTCAGATCTTTTACTTTTAATTATTTTCTTAATATTTTATAGAATTATAAAATGTACATATATGATGTTAGTACAATAGAAATATAGAAATGTTTCCGCATTGCAAAATCTCCCCCCCCCCCCCCCCCCCATCTCTCAATGCGAAGAAAGCTGAAAAGATGCAAATTCAAAAGAAATCATCCTTTTAAAAATATTTTTGTTTTGTGTAACCAATAATGCTTTTGGAACAAGATATAGTAATGTATCTTTAACTCATTTTACATATTAATGCGTGGAAATTTTTTCAGAGAGAAAATTCGCCTTGAATATAACATATCAAATGAAAATCAGGTTGGTCAAATAACTAGGTTAGCATTTACGCCTTTTAAGCAATTCAAAATTTCATTCATTCTAGATAGTATTACAACTAACTGACGTATTAAAAGAATTTTATAATAAATTATTTTACTGTTATTTATAAGTCCCGTTGGTAGATAAAGGGTTAAAAGACGTGAGAAATGGAAATTGTGTAAGAAAGTAAATTATCAATTTGTTAACGTACAACATCTTGTGTTCATGATTATGCCAGATTCCATTAAAAATGTATATATCAAATAAAGCAAAAAATATTTTATCATTATTGTTTTAAAAGATATTGAAGTATTTTTCATTTATTTTGAATCTTTCTTTTTAAACAAAAATAAAGGCTCAAAAGATTTTTTTTTTCTAAGTTATAAATGTAATATTTTAAAAAAAGCTTCAAAAACTATATTGACTTTTATTATTTATATATCTATAATTTATTTTGCTTTTTTATAGGTAGTGACACATATTTAGAAATGATAAAAGTTTACAGACATTTTTGTTTTTAAAAGGAATAAATGCATACGGTAACAATGCACAAAAATTTTATAATTTAACATTGTATTATGAAAACTATATAATTTATGCATGCTATTATTATTATTAACTATATATTAATGATATCTATGAATGCAGTGATATCATAATACTGGGTGAAGTTCGCTTTAAAATATCTCTTTCCGGATTTCATTACTGCACAGTTTCCATACGCATGTAAAAAAACAGAAAACAGACGGAAGCAGTTACAAACACGCATTATTTAACAACCATGCATTGTAATAGTATTATAATTTCTTGCTTATTAACCATATTTTAGCAAATAACCATTTTTCTGACTAACTTACTTGATCTACTCTTATCATTTTAATATCCAGTAAAGTAATTCAGCTCATCTGTTGAGATCCTAAAAGAGTTGTAACAAGTAAAATTTAACATTCGGATTTTCTACTCATTTACTGTTTAATAACCTTCATTTTGAAATTTTGGAAGACTTCTACGCTAAATATAACACCATTTAAGAGTGAAAATGGTAATTTCATTTTCCTTTATAATTTTGTGTTAATGCCCATCTTAGTTAGAAGAGAGAGGGCATTTAAATCCCCTTTACTCTAAATTCAACTCTAACTTGAAAGTCATTTATATTAAGAAACAGCACAATAAATGAAGTTATATTTTGTAAGCAACTTCGAATAAAATTTCAAAGACCTGAGAAATGGAAATTTTATAACTAAGAAAATTATTAATTAAGTACAACATTTTGAGCTCATAACTGTGCCAAATTCCATTGCACAATATGTACATGCAAAAAACCAAAGAATATTTTCTTATTATTCTTAAAAAATCTTTTGAAGCTTACGCATTTATATTCAAAAATTTTCTGAAATTTCATATCTCTAAACAAAAATTAATGCTGAAATTAATTGCAAAAATGTTGTAAAATCATTATAATGTAATAAAATATGCAAAATATTATTGAAGTTTATTATTATGTATTAAATTTGATGGACATTTTTCTGTATACTTTGTGATAATGATTTAATAATTAGAAAGAATAAAATACATTTTCTTTTTAAAAAATAGAAAATCATGCTAATAATATACAAGAAATATATAATTTGCCAATCTTTCTTATCTCTAAACAAAAATTAACCTTGAAATTAATTACAAGAAATGTTTTAAAATCCATATATTGAGTAATAAAACATCTAAAACAATTTTGACTATTACTATTATATGTATTTGATTTCATAGACTTTTTTCTTTGTAGTTAGTGACAAAGATTTAGGAATTAGAAAAAGTCATATAAATAAAAATTTATTGACACTTTTGTTTTTAAAAAGAGAAAACCATGGTAATAAAGTACAAGAAACTTATAATTTACCATTGTAATATAGATGGTTATGAGATTTCTAAAAATTATATTGTATACGAGAATTACTTAAGTATTATTACGATTGTCTATGAATACAGTGATGCACTAATAGTCAGCAGAGTTAATATAAATATATATATCATTTCTAATTAAAGTATTGCACAGATTTTTTTACGAAAATTAAGAAAAAGAAAACTTCCCGGAGACACTCAATCACAGTCACAGTCCTCTCAAGATAACCTCATCATTTTGAAGAGAAACGCAATCTTCTTAAAATACTTGTATTCTCTTTACGAATCACAGTCGTGGAATATCTGAATAAATTGGGAAAACGCTCCAAGAAAGCTACAGATAAATTTCACACAATTTTGTTGCGTAAGCCAAACGGTTTGGAACATTTAGCGGCAATAACGTAATATTACGCCACCTTTTAGGGCGTTACAATGTTCCCAGTATTCGTTTTCAACTGAATGCTAAATGTGTAATTTAATTTTAATTTTGTAAGATCTACTCTTCTGATATGAATATATTACCTGTAAAACAATTTACCTCATGAAGCTGTAAAACTTAGAACGCAAAAACATAACCATGGCTCTAAGCATAAACAATCCCCAATTTTTATTTTCTTTGAAGCAGATTAAAGGTTAAAATACAAATTTTCAAAATAAATATTTTTTTTGTACATTTTCACTACGAATTATAAAGTTGAGTAAAAATTAAATTTTTATTTATTCATCGACAGTATATACAATCTCATTGAACTTCATCGCAGTCAGTTATTGTAGCTTCTGTTAATAATTTCTGGCTTTAAAGATCAGAGAACACTGTTAAAAATCGTGGGATCGTGGGACCAAATTTTGGGAACCAAATATTGCCATTGTAAGATGGTGAAATTTTGAACTAATATATATATAACTACTGTTGAAGCACAGTTCCAACAGTTGAAAGGATGTTGAAATAGGGAGTTTCAAATGTTGGTATGATATTTTAAGATTTTATGAACAGAGATTTAATAAAGACAGACAAAACAACATTAGTATCCTAAATATGCAATCGGATTAAATTATGAAGCAATCTGCCCTTGAACGGAGTAGGTTAGAGTGAAGTGGTGTGAGACACCTTTTACAAAAGTAAGAAAATCAACTTTGTTTAGAACAAAAACAAAAATTTCAATTTATAGAGTGTAAGGTGAAACACTTTTTAATCTTCCTGAGCGTTATAGAAACATAACATGCAAAAGCAATTTTATAATTAAAGAAAGTGTAAGTTCGGAAATGTGTTCCATACATTCTCTCTAATAAAGAGGTATGGGGCAGCAATAAAACAAAGCTTTAAGGGACAAATGGTCTAGTGTCAGCTAGGTATACTATCAGAAAAAAGTTGTAAGTTGAAAATGTATGTGCCACAATATAAAATTCCAGTATCTACACGGCTATAATAAAAGTTCAAGATTGTCAGTCAGAGATGACATTTGAAAAACCTCAATTCAATTTATTTTCATTTTTAAGCAAATAAATATTATTATAATTAATATATTATCCTCTCAAAATGTTTACATGTAAGTAACTTACATTCATCTTATTAAAAAGAAGTAATGTGGCATTTCCCATTCTTTTTATTAATTGACATCTCCCATTCTTCCCCAACTCCCTGTTTTGTGCTAAACTTCTAGTATAAACGAAAATCCTGCTTTTATGTTTAAAATAAACTATGGATAATTTATAGTATAATGTTATATATGTAAGGAAACTAATACTTATATGAAAAAAGAATTCATTAATATATAAAGTATAAAATGTATATGAAACAAATTTACTTTTGATTCTTAAAAGGATCTTATTCTTTACACAATTGCAAGCTTTTACAGATCAATTTTTTTTCAGTTGAAGATTTGGCTACAATTGCTTCACCTTGCATGTGATTGATGTAATTTTAAATTTATATATAAAGGGGAAAAACCTATTGGTTCTATTCCTCCAACTGCCCCACTCTACCCCACTTATCCCTACTTTGTAGCGTGAACGAAACAAACTGCCGATCTAAAAGTTTCACCTTTAAAAACACAATTTTGATCCATTGACACATTTTTGACACATTCGTTGTTTCTCTCAATCATAGTAAAAAATAAAAAATAAAAGTTTCATTGTGTTTTTATTCGGTCAAAGTGAGAGATCAGAGATTTTATATTCATAATTATTGAATACTTTAAAATATAAGAATAGTTTAAACGTCAATGCAGCATATAAACAAAACAACTCTAGAATAGATATATATTTTTTTCCATTTTATGTCTAAAATATTTTTTTTTTAAATACATATTTAACGTAGCATTATTTATAACGGATAAAAAGCAATAAATACATTTGTCATTTTCTAATTTCATTGCGTGGAAGTTATACATTATAACATCTAATTTATTTTCTATTTATTATCGTTTTACGCTTTATTAATAAGTGATTAATGAAATTTTTTAATATGTGTCAAAAAAAACATATGTTTACATTTCCGTTTCGCTACTTTAAAATAAATGATGTTGCGGTGCTGTAAAAATAAATGTAAGTGACGTAATGGATTAATGCTGCAGCGCATTCTTTTTTCTACCTTGTTAGAAAATATAATTTTTCAGTGCTGAAATCAATTGAAGTATATTTTTAATATATATTTTGACAGATTCTGTTTACTTTTCACATTCAAGCATATGTTTTAACATTTTCACGATTAAATTATTTTAATAGGATTGTAGGCAACATGTAATATATATTGGCATAATTAGAGAGATAATGATATGCAGGAGGGCTTCCGTGGCTGAGTGGTTAAGACATCACGCCGCTAACCGTGAGGTTGTGGGTTCGAATCCCATTGGCTCCATTGCACACACTCTTTGTGTGGAGCTCCTGGTTGTACTTCTCTTGTGTTGTAATATTTCCTTGTGTACTATCTCGTCCCTGTATACTGACGATGGCTTATAATCAGGCTTCATGTCGAGCACACTAGTCAGATGTATGTTGTTAAATAATTAAAATGTGCAGGATAATCGAATGCTGTTCGTAGTAAAATAAAACGAAATAATGCTTGCTTGTAGCGTAAACAAAACAAATTGTAGATCGAACAGTTTTACCCTTACCGGTTCTATCCTCTTTAAAAACATATATTAAAAAAATTCATGTTTCATTAAGTTTTTATTATGTTCAAGTGAGAGACCAGAGATTTTATATTCATAATTATTCGATACTTAAAAACTTAAGAATAATTTAAATGTAGGTGTAGTATAGAAATAAAACGACTCAAGAATGTTTAAATTTATTCATGTCTATTAACTTTTTTTAAAGTTACACATTTAATGTAGCAGTATTGATTTTGGATTAAAAAAAAAAAAAAACTATATTCGTCATTTTCTGATTTCATTACATGGAAGTTATACAATTCTAACACCTAATTTACTTTCTACTTATTATCGCTTTTCCGCTTTATTAATAAGGGATTAATGGAATTTTTCAATATGTCAAAACCATACATTTGTATTTCCGTTTCATTACTTTAAAATTAATGATGTGGCTGTGCAGTAAAAGATAAATAAATGTGACTGCTGCAGTGTATTTTTTACCTTATTAGAAAATATATTTCTGAGTGCTGAAATTAATTGCAATGTATGTTTCATATACATTTTGACAGCTTTTGTTTATTTATCACATTCAAGCATATGTTTTCACGAGTAAATTATTTTAATAGGCTTGTAGGCAACATGTAAATCATTTTGGTATAATTAGAGAGATAATGATATGCAGGAAAATCGAATGCTATTTATAATGACGTAAACAAAATAATGTTTTTTATATTTTAATTACGCAAAATTTTGTGGTATGTATTAGTGCGGCATTTGATAAACTGTCATTGTAAAGACATTTAATATTTTAAAATCTTTTTATTAATTAAAGAATACGTATTTTAAAAGAAATATTGTAAATATTTTATTGTTTTTCTCTTTATATATACTTATCTTTTTAGTTATCGAATTAAAACTTGTCTTATTTTTCATGAACATTTTTTTTACATAAATGTTTTATACATTTTCAGTAAGTGAGTAAGGTTTTTTTAAAATAGGTAATTATATAGTAAAGTGAATTTTATTTTATTAAATAAAAAATTAAAGTGTGTTTTCATTAATAAGAGTAATTGTATTAAATAAACGAATGCAATGCATTGGATAGTATTGAAATATTTTGTTTTATTACATTCCTTTGCTTTTGTAATTAAATTAGTTAAAAAATTATAATAATGAAGGTTTTTATAAATCGCAGAAATTTTAAATAAAATATTAAAGGAATTGTTTGTATAATGGATAAAAATAAAACCAAAACATTATTATAGCACATAGCACTTAATCATACGCTATATGTGAAAAGGTTGACTATCCCGTATGTAGTTTCGTCAAAGAACCTTCGCAGAAATGCATGACCTGTGCTATTCTGTTTACACGCCTGAAGTTTCAGGATAATTTCGTTTGTATTTTTCCGCATATTTAAAAAAAAAAAATGTCAAAAATAGCAACTGGCCAGTCAGCTTTGGTCATATAGTGTATCTGTGCAAAATGTACATATCTATGTTATTTAGTATATTCGTTATTTAACCCCTTCACTTCCGAAGCTAAAATAATAATAATACAAATGCTTATTGTTTTCGTCCAAACAAAATGAGATTGTAAATGACAGAAATAATATTTCTTTTCTGAAATTGATTCCTTAGGCACTCAGTCATATAGGTTCGCCGTTGTCCGTTTTATAACCGTATTTATAAACTCAAAATGCATCAATTCATTATGAAAGTCTTTTATTTTAGTTGCGATTTTTTTTTAATGTTTGAAGGCGTTCACGCAACTGTGACGCTGGCGATCGCGCGGGATGTTTGGATCACTCCAATAATTTTTATACGAAAAATATGCTATAAATTAGAAAAAAAGAAATGTTTTTATATCATCAATAAATCGAATATCTCATTAAGAAAAGCACCCTTCTTCTTTTCAAAACAATACAAAAACTTTAGACTATACTGTTTAGAATACGAATGTAGAAGTACTTTCCTTAAAATTTCCCAATTAAATTCCCAATTACAAAAAATATTTTTTTTTGACAAGATTAGTGTTTTTTACCTGGTAATCAATAAAGTTTATTAAGTGGGATTTCATCAGCTCCCTTTTCTATTTTTTTTGTAATATTTTTTACAAGTACTAAACTTTAATACATTATTAATTTAAAGTATTCCCTCGAGATAATGTGTTATTTTAAATACAGTAATGGCATAATGCAGATTTTATGTTCAACTCGTATGTTTATCTCAGTTTTGTGAGTTTTTTCTTTATAACCTGCCCACCTTGTTACAAGATTTAATTAACTGGATGAATTACAAGATGTTTTTCGAATAAAAAAAGAAACACTAAATGTTGCATTTCAATTTCACCGAACTGTGACGTTGGAAAATTGCGCGGCGTGAGTAAATAACTCCAAAAAGTTTTATACAAAAATGCATTATAATTTAAGAATATAATTTAATTTCAAACATAAAATGCATTGATTCATCAAGAAAGTCTCCTTTTTTTAATTGAGAATTTTTTTTTAATGTTTGAAGGCGCTCAATCAATTGTGACGTTGGAGATCGCGCGGTGTGATTGAATTACTCCAATCAGTTTCATTAAAAAAAATGTTTTATAAATAAAAAAACCCATTTAACTATTAACAATAAGAGGAATAACTCATTGGGAAAAGCGCCCTCCTCCCTACAGAACAATAGAAATACTTCCCACCAGAGTATTTAGAATGTAGTAGTATTCTTCTCCGCGCCATCACAAGAACTAAGTGAACAATTCGGAAATTGGACGTTAAGCTAAGCAAATGCGGTGCGTCCGTCCTATATATAAGTTTTAAAAATATTCAGATCTTTGTATAATACTGTGTAGTACTTCGGATAAATTACAGTATAATAGCCGAAAATTTTTGTGTGTCCCTGTGGATAATATTTATTTTCCACGATGCAGAAAGTAACTTGTAGAAAACCTCAGCAACATATATCTATTTCATAAATTAAGAAATAGTTTAATATAATTAAAACAAAATCCCTTTAAAAAAATATTTACCCCCTATTCGATTATGTTTTGAAATACTTTTCTATGGACCTGTAAATTAAGAACAAATCTTCTTTGCACTACACAAAGTACATTTTTTTTATATACTTTTGTATATTAATAAATAAAAGAAAAACATTCAATTATTAACAATAAATGCAATAACGCATTAAGAAAATAGCCCCCCTGCCTACAAAACAATAGAAACACTTCAAACCAGACTATTTAGGATACGAATATAATAGTATTCTTCTTAAAATTTTTCATTTAAAAATATTAATATTAACCGGTATTAAAAATAAAGGAAAAAATATTTCTTTGACAGGATTCAACTTTTTTACCTAGTAATCTATTAAGGATATCAGATAGGATTTCATCAGCTCACTTTTTTTTTCTTTTGTTTAAAAATATTTTTTTAATGGAAAAAAATTCAGTACATTATTAATTATTTTAAAAGAGTATCTCAAGATGATGCGTTATTTAAAATACATTATTGACATAATACATATTTTATCAATAGCAGTTTTGTCAGTTTTTTTCTTTAAAACTGCCCACTTTGTTACAAAATTTAATTAACATGATTAATGTCTAGATTTTTTCGAATTAAAAAATGCTAAATGTTGCATTTCAATAGCTAGAAATGCTTTATTCTATTTACAAGTTTATGAATATAAAAAATGAATGTATTTTCTATAATGCTTCTGTGTCTGTAATAAAATTTTCAATTTATCATAGTAAATGTTATTTCAAATTAAAGTATCCCTGTTTGGGACGTCCTAGCAAACAAAGCAGTGGATGTAACGTCTTCATATTATGAAGTTATGCATACCAGACCATGGGAAAATGATTGGTGAAAAAAAGAGTTCAAACAAAAGCCGCTATTGGAAATAAGGTGCTGCGATCTGTTTAAGATAAGAATAATATAACAAGACCAAGGGTGAAAACATTTTGGTGCAAATGGGCTAATTCCTACTAGGAATTTTTATTAGTATTATTCGTTTAAATTTTATTAAATATGCTTCGATTATTTTTATTAGTATTCTTATTAGACGAAGAATATTAAAAATTTCCGGTGGGAATTGGAGCATTTCGCCTAGATTTTAACAACCTTGAATATGATGCAACCAATGAAGAACAGATATTAAGGTATTGGCAACTAACATTATTTTAAATTTCTTTACTCGAATCATGCTAAATAGATGAGAATTGGAAAGTCTAACTCTTACCTCCTTAGCATAATTTGTATGTAAAGATTTTTTATATATATTAATTACCGACATCCTGTATTCTGTGCTTATTTCTTTGCACGCGCAGTACTTGAGAACAAAATTTGCATAAGAAACGGGCTAAAGGACCATCGTAATCGATAAAAGGAAGGCGAATAGGTTTGAAACATTCTGAGACCGCCACGATGGTTCTCTCGTTTCTTGAGCGTGCTTTGCTGCAAAAGCTTTTTTATTAAAATAACAATAATTCTGCCAAAATGCTTCGTTCTAAAATCTTTGCGTACAGGTCCAGTCACACCATATGTTTTGCGACGAATGGTCAAGCGTTTTGTGGAAAATGGTAACTATGCAGTTCAAGGAGACCAAGGCCAAAAAAAAATGATACCGCAGGCAATAAAGACGTCGCAATCGCTGTTGTTGAGCAGGGCAGTACAAACACAGCCGAATCATCCAGTGTTCGACCCGTATCCAGGCAATTGATTTGCCATACACTTCCGTATACACTGAGAAACATTTGTGGAAACGTTACTCCTTAAAATTGTTGGCAGCAGTGCTGCCTCCAATTTTATAGAGTATTTTAACCGCTGAAACTGGTGTAACATTGTCATGTTACACTAGTAATATATGTTTAAATTACACCATTGCATATGTGAAAACAATTACTCCATGAAATTGGAGGCAGCATTTGCCGCCATTTTTACACAAATTGTATGGAGTAACGTTTCCACAAATGTTTTACAGTGTGGAGGTGCATGCATATGGCGCTGAAGGTCTATCTATATAAAATTAATCGCTTCCAAGAACTAAAGCTTGGAGATAACGATCTTCATGAAAAGTTCGCTTTGACGTTCTTGACAAGGCTGTAGGTGCAAAACAATTGGCCGTGGAACAAACTATGGACTGATGAGCCTCACTTTTACATGTGTGGAACAGTGAATACACAAAACTGTCGTATCTGGTCTACTGAGAATCCTCATCATATCCAACAAATGCAATTGCATTCTCCGCATGTTACTGTGTGGATTGGTTTCATTGCAACCTTCATAATCGGGTCATTTTTCTTTCATGAAATCACATCCTAAGGACGACAAACCTGTTCCGTAACTGCAGCACGCTATTCGGACGTGTTGCAAAGTTTGGTCATTCCAGAACTCCTGCAACGTGGGTGCCTCGCTAAAAAGATTTTCCAACAAGATAGTGCGCACCCCAGAGCCGTCCTTAAGGAGGGCATTTTAAAGCAAGGCCCGGTGCAAGGATTTTGCGAGGTCCTTTTTTTTCACACTCTTAGCATAATCTTATCTATACTAAGAATAAAAAAGAATCAACTATACACTTATTACACACATAATTTTCTCCAATGCACAGTGACCCGGGGAGGGCCAGGGTTCGATCCCCTAGCTATTATAAACGAGTAGCATTTGTTTGTGTGTTTGTAGAGGTAATTTCTGGAAGTACTGAACCAATTTCAAGAGTAATGGTGGCAAATTGATGGTAAAAGTTCCTCTTCCGACAAAGGCTATATTTTATGCCAAGACCACTATTTTTTTCTAAACTATAATCATAAACTTACATGAAAGTTTTTCTATTGTAACCTTCTTTATTTTATTAAAGAAAAAATATTTTGTATCCGAGAGCGAGGCCTCTCCAGACGCGAGGTCCTGTGCGACTGCACCTGTTGCACACCCCTAAGGACAGCTCTGGCGCACCCACTCATTGGGCGTGAAGTACAAAAATTGCTGTGATGTCATTTTACTCATTATCAGCTGTGCATTTCCTACAAGATGGCCGCCACGTTCACCTGACTTAACCCGGGTGATTTTTGGAATTGGAATTACCTCAAAGATAAAGTTTATCCAGAAAATATAGGAAATGTTGCGGATTTGATGATCCAGATCCTCTTACAATCACGCAACATCGGTCGCGATCAGTTACGCGCCGCTGACACGGTTTCACTATATGGCGCTGAAGCAAGGTGTACATATTGAATCCCACCTTTGAAAACCTTGTGTTTTTTGTGTTATCAAGCGCGTGTCTTTCGTCTGTGCCGTCGCTAACAGAGTTTTTAAGATCATCAGTTAGAGTGTAGAAAAATGAAATAATAAAGTTAAATACTAACACCTCCTTCTTCTCTTCTTTGTTGGTTGCGTTATATTCGAAGTTGTTAAAATCCAGGCAAAAAGAGTTCAATTCCTATAGCTAAATTTTTAGTATTCTTTGACTTGTAAGAATACTAATAAAATTAATCGAAGCACATTTAATACAATTTAAACAAATAATACTAATAAAAATAACCTTTTTTTTTATCTTAAACCGATCGCAGCTTCTTACTATCCCCCAGCTCTTTTGTTTGAACTATTTTTTTTAATAATCAATTTCCCATGGTCTGATATGTATACTTTACAAATATGAAGACATTACATACACTGATTATCCCTAGAGCGTCCCAAACTGGAATTTGTTAATTTGAATCATTCTATATTCGTCAAAGAAAGATAGACATATAGGAATCAAACAAGGGTATTATTTAAATATTTCATTTTGAAAAAAAACATATTTTTACTATTTTCTGTTTTTACAAAATTAAAGCGGCTTTAAACTAATATGCTTCCCATTTTCATGGATATCGGGACATTTTCTGTTATTACTTCGATTCACACAATGTATATTTTTCAATAAAATTAATTGGGGACGGGGTATAGATTTCTTATGCAATTTTCGTAAAGCTGATATTTTTTTTAATTGTTCTGATTCTAATGAATGATTCATACTTTTAACGTAAGACAAGATTAAGAGTTAAAATATATTTAACCGAATACATAAAAAATATTTGTTCGATAATCGGAGGTGCTTGCTTTTGAGAAATAAAATATGTATATGTTTTGGCGTAAGAAAGGTTTTTGCTCTTGTACGTAATTGAGGAATATAACTTAACCACTATAAGAGACACTTTGATAACATGAGACGTCGGATATCACACAGCGTGACTGAATCACGCCTATAAATTTTACGCAAAAAATTTACTATAATTTGGGAAAAATAATTTAATTATAAACATAAAATACATTGATTCATTGAGAAAATCTACTTGTTTAGTTCAGAAATCGTTCTTAATGTTTGAAAGCGCTCACCCATCTGTGACGTTGGAAATAAATCTCGCGGCTGATTAGATCATCCCAATCAAAAAATTGTCCATTGTTATACAAAAATTGTTCTGTAAATTAATAGAAAAAACATTGGACAATGAATGCAATAAAGTATTAACAAACGCGCGTTCCTTTTCTCTTATAAATCAATAGAAACACTTCTGACCACACTGTTTAAAATACGAGTATAGTAGTACTTTTTTTTATTTATCATTTAAAAATATTTACTATTAACCGGTAGATGTTTTTTATCTAGTAATCAATTAAGGGAATTAAGGGGGATTTCATCAGCTCTTTCTTCTATCACTTTTTTTTTCAAAAATATTTTTTTACATGGACGAAAATTCAATATATTAATGATTACTTTAAAACTGTCACTCAAGATAATCTGTTATTTTGAATACATTATTGACACAATACAGATTTTATCAATAGAAAGTCTGTGAGATTTTTCTTTAAAAATTTCCCGCGTTGTTACCAAATTTAATAAACTCGACTAATTACATTTTTTAAATTAAAAAACACTAAATGTTGCATTTGAATAAATAGTTATTTATTTTACGAATTTATGAATATAACTGACGAATGCATTTACTGAAATGCTTCATTGTTTGTATTATAATTTTCGATTTATCATAGAATTTCTTAAAGAATGATAAGCATAGGAGAAAGAAATGCAGGGAAATATTTCATTATGTAACAATGCTCTTCAGGATCCACCAGGAAATTTTGAAAAAAATAATTTATTTTTTATATTTTGCCTAAATTAAAGCGGACTTTCAACTAACATGCTCGCCATTTCTTGAAAATTTATACTTGTTAGTTTTGCAATGTTAAGGTGTGTTAAATTTTTATCAGTTAAAGATTTGTTTTCTTTCATTACAAACTATTATATAGTAACTGATGTAAATTTCAAGAATGGCTAAAAAAAGTTAGGGCCAGGTTTTGAACCAGAGATGTATTGGCTGAATCCGCAAACCCTCTTCTAACTGAGCCATCCCGGACGAATACTGGAGGACTGATTCACCAAAATAACCTTAATGATCACTCACACAATCTGGTCCGATACTTTGGATCATCTCAACAGAATAAATTGAAGGTTAATGTACGGAACTGCGAAAAACGCTGCATACAAAATTACATTAGAATAGTAGATAACACGATTATTGAATCGGTAACTGATGTAAATTTACCAAGTGAGTGAAAAAAGTTCATCACTTTTACAGTCGTGGAAAGGTCTTCTAAATCGTAATCAGACAGAAATTTTTGACAAAACATCGAGAAAAATTCTTTATATACATCTGCTGGATGCGCAGTACCGACGCACTAGAAATCGCACAATTCTTTCAGTGGATACCAGATTTTATCCATATGCATGTTTGGTCAAAACATTTATGCATGCAATTTTTTTTTATAAATCGGATAATTTCTTCTTAGTGGGTCTTTTTTTTCTTTTGTTATAGAATATATATTTGGATACAGCCTTTCATATTTTACAATTTTTGAAGGGGGGGGGGGGGGCAACGGATTTTGATCTTGTTCTATCAATGATAACATTTAGAATTTCCAAGTTATGTTTTTGAGTCTTTCACAAAGGTTGCTCAATGCATTCAGCTAACATGTAATGCAAGTTATATTTTGATTGCGTTCACGCATTCGCAGTGAAACAGTATTTAGTAAACCTGCTCATTTTTCATACCTTTTTTTAATTATTTTTAATTCTGATTACAAAGTATTGTGTACAATGGTTGTGTCATAGTTTCAAAAAAATATATATTAAGAACTCTGCTAATTATATACGAAAAATTTGGCAAAATTTGGGACTGTTATTATGAAAACCATAATTCCTGTACGAGTATGCAGACTATTCTCATAAACATATACAAATTTAATTACAATAAGTCATTTAATCACAATTTGCAGTTGGAACGTTCCTGGAGTTTCGAGATAATTCCATATGTATTTTTCTAGATATTTAAAAAATTCTAATTTCGCATGTGACCGGTCACCTTTGACCATATAGTAAACATATATTTTTTTTTTCAATATAATTAATAATATTTATTCATGTTGCCGTATTTAAATGGAACATGACTGTGTTACTTTTGTTATGAAATAGTTATATTGATCTTATATATATGTTCTACTAACACTACATTAAAAGTACCATATACCTTTTTAATTTTTCTATCTTAAACAAATGAAATCATAATAAATAATAAATGATAAATGCTTACGCCAGTAAAATTGTTAAAATTGTGTATATGCAGAAATTCTATGTTGTTAGAAATAAAAAATTTTCTTGCGATTACATAGAATGTATTAACTGTATTTATTTTTCCATTCCTAGTTCCTTTTAGGGATTTTTGGGGGGAGGAGTGAGTAATATTTTATTTAATTAGATTGCCTTTATTGCTTTTAAATTCTTGTCAAAAGGGGTATTGACTATAAGCATTTGCAATCACGATTTTCCTTATTAAATTGTCAAATTAACCTGTCTTAATTTCCTAGTTTTTAGTTGCGTTTGTAATAAGTGATACCTATATTTGTCGTTCAGTCCGTCCGTATGTCCGCATACAAATAAATCGTTGAAATTTGAAATATCTAAGTTCATAAAAATCTTTTGATAAATCCAAGGTTATATGTAGAACAAATTAACAAACTGTAAATGAAATTTCTAAGATTAAACTAGCGTGGAAATTAATGAAATACCACAGAAAAAAGATGTATTTAATGAATTTTTTAAGAAACGACTACATAAAGAAATGGAAATGTAGAATATTTAATATGAAGTTTGAATTAGATTAGAAGCTCTTAATTTATCACTTCTTTGGTTATATCTGTATTCATTAGCAAAATTAATGCTTAATTTTATTTTAAAAAATGAAAATATAAATCTTTTTCGTATTTTTAATGGAGAAATTTTAGGATAGATTTTTATTAAATCAATAGCTATAATTTATAGTAACTTATAATGGGATTAGACACAATCAGAAAATGTCCTCAAGATATATGTCTTGTAACTTTTTTTCAAAATTTGATGGGAAATATATGTATTTAAATTATTTATGTAACTTAATTATTTATTCCAGGAGCTATTAATTGCGTTCTATGTTTAGAAATTATTTGCGATAAAAATTTTAATTCCGAATAAGAGATTACAATCAAAATTAATAGTATTATTGGCTTTTTGGTTTAATTTGATTGTTTATATAAAAAAGTGCAGTATTCTTGTTGGTAAAAATATCTACCAAGATTTCGCAATAGAATTATTTGCTATATTTAATGAGTTCCATTTCGATATTAAATAAAACGATAGATACTAACTAGAAGAATCGGATAGGTGATATTTAAAAATAAATCCAGTCTAGCAATACTGATTGTTCGGGATTGCTAGATTTTATTTATTAATATAGATTACTTATTATAGATTTTATTGTTTATTATAGATTTCATTATTTATTATCATAGATTTTATTTATTATTATAAAATTTTTTTGCACTTTTTGTTTATTTATTTATTTATTTTGCAAAATATGTAAAAATCTGTTAAACCAAATGCTTTTTTCGTTTCATTAACCCTTTACTGATTTAATTTGCCAGGCAACTCATACATTGCGTGGCACGTCAGAAATACATTCGCTCAAAAGCGTTTTGATTCGTTTTCATCAGTGCGGAAGAATAGTACGATCCAGCTCCATAATGCTTTAAAACACAAAACCAAATTTAACTTTTCGTTTGACTCAAGAATCCTTCAAATGAATCTACTAGCCAACATAGCGGGAGAAACCTGCTAATATGTAAATAAAGATATTATATAGAGGTAAAACGACTATTACGTAAGTGTAAAAAAACGCTCTTAAAACGAAAGTGTGGATTTGGCTTCTCAGAAAAAAATTGTAATTTATTGGATCGTAAAGAATTTTGCTCTTCTTTATTTAAATTGTTTATTTAAATTACTCTTCTCAATTTAAATTACTTAAAAAACTTGATCTTTCGATCTGCTTGAAATCTTTAGTAGAAGCTGATTTTCATTTGGTGAGTTCAGTGGATTTCGGCTTATTTTGTGGTTAAGATTTTAAGAAAGTAAGACATTGAATATTGAATTGACAAAAAAATTCTAAAAATGAATTTATTTTTAAATATCACAGTAATTAATTATATACCTACCGATTACTAAGTCAAATCTAGCAATCAGGAATTGGGGATTTTTACAAACAGTTATATGAATACTGTTAAAATTTTTCAACTAGACTGAACTAACTTTTGCAGTTGAAGTAACTACTAGAATAAGATAACGAAAACATACTGAAAGATTTACAACATTGGTTAAACCTTAGCTTCAAAAGTTGTTCCGACATTTCACCATCTTACGGTTGCAGCTACTGGAGTACCAAACATTAATTCAGCGTATTTTTTTTTCTTTTTTGCAATGTATACTGTTAAAAAGACGTAACCAACCTTCCAGTCATTTAAGCGTTTCCAAAGATAACGGTTACTTGAATGTTTTATTAAGTGTGTTTAACTAGAATAGATGATGTTCAAAATAAAGATAACTTATGGATATGAAAACGTTTTGAATAAAAAAAAAGGTTACATTTGCCGTTAGTTTACTGCTAAATGTTTAACAATATATGATGAATACTAATGTTTTTTGAAAACTGCTCAAAATAAATAAGATTAGAAAACAACGCTTCGTACTTATTTTCACTTAAAAAAATAACTGAAAATTTTGCTGAAAATTTTATTTAAAATTACTAAGCAAAGCTTAAAAAACTCTAATTCATTACACATTTCATGGTTTTCTTAATTGTCAAAAAGATTTCTCTAAATTCTTCTAATCAATTATTTCATAGAAAATATGCTATAAGTTAAATTTGTAATAAAAGAAAACCCAAAAACAGTTCGTAAAAAAAGAGAAAAAAAAAATAACTAGCAGAAAACCTAAAGTTAGATTTAAAAAAAATTCTTTTCAATTAATGGAAATAAATTTAGAAAGCAAACGTGAAATGTGGAAAATTCAAGGAATTTCTACCTTTTTATTTTATTATTATTTTTTTTTTAATTGAATTCGAAGAATTGGAAATGTACGTGACTATGTATCGCTTTCCGGCGCGGACAAATTCTGTTAGTAAAATGAGAAATTATCGACTGACACCGGAATTTACAAACGACTTTTTTAAATATTTTAAAATCTTTAATTTAAGCTTTTATTGTAAAAGCAAGATTTTATTGCAATATTATTGGTGCCAATTGCAAGTTTGGTGTTAAAATTAGGTGTGTCCAGACCGAACACACTGTGCCGGAAAAGGTTAAATAAGTTAACGAATTAAAAACTTTTTTTCATTCATGATGAATATTTAAGGAAAAATATGTAATTCAATTTTTTGTGGTACTTCAAATAAAAGATATTTAAAATGTTATTTTACTTTAGCTTACTTAGTAATTTAATTGAAATTTAGGAAGAAAAACAATTATTATGAACAAAAACTCGCTTGTATGTAAATTTAAGGATTTTTTTGTGGAATGGTGGATTGCAACATTCTTTTTTAAAATAATTTAAATATAATGAATTATACAATTTTATTTTAATTATTTCACATGACAAAGAACCTGGTGTTAAAAGAACACTAAACAAAAATTTTATAAGGAACAATTTTAAAAAATGTGTTTTTAAATACAATTATGTTAATAATATCGTTAACTGTATAGTAATACTTCAGAAATCCATATAATCTTTCATGACAATAACATATCGCTTTCCTATTTCAAGCATTCCTATTCCGTAAATACAGTAAAATGTTTTCGAATTAAATATTGAATGTATGCATACAATTTTCAAAAACATTTCTGTGCCCTGATAAGGGGACAGGGGACCAAATCTTTTTATTTTCAACAGATTCATTTTAAAATTGGTAAACTTGTTAACTGTAAGATCAAACATTTAAATTCAAAATTTGGTGTCATAATAATAATTAAAAAATACATTTTTAAATTAAAAAAAATTAAAATACAGAATAACTGTGATTTTTTTTCTAAATGTTTCATGCGCATTACTTTTGAATATAACATGTCTTTTTCGAATCAGGTAGAAAGAAAGTTAGTATAAATTGTAAAAGTTTACTGAAAAAAAAATATTTTATAAAAATACTTTTTTCATGTAAATTACGAGTTTTTGTAATATGTAGCAAACTCTAGTATTAAAATGTTCCTTAAATGGAATTTATGCTAAATTTTTTATTACATAAAATGTATACAGAAATTTTTTAACAGCATCGGATAATTAGGAAAGCATATGAAACATTATAAGTTTCATAAATGGGCAAAAAATTACATTTCTGATAGAATAGAGTTTCAAGAATCCATACATAGTTAAAACTATTTTTATTTAGTGAAACTATAATTCACTAATCAAATAATATTTATTATACGCATACATATGTATTTAAATAAAAAATACTTGACTATATTCGTAAAAATTGATAAATGTGATAATTTATAGAATTTGATGTTTTTTAGTGTCCACTGCCTCCTTAGGAATTTTAAGGAATGTATTTTTTCTGACTCTGTATAATTCTTTAAAACATTCTAAAATTAAAAAAAAAAACTGTTTTTTTTTTCGCCAGTATTGCAAAATTATTGCGTATCGTCGTGTGTTATTTTCCTCTATATAAATGTCTATCACTCTGTAGAACAATATTCATTTAGGAAAAGACTGTCCAACCTTTAACATATTGTTACGAATTTTGTAAATAGTTAGTGTTTGTACTGTAAAATAATGTAAATAATTTTATTAAGCTCCATTTCTTTACTAATATTAGTTTTTGTTACATTGTCTCTGTTATCAAGCAAACTTGTCTATTATTTTCAGTGAATGTCTATGGCAGCTTTGCGAAATATTGGAGATATCGCCAAGTTGGCGTCATTTTTGGCGACTAATTTTGGTCGCCAAATTTGGCGATGTATTGCTAAGTTGGTGACAAACTTGGCGATTGTTGGCGATGGTAACCCTTTCCTCTGTATGGTAACCCCACCTTAGGTATGCTGATACATTGTTTGTTGTTCCGTGGATTTTTCGAGATGGTTCTAGAAATTTCCCGCACATGCTGCGAGCCCATATAAGAAGAGAATCGATGCGAGCTGTTCTTGTTATTTACCAGTCAGTCATTGAGTGAACAAGGCGTTTGTTAAGCGAGTTTGCTTGAGTTTCATTTATGTTGTTTTGAATGTTATTAAGTGTTGAGACGTTGTATAAAGAGTCTCTGGGATCTAAAGCTGTACTTATACGATAGATTTGAGCAGTTATTTTAGAATATCTAGTAACATTTGTGAGTTTTGAAGACTCTATTGTTCTGAAGATCTGTAAATAAATTATTTTCTACTTTTCTAAGAAACAAGAGTTTGAAGTTGTCTAACCATAAGATCAAAAGAACCCTATATACGCTGCAACAATATGCATTGGGAAATCATAAAAATTTTATTAAAACAAGTTCATGAACATTTTTGTGGAAATTGTTATGTGATATATTACATTTGGATATATTTTGTAGGCGGATGATATCACGGTAATAAAATATATCATGTTTTAAAATCCCTATAATTGAAGGCTTTCTCGAATTCCTTTCACCGAATATTAGACAGACGATGTAATTAGGTTTGAAATTTTAATTACTCTAAAATATTAATGTCCTGTTTCTCATTATGCAAATTTTATTCAAGCAGAATATAAATATTATTATTCTAATTCGGAAGATGAATTTTAATTAAAGTTAAATTAGTAAGAAATATTCACGTTTTAATTATAATTAACGTTGCCTATAAGTATAAAATGACTTATCAAATTATGAAAATATATTAATTTTCTGAGTTTGGAGCACAACACTGTCAACAAGTGTTTCTTTTGTGAAATTTTGTTTAAATGAAGAAAACTAATAAAGATGATAATACGTCTGAGAATTATAACAAGAAATAAATGCATGAGAATTATTGTGATATATACTTGATAATTTTATACTAGTTAAAAAATTACCATTAAGATAATTTGAGATGTTGACATTATTTATGTAATAATGTCATTTTAAAAATAACTATAACGAAAATAGTAGAAGAATGATATAGGCAAAAATATGACATATAGAGCATAAAGAGTAGTCTTCCTGGAAATCCTTGTTGCAAGAAAATGATAAATTCTTAAACATAAGTTTTTTGTGTGTTTTATGATTTAAAAAATTAAAATTTACAATATTTAGAAGTTTAAAAATAGCAGTAAAAGGGAAATTTAATCGTCGCTGTTGCCAACTTAAAAAGGACGTCACTGTTACACAGAAACACGTTTTGCCTTTAAAATATAGATAGATATATATTCTCTCTAACAGTAAATAATTTTGCTAAATACATATGTTGTAGCAAGCAATTCTTATTTCCTGTACATAAAATACTATTAGTATTTTGGAGAAAGATTTATAAAGTTCTGTGAAAACTGTATTTACTGAAAGGAAAGTTAAAGAAATATTTTTAATACCCTTTACTTAACGTCCATTTATAAAATGTCAGAACCACTTGTATAGATTTCTGTGCAAAGAAAAGGGATTCTTTGAAATGAATTATATATATTAAAAAATAATAATGTACGTATTGGAGAGAAAGATTTTTAACAATTCTGACATAAAGTAGGAAATTGTTAAATTTTTTCGCTTTTAAAATAGCATTTGCTGAAAATAATTTTATAACACGATAAAATTAACATTAATAATGAAATCTGGGTGAAAAGATTTTCTGTTGTAGGTACCAATATAATAAATAACGCAAATTAATTTCTTTCGTCGAGAGAAATTTCAGTATTGCTAAAAATTTTTTGTAGGTGCGTTCGTAATTATGTAAATACATAGCACCTATAGTTGTCATTCAGTCCGTCCGTCTCTCCATCTGTCTGTCCGTCCGTTCATCTGTCTGTCCGCATATAACAACGCAAAAATTACCTAACCGAATCGTTTGAAATTTAAAATATATATTTATTACATAACTTTGTCGAGTCATTTCAAATTTTATGAAAATCGGATGCATAGATAAATTACAGAGACAGTCAAAAGTATTCCGTTACATTACGGTCAATAGGAGAAAAATATTATGAAGTACATTTTAATGATTTCAATGCTTTACTTATAGCAGGTTAACACTTCGGCAACCGCTGTATAATTATAATGGTTAGTGCAATCTTTACAAAACAATACCTGTGTACTCCTCTAGACCGGAAAGGTGCGCCGGAAAGGATTAAAGCAAGTCCTCAAAATTGCAGTATACTTTTTCACATATTTATAATCGATGAGCTGTCGAAAATTGAACTTTTTCACATATTTATAATCGATGAGCTGTCGAAAATTGAACCCCAGTTGCAACCGGAAAACTTATAAAGAAATTTTCAACCTAAAAAAAAAAAAAAAAAAAAAAAAAACAGTTTTTATAAAAGAATTCATCGTAGAATATTTCGATAAGTTTTGAAGATCTTGTGCTCAATCGTAAGTGGAAATATGTCATGTATCATATGTCACAAAGTGAAGACCAAATATGCAGAAACCTAAGTTACTCAGAGTACATAACGATAACATGTTTAAATACATATATTTATATTTATAAATTAAATTATTAAAATCATAAATACTATTAAAAAAACTATTTACAATAACTTACAAATTATTTTATTTTTTATTAGATTTCTTAAATATGTAATTATTAAGCATTATACTGTATTCACATACTCTTAAAACTCCATTAACATGCGAAATGATTCTTAATAATAAAGCATAAAAATAATTTCGCAAGAATATAAAGAATAACCGTAATAACTTTTGAAGATAAGTGCTCGAACTCTTTAAAATATTGTCTTTAACTTTTCAAAAGCTTCATTTGATTAAATTTTCTCAAAGATTTGTTTAAGAAGAATACACTCATTTGTAGAGTTATTAGTCTAGTTAGCTCATCAATATTAACTGAAAATTAAATGCCTGAAATCTTTGAAGAATTTAAATTTAGAAAGCGTTTAGTTTATTGAATGAATCTTTTCGCTAACTCGATTGACGAGTAATAATTTTAGTTGAATTCCATTGTAAATTGTTCTGCATGAAATGAATTGCTTGTTATAGGAAAAGAAATATCAAGGTACTTGAATTTCCTGTTAATAAAGAAAATATATTTCAAAATTTTATATACATAAACAAAAGTTACACACAGTGCATAATGTTAAAATATTTAAATATATTTAATTATTATTTAAATTCATTAAAATTTTAAATACTCTCGAATATATTTATTTACAATTATTTATAAATTATTTTATTTCGTATCAGATGCTTTAAATGTACTTATGTACTATTCTTTATTTTAACATATTTAAAAATTCATAAATAAAGATTCTTAATAAAGTGCGATAAAAGAACTTTGCAATTATATAAAGAAGACTGGGTAGTTATTGTTGAAACAGAAAGTACAAACTCTTTAAAATTTTGTATTAAATTTTTCAAACGATATTTTTGATTAACTAATGTGCTGAGTTATTAATCTGATTGGTGCTCTAATATTAACTGAAAATGCTATAGCTCAAATCTTTGAATTATTTAACTTTAGAAAGCGTTTAGCATTTTAATGAATCTTTTTACTAACTTGATTGAGAATAATTATTTGTGAATTGCTCTGGATGAAGCAAATTGTTTGTAATAGGAAAAACTTTTTAAAAATATGTTGATTCCCTGTTAGTAAAGAAACTGTATACCGAAATTTTGTCGACATAAACAAAATTACATGCAGTGCATAATTTTAAAATACTTAAAAGTATGCGGTAATTCATTAAATTGGTTAAATTGAAAATATTTATTTAAAATAAAATTTAATGAATGTATTTAAAATTAATCAGTATTTATTTTATTTCTTATCAGATTTTTAAAAATACATAATCATACGTTTTATTCTAAATTTTCTTCCATTTAAAAATCAATAAATAAACCGAAGGAATTTTAATGGAATGGCATAAATATAAGTTCGCAAATATATAAAGAAGACCCGTAATAACAAAGTGATCTCTTTTGAAACAGAGTGCTCCGATTACTTGAAACTACTTTTGACGACTACTTTTGAACTTTTCAAAAACTTTTTTGATTAAATTTCCGCAAAGAATTGTTTCAGAAGAATGCATGCATGTTCAGAATTATTAGTCAATTATTTAATTGTTCAGAATTATTAGCTTTTTGTAACAGGAAAAAACTCTGAAGCCATCTGAATTTCTTGTTTATAAAGAAAATATGTATCAAAATTTTGAAAAATGGAAAACATAAAGAAATGCCGGATAATGTGAAACTGTACGAAATTTAAATCATTACTCCAAATTTA
>CAXHSM010001520.1:0-43089 GCA_964019185.1 Maratus speculifer
TTAAAATGATTTTTTTTTCATAAAATAGCTGAGATCGATCCATATGAAGCTGTTTTTTTACTTTTTTGGTTCTATTTACAGATATTTTTAATGAGCTCACTTTTGTTTTCAGAACTGCTTTTGGTCCCCATAAGAAAAATCAGCAACCGAAATTGAAAAAGTAAAAAATGGTCTTTGCTCCGATCAATCTCAGCTATGCAATGCAAAAAAAAGGTCATTGAAAAATATGGAAATGCAATTGAGATATCTTCATAAATTTCTTCTATAAGAATAGCATTAATTCTTAAGGACCTTTTCGGATGATTGAAATAGCTTCATAATGGCAATTTACCATCTAAAATATATATTATCATTACTTTGTTGTTTAAAATAATAATTCGTAATAGCATTTAAACAGTAAAAGAAAACATTACAAAAAAGGAAAAATGCTTTAAATTCTGCAGCAAAGCAAAATGATAATAATAATTAAAAATTTTTGAGATTTTGTGGGGTTTAAAAATTGTATAAAAAAGACAGGATTTCCTTTTTTTAAAGAAAAAATCTTTTATAACCTGCAGCAGCTATTCCAAATGTTTTTTTCTATGTAACCCATGGGCTATAGACCCGAAAATACGGCAATTTATTTCACTTCAAAAATGTAAAAACTAGATATATATTTTAAAGAAAGCATGAGGTGCAGCAGATTAAAATATACTTGTCAATGGATGGTGCAATTTGTGGACATCTGCAGTATCTTTTGTTGGTGTCTATGAGCCTGCATTGGAAATTTCAAACAAGAAGGAAATTATAACATATCTCCTGGTCTATCTAAACAACTTTCATGCTCAGAAGCTGAATTTCTGGATAAAACGGTAATAGCAAATTGCTTAAGTCTTGATGAAGTTACTCTTGTAAGCCATCAGATGTATTGCAGTGAGACTTGTGATAGGATGACAAATAACATGTCTAATGGGAGTGATGATGACCAGCAGAATGAGATGGGTGAAAAAAAAATAAATCAAATGAATCACTGACATTTTTTTTCACTGAACATCTGATTCCTGGAATGCATCAAATCACGTCAGTATACAAGAACAATTAGTGCAAGAGACACACTTTAAACAACCCTTTTATGCGCTTTAAAAAAAAAAAAAATTATAATACAGACTTTTTTTGTGTGTAAATAAATTGGTAAATTTGTAATTATTTATTTACATATAATATTCAAATTATATACATTTCATGCTCTTTTTTTTTACTGTTTTTAATACTTATAGTAAAGTTTTCCAAATTACAGAAAAACACCTTATGAAGCATGTCTCAGATCAAAAGCAATACGGATAACAAATCTTATATTGTAGTGTCGTTGTTGGTGTAGGGTATATTTTCCTAGCATGAGGATGCATAAAAAACTTTTTTTAATCAATTACAACAGAATTTTTAAAAATCATTGAAACCACAAAATTTATTGGCAACATAGCTAACATTATGAAAATATTGAAATTTCAGATTCTGGCAGCAGTTACTTCAATGAGAGTACTATATAGATTTTAATAAACTTTATAGAAGCATTGTATTATGCGATCAATTATTTTAAAACTAACTGAATGCAATCAATATCAATCTATAAACAACACAGTGTTTAAAAGAATAACGATTTACTACTTTTAATTTGAAATTCAAGAAATATTCAACTAATTAATAAATAAATAGTAAAATAATAGCATTATCTTCTATAAATAAAACAATTTTAATAATGTTCTAAATGACTAACTATCGGTAAAAGAAAATTGGGACAAATGAAATTTCGTGTAATCATATTATCAAATCAAAAATTATACAATTTTTAATTGAAAATTAACCAAAGAAACTATCTTACCATTAACTAATTTTAGTAAAGAGGGCGATATTAATATAAACTGATGCTTTAAAAATTACCTGATATTACAAACTGGATAACAAAGAATACGCCAATGCAACAAAGAATCGTGGATTTATACATAATTCATTGAAAAGGGTTCAATCTTTTTTAATTTTTTGAAAATAATCAATCGAATTGCCGTGAAACAAACCAGTGTAAATGACTAATTACTGATATTATTTATTTATTTAACTAGTGCGATTTAATATGACTAGTTTTTTTTTTTTTTTTTTTTTTACTTTTATTGTAACACTGGCTATCAGACAGCCTTTAGCAGAAACAAGCTTTACTAAAGAATCTAAGCCTAAGCTAATTTTTTTCTGAGTTATTCGAAATCAGATTGCGTAGAATTTTATACCCGAGGGCATATGTAAGCGCTAGATTTATGAATTTTGAATAGTACTTTCTGTAAATAAATGTTTTGTTTTGTAGTTTAAAATTTTCTATTGCCGTCGATATATTCATTGACTCATTATTCATGAGCGATTTCTTCTATCGTGATTCATTCATTGCGTTTAGCGTCGCTTTGCTTCTGTTATAGCAGAGACGATATGAATGTACTTTGCCTATAACAATAGCTAATTTTTAAAAATCAATTTACTGCCCTATCCTGTTTAATAAAATAAATCAATGGTAAGATATGTTTTTTTGGTTATTTGACTATTGAAAATTCTACAACTTTCGCATCAATCGAATTATGGCACAAAATTTTATGTGGCCCAACTGTCATTTTTGCTGTAATTTGCAGCTACAAAAAATATTCCTTTCGGCATACATGTAAACTGAATGTATCACTAGCCATATAATAACTGAAATGCCGAAAACTTTAATACTTTAGAATTTAAAGGTGACAATAAGTTAAATTTTACATAATATATTTTCATCTTAATAAACAAGATTTTTTTTTTTTTTTTTTTTTTTTTTTTTTTTTTTTTTTAACCATTAAATTTTACACTATAAAATCTATACTTTGAATTAAAATTTCAGAAATGTTTTTTAGTTACTAAAGTTTTAAATTTCATGGCTGTAAACATAATTTTCTTACATTCTAAAATAAACCGGGAGGCATCAGCATAGACAATTACCTCATCAAGTTCATGGCTGAAATTCCCGAATTAGTTAAAACTCCATTCTCATATTAAAACGTAATCGAATTTGTCATGTCATATCTTGGTAGTAAACACCTGAAGATTTTAGTAGTTGACTCGTAGGCCTATCATTGTGCTTTCCTACACCCAATAGAATGAAATTGATTGAATATAGTGAACTGAGAGCAAATTTACACAATAGTAGACCTACAAGTCAACTACTGAAATCGGGTTTTAGGTATTTTCTACCAAGATATTTCTTGGCAGACTGATTGTGTTTTAATATATGAATTTAATTTTAACCAATTCTGGGATTTAGCTGTGAACTCAATGGAGTGATTGTATGTGCTGCAGCCTCCCAGTTTGAAACAAATATTTTAAAATCAAAGAAAAATTTTACCATCATATACTGTTTATTCGCCAGAAAAGCACTAAAGTAAAAATTAATAATACAATTTATTGAAATGTTAGTTACTCAAAATAACTGTGTATTATCAGAGCTAAGTCAAGTAAAACTGTACCAAGTAACATGCCAATTATGTTGATAAAAATAACCTGTAGTTTTTGACAACTATATAGTGTTGCATAGTTAATAAGAGCTGCAATGTAATGATAATATGTAATGTAATTTATGAGGGGTTTGGTATAGTTCATTTTCATTTTTCATACTTTTTTGCTATTTATTTATTGTGCTCGTTTATTATATTTTATTTATTTTTATTGTTTACCATTTTTAACAATTTTATATGTATTAAATAATATAGTAAATTGCTGTTTTGAATGTGATTGGTAATGGTAAATAAACTTAGCGATCATTTTTGATGATTTAGCTTTAGGCTCAAAATATTTAAATATTAAATAACATTCTTATTACTTTTAATAAATAAGATATGTTTATATATATATATATTAATTACACAAAGAAATTATTTTTGATTTATTTTAAGAAGAGAATAGTTTTAAAACTTTTATTTCCTTCTCAAATTTTAAATTTCATGTTTTTTTTTTTTCTGTGTGTTAAAGATTTTAAAATCAAAGAGAAATTTTGAATGAATTGAAAAAAGAATTGTTTGCCATGCACTGCTTTTTGTCAGGTAGGGATTAGAGTAAAAATTGAATACAGTAGATTCCCTCAAATCTGCAACCCTAAAATCTGCAACTCTCTAAAATCCGCACATAATTTACAGATGTAAATAATGAAATATTCACTTCAAATATAGGCACAAAATTTGACTTTTTTAGCTTTATATAAATTCCATATCTATTTTAATGTATAATTTTTGTTAATACAGTAAAACTTCCTCAAATCTGCAAAGCTTTGGACCAAGGTTTGTGCAGATTTTAGAATTTTGCAGATTTCTGGCCATTGATTTGTTTGCATTTTTGAAAAATTAATTTCATTGGTTGTTAAGCCTTATAATGAATACATGCAATAAACTCAAACATTAAAATAATTAAGTAAAATGTTTAAATAAATAAATAGTTAAAAAATGAGTAATTATTACAAAAAAAGTTAAGTAAAATATTAAAATAAAGTACATAATTAAGATACAATACTAAATATAAATAATATTGAGAAAAAATCAATCTTCTTTTATAAATAAAAATATTTACCTTTGTTAATAATTTGCGATTCAAGTGCTTGAATATGCCATCTGGTGGAGAAAAGATGTAACTTCTCTATTCAGGATAATACCGTGTAAGCTCATTGCTTTACATGCGTTTTACATTTGTTCTGAGTCATTATTCTTTTGCACAATTTCAGATTTCCTGTGATATTTGTTTTCTGTCTTATATCACGAAGTAAATATTATATGAATTTGAATATCTTTAACTTTTAAATACATTTATAATAAAGAATTATTTCAATGGGACTTTAACATTAGTTAAAGGAAAATTAAATGGGCAGTTATCCTGTATCGAAGGCTTCGAGCAGCACCTCTATAGGCCGTTTTAGTTCCCAATTAAAAAAAGCTTGATTAATTTTAAGATATTCATATCTTGCAAAAAAAATTATCCTGCCCCTCGAATTGTATTTTCGCTATTCTATATTTTTGCCATTATTGCAATACTAACAAACTGTGCATGTGTTTGGACTTTGTTTGAAATTCTCTCTACTAGAAATATTATACAGGGTTATCGAGGTTGTTAAATTTCATCATATTAATTTCGCGATTGCTTTTTGGCATTCGAAAATGTGATAACAAGATACAGATTTACAAAGGCATTTTAATACATGATTTTATTTTATTTTTATTTATTTATTTTATTTTTATTTATTTATTTTTATTTATTTTTTTTTTTTTTTTGTGAATCTAGTGACTTAAATCTCCAATATTAATTTATAATACATTTAAAATCTGTTTCCGGTTTAATTCTATTTAGATATTTATATAGTTTAATGAAGTATTTTATACTTTATAATATTTATTTTTTATATCATAACTGATTTATTATAATTAAATATTATCAAATATTAATATTGTTGTAGTATCAATGCAAATAAAAAATGTCATACAATTTATAATAAATATTAATCTATATTACACAAATAAATTTATAACTTAATATTAAAATGTATGTTAGAGAGATATTTTATAATACATATTATGAAATATAAAAATAATTATAATTTATGAATGATTATATAAAGATTACATTTTTTATTAACTGTTCAATAGATTTTAAAATATTTTCTATAAAAAAATATAAGTTGATGCGCAGTATTTAAATAAATGAATATATGTATACATATTAACATTAAATGATTTACTTGAATATTTATTTTTATATTTTAGTATTTACTTATTATCAAATATTTTCATTATAAATAAAACAGATGTAATTGATAATAAATATTATCTTCTTTATTATCTGAATATTTTATAAATAAATACAATAAATTATCATTAATTTTCAATGAAATATTGATAAGTAAAATTTCATTTATCGAAATATATGAATATTGTTATTTACTAATATAATAATAATTTGATAATGGTCAAGAATAATACAAATGTTTTCTAAGTTATTATTGTATTATTATATTTATCAATAATAAATTAGTATGCATATCTATATTATTAACGATATATACATTATCTATAAAGTATTGACACATTTCATTTTATAGTAATAAAACAAGAACAATTACTTGATAATTATTTATTACGAAATATAATAATTATTTCGTATTCATATATGCTATAATTATTTATAAATTGTATGGAGATTAAGTAATATTATACTATCAATAAATAATTTGATAATAAAAAGTTAAATCTAATTAGCTAGTTGGAACACCTAGACACTATTTATTTATTAATTATAAATAATTATCTAATTTAATTTGATATAGTATAACTAAAAAAACTCTATTTTAAATTTAAAATAAATTCTTAATAATAATCTATATCTTTCCAAAGTAACTATTGTTTTTGACAGATGCAAAAAAGCGAAGAGAGAAAGTTAAATGAAAATCTAAACATAATAAAAGTTTTTTAAAAGTTAATATTTCATATATATTATTTATTGTTATATATTTTATCATTAAAAAGGTAAATAAAATCAAAACTGAATTTTTTACATATTTGCATCTTTTTTCTTACTCAGTGTTTACATCCATAAAAAGTGAAAAATAAAGAAAGAAAATTTTATTGTGCTGCCATCTATGTCTAATTATTTAAGCGAATTTATTAAAAGAATTTTATAATTATCTAAATAGATAGCTTTTAAATTTTAATTGCTAATAATTAAATTGGCGTAGTTAAATTAAAATTTTACGAAAGAAATAGTAATAACGATTTTGGTTTTCATTAATCCGAAATGAATTTTTAAAGTTACATAGATGAAGGTTTTAAAAATTGATTTTGATCTAAATCAATGCCTCATGCTTCTGCATATATTCTATAAAAAGCTACAATTTTACCAAAAAGATTTTTAATTTTGTCTTGTTTATATTAACTCCTGCTAGATGGCGCTAAAACCATATTTAAAGACAAAGCATAAAGCATCGCTAATCGATGAACTAGGAATCTATCTTATATCTTTCCTATATATATGACTAAAATCTCTGCCCAGTCATTGCCTTCTATAAAATAATGAATTTTAAAATTAAAAAAATAATAATAATTAATGTTTTGTGAAATCTTCAGAAATTATGTTTTACTTTGCTAATTATTATTATTGTTGTTGTGTACTGGTGATTGTTTTGCCCAGTTGTTGAACTATTTCAAGGAAAAAAAATCTTATAATTTGTATTGCTATTTTTAAAATATACCTTATCACAATGAAAAATCTTCAGTAGTAAAATCTTCATTCTGTTTGTTTGAACTCTTATGAAAATGAAACGCAGATCAAAATTCTGTCATTTTTAACGGGGGTTATATACTAGTTTGGTAATATTTTATCGAGTACATTGTATCATCAAGTGATGTTTTGTCGACTAAATAATGATATCAAATGGAAGAACTTGTATGAAACAGAGATAGTATTTAAAATGTAGAAAAAAAAATATTTTTTAATTAAAAAAATAAATATTGCTAAATGGGGATATTTTCCACTATAAAGTGCAAAAATAATTCCATATCGAGGGTGTAACTAATTGAAATGTAAGAAATTTTGCTTTTTTTAAAGTTAAATTATTTCTGCGAATAATTTTACAATAAAAAATATAACTGCAGATGCAATTAATTTTATAATGCAAATTGTTAATAAAAGTACGTTTCTTTTGAAAATTTTATTCTTTATTATAGGTTATATATATTATTGATTTATAAATATTTTTGCATCTTACAAATTATAATTAATTGTAATTTTCAATTCAATATCATTTAATAGCAATATTTAGACTTTAAATTAAATGAAATTTCTTGCATTTTATTTAATTACACCCACGATAGAGAAACTTTTTTGTACTTTATATAGAAAAAAAAATATTGTTATTTAACAATATTTACTATTTGAATTAAATCGAATGTAAATATATTTTAACTTTACAATTTTTTCAATTTACAACGCAAAATATTCTCATTTAACACTGCGTCCTAAACAGTGAAAGTTCCATCATTTTAAACTTTTCATGTTATGCAAACGGTATCCAAAAATATCATTTTATCTTACTTTTAATATCAAAATAATTATTTTAATTGAAAAAAATGTGCTCAGATTTTTTTTTTTAACTTTTGACAGCATAAAATTAAATTTATCACTAATTTGAGAAAGAAATATGATCTAATTCTTTATAATGCAATTTAAATTATAACATTACCTGAAAAATTTCCAATTAAATTAATTTTTGAACGAGAAAGTTCTAATTAATAATTAACAAAATATGTTTAGTAAATACTTTGTTTCTATAATAGTCTAAAATTCATAAATTATGATATAATCTATATTTTAGATTTTTTTTCCTATTCATTTATCAAAGACAACAAAATCAGGAAATACCTAAACCATTTATCAAAGTGTAAATTTAAACATGAATATTTATACTTAATAGTTTAAAAAAAAGTTGGGGGTAAGGAAAAAAATGCTTTTAAACTGCTATTTTTTACGGTAAGTATTCTGCTACTTGTAAATATTAAAGAGAATTAAGTTTACTTATTTGCGAATAATAATCTATTCTCACCAAAGAGTATTTCTTGGAAATTATTTTTTCTCCTCTTTCGATTGCCTGTTTACGAATGATGTTCTTGAAACGTAAACATACCATTTAAACGGTATTGAGATAAGGCATTGCATGGTATTGGAGAGTTTTGTTAACGTGATAGTCACCCCCTATCGTCACTGCAAGGGGACCTTTACTGAGAAAACAAAGGATAACACCCCAATACAGGGTTCAAAAAACAGAAAAAAATCTGAAAAATTTGTGGGTTTTTGGCTTCACAAAATTTAGCCTCGAGATATTTTGTTGGAAAAACATTAATTCTTGTTACCAGCATCCCCATAAGCAGTTTAAAAACATAAAATCTTCTAGCAGAATTTTTGCATCTATTTATGACAATTTGACTGACGTATTTGAACGGCTGTGAGGTAAGGCATTGCAAAGTTTTGTTAACGCGATACTCATCCCATATCATCATTGCAATGGAACGTTTACTAAGGAAAGAGATAATAAAACCCCAGTAAAAGGATTTAGTTTTCAGCACTTTACGATTACAGGCCGATTACATACACACGAATATCTTTTCGATTAATTGACTCGTAATAATAATGCAATTTCCTGCCGAAATCTGCCTTTGATGCTCTCTAGATGCATCGCTAGATTTTGTTCAGAAGATATTTTCTCAAGCCCTTCATTTGGCTACTGATCATTTACAAACAACTCTAGCATTCGTTCTAAATTTAGCCTATATCGCTTGCTACTGGTGTAATCTTAAATTATTTTTAATGACTGTTCCATATTCAGAAAGAGTACATTAAAAATTGCCATTTCAATATGAAATCATTTAAAATATTCTGTATAATTTATATGTGACAAATAATGTATTCAGATTATTATTTCTTGTTTTTTGTTATGTTTAAAACACTGTTTGTAATTTTCTTAGTTTTTAAAATCAAGAATTTTATGAAAAATGATGTCTTAATCAAAAATTTATTATTAACTGAAGGCAGGATGATATTAATTCTTTTTAAAATTTTCTTTTAAGTTGTTATAAAATAAAAATAGTGGACATTTAAATTATTTTAACAAAGTTTTGACAAAATGAATTTTTTAATCATAAATATTGGTGTTTTTCATGCTAAGATATACTATAATGCTTAATATATAGTTTTATACTGTTCTAGTTTACATATACTGTATAATATAATAAAATAACAGATGTTAGTTAAAGCAATAAAAATAAAGTTAAACAATATTAAAAAGCTTGCTTTTTATTACAGCAATAATAACAAATGAATAAAAGATCACTTTTTAAACATGTCAAATCAATTTGTTACTGTCTGACAATGGCATTGTTTTAGATTAATTTTAGTCATGATTATTCAATTGGTAAATTAATTATAACAGATGTAAATTTTCCATTTTTCTTTTTGGTGAAAAAAGTCCGGGCCAGGATTTGAACCAGGGATGTATTGGCTGAAGTCGCCAATGCTCTTCCAACTGAGCCATCCCGGACACGAACACTGGAGAACTATTTCACTCAAATAACCTCAATGATCACTTAATCTGGTCTGATACTCTGGATCAGCTCAACAGAATAAATCAAAGGTCAGTATTTGGAACTGCAGAAAAATGATGCATACGAAATTACATCAGATTAATTTTAAACACGATTATTCAATCGGTAAATTAATTATAACATATGTAAATTTTAGCAGATATATATTCTGCTCATCAAAAGATGGGGTAAGAGAGAAACAAGTCCAAAATTTAAAAAATATATAAACTCACATGTTTCGCAAGGCATGGCAAACCTGCATATTCTATTAGTGTAAAATAACATTGAAAATAAAATCAATATTCTCTAACATCAACAACATACAACCAAACTTACAATTAAAATGGAAATCATAATTATAATAAAAATATATAACTTCAAACAAAATAACTTTAAAATAATTTTAAACTAAATGAACATGCAGGAAGGCCATGTCCCCACCTTCACCTGTGAAGAAAAGAGAGAGAAAGAACAATAAACCACACTTACTAAATTTAACATAAGCAGGAGCTATAAGGCCTAAGATTTTAAAATGATCAGCATCTGAAAGAAGACTTGTCGTTCCATCGTTCCATTCACCATATAGCATTCCAGTTCTGCCAAATATGTGTGTTGAAATAACATCATTCTGATAATTTATACAGAGTTTATTACGGATTTTCTACCATATGGAATTTATTTACCAAATATTGAAAAATTCTCATTTGAATTTATTTCGCATAAATCAACACATCTCTTCAGTTTTTATCAGGATTGGCATGGTTTAAACCAACTGGTTTTAACCATAGTTTAAACCACGGTTTAAACCAACTGGTTTTTTTCTCAAAAAAACCAATTGGTTTTTTTTCAAAAAATCTAATGATATTTTCTCATTTTTCTTTATAATTTAAGACTTGCAAATTATTGTACATAAATATTTTCTACTTTTAACACTTTTTTTTCAGCAATAAGTATTAGATATAGTCGACCTAAGTTATTTTTTTATGTATAGGATGAAAATGACTATGCATTGGTGACTCATTATTCCATTGCTGTAAAGAAAAATCTTAGAACATGTGAAGTGATCAAAGATAAAATAGATTTAAAAAATTCAATATTTAGTATAAAATATTTTCATTAAAAAAATGCAGATTATTTAAAGCAATCTATCATAACATGCACAAGCGTTTGAATATGGAGCTACATAACTTGATGATCATTAAAATTTTGGTAAAACTATAAAAGAATATATATATATATATTTTTTTTTGATTCGGGAGATAATCTTTAAAAATAAAAATAAAAATATGAAGTTGTATAAGAGAGTATTCAAAAATTGGGTGCTAATTATAGTATGTTAACAATAATAAACTAACCCCCCCCCCCTTTGTTATCTGCTAAATCTAATGACCATAAATATTGATTTCAAATTGTCTCTCAAAAAACAAAACCTCCAAGGAGTATCTCTTTTTTGTGAAAAATAATATTTACATTCATTAAAGTACATTAGATCAGGCTTGAAATTCAATTTTTCGAAGGAGGGGAGTCTCCCTACCAACATTTATAAATGGAGGGGAGTTTGGCTGTTTGGGAGGGAGAAAAAATGTTTAAAATCCGCCATTATTTTATGTGCTATTTAAAGAATTACCAGAATACAGACATAAAAAAATATCACTGAAGCAATTTTTATCAATAATTCAGAATAATTATGCGAAATGTGTAAAAAAAAAACTTTTATACTGTTTAGTTTTTACTGGTGGTAAATTCCTTCCCGGTGCTAATTATTTTTGTCACAGGTCTAATTATTATTTTATTAATAATTAATAAAACTTCTAATTAATTTAATAAATTTATAATTAATGATTAATAATTATAATTAATAATGTTATTTTTCTGTATTTTAAATGTGCAAGATACAAATTTAATCATAAAATAATACTTATTTGTGTGTAGAAGATAAGAAGTATCACTATTGTTTGCATTTCTTTAAAAAAGGGGCAAACCAAATTCATCGAAAAAGATTTTCTTAAAAAATGAATACTTTGTTGAGTAAAGGGATACTTTTTGTTTAATATATGGCTGCTTTCAGGAATTGCGCTCACTCAGAAAGATTTGGAGCCGTCAGAAACTGATTTTAGAGTAGCAAAGAAAAAAAAATATATTGAAGCAGGAAAATTAGTTTGTTGAACAGAAAAATGAACTCCCCGTTATATTATTTTGGGGGGGGGGAGGAAGGACGGAGAGGTTCCCTTTAACGAAAGTTGCATTTTTTCGCTATCTTTTGATGAAATCTGTCTTTTTTTACGATCTTTTCACGAAATCTGCCGTTTTTCGGAATTTTTTGACGAAATTTGCCGTTTTTTCTTGAATTTTCTGAGAAAAATTGCCGTTTTTTCGCGATCTTTGGATGAAATCTGATGTTTTATCGCGATTTTTTTACGAAAATTGCCGTTTTTCGCGATATTTTCAGGAAATTTGTTGTTTACAGTGAATCTTGTCGAAATTTGTCGTTTTTTGATATTTTTGAAAGAAATTTGATGTTTTTTCGTGAATTTTCTGAGGAAATTTGCCGTTTTTTCGCGATCTTTTGATGAAATCTGATGTTTTATCGCGATTTTTTTTACGAAAATTGCCGTTTTTCGTGATATTTTGAGGAAATTTGTCGTTTATAGTGAATCTTTTGTCGAAATTTGTCGTTTTTCGCGATTTTTGGACGAATTTTGACGTTTTTTAGCAACTTTTTTGACAAAAATTGCCGTTTTACAGAATTCTGTGTCGAAATTAGGCATTCTTTCGTGAATCTTTTGACGAAATTTGCCGGAAATTAGTTGTTTTTTCGCGATCTTTTAACAATATTTGCCGTTTTTTCGTAAACTTTTACGAAATCATGCGTCTTGTGAAACGTGTAAGAGCTGTTTCTTTTGTGTGTAATCTCCGATCTTTTGAGTAATTTACGCGCAATAGCGCGTCCGCGGCATCACCGTTTCATAATTTTTGAAGTTGAATGCGTTCTTTTTTTTTGTTTTGTTTGGGTGGGGGGAGTGGAAATTCCGGACAGAATCACCTCTATTTCGCCGCGAAAATACAACGAAACTCGTCAAATCATTGCAGGAAAAAAATTGCAAAATTTGTCAATCAGTCGCGGAAAAAATCGTGATTTTCAATGATTTTTCGCTGTAAAAAAACTCGCAAAATGTGTCGATTACTCGCACGGAAATATCATAAAATTCACAAAACGGTCGTGGGAGTTGATCATAGTTTCAAAATACAAAATTTTTTGGGCGGGAGCCTCCCGTCATCGTTATTCTTTTGGGCGGGATTTCAAAATTTTGGGTGCGAATCCCGCCATCCCGTCCAGAAATTCAAGCCCTGTTAGATGTTTATTATAAGTAATCAAAAGATTGTTTATAAAGATTTTCAAAGTATCAATGTTTAATTTTGTAGAATAGTTTATTGTTTGGACATAAAACTTTACTATTAACTGTTTAAATTAAAATCTGATTTTTTTTTCAATTTACTACATAATTCACTGTAATTATTTAACTTAAATTATTTTCAAATGAATTTATACTACTTATAATTCAACAATGTCTATTTTTATCAATAAATATGCATGTATGTCTACTAAAAAAGGGTGTTTTAAAAAACCCGGTTTAAACCAAAAAAACCTGGGTTTTTTTTAACCCTGGTTTCCATCATGATGTTTGGCCACTCGGCTGTTGCCAGTTAAAAAGCTTTTTTATATTGATTTACTTAATGAATACACATGATGATAATGAATACACATAATGAATTTATAAAAATTTATATACGAATATAAATTGTTATAAAAATATTAGTAATAAATTTGAAAATCTGCGAACTTGAAATTTCTTTACTGCCACATTTTATAAAATCTTATAACTTGCCCCAAAATAATGTAGATGAAAACTCTTTTACTTAAATTAATAAAATAAATTTGAAACCAGTGCAACACTACTTGAGGTGTAAAAAAAAAATCATTTATTAAAACGTTTAACTTGTATATTATTATTAGCGATTATAAGACCAAGACCCAAAAAATAACGTGAAAACAGACAGCAGAAGCTTTATTTAATTTAAAACATATAGGATAGATATTATAATGGATATCAATATGATCGAAAACTATCAAGTTATCGATCATTATCGATATCTATAACTTATCATCGAAAACTATCGAGTTATTGATGTATCTTAAAGCTCTGAATCTTTTATTAGAACTTAAAACAAACTTAAATTCATAATAGAAAAAGAAAAGATTTGCATCAGAACTAGAAAAATTAGTACCCATACCAATGCCACATGTTTGACAAATAAATGAGCTGTTAATTGTATTAAGATTATTATGAAAACAAAAATCACACAAACTCAACAAAAAAATCTCTTATTTTCTTCTTCTTATTTAATAGGTATATTCGAAAAAATATTCTCAAAATCAAATATATTTAAACTGATATGGCTATTTCTAATTTATTTAAAACTTCAATGCTATTGTTAATACACTTAAAATAACTAATATGCTTAAACTTCAAAAAACAATAAATACGCTTTAAGAACTCCTGCAATTTAACATTAAAACCCTTCCCAATTCCTCTTAAATTACAACAGATAAATCTGAATTTAATTGTTGTTTCTTGAAATTTGGTGTAAAAGACAAGAAAGGAAAACTATGATAATCATGAATAGAAAAATAATGTGCATACATCTTTCTAACCTTCTTTGTATTTGTCTTAATTTTATTGACAATAACAGTATGATTTAAATCATATATTTTTTTAATTTCTTATAAAATATAAACGTCCGTTAGTTTACATACATTTGATTTTGAAAATCTTTTTTCTACTATTCCTATTTATTTGTTATAGATTACTTAAAAAAAACACGTTTGATACATTTCATATTGAAGAAGAATTGAGAATTAAAGGAGTTTTTTTCTTAAATTTGTGTAATTTTTGATTTTATAACAACTTTTCTACATTAAACAGCTCAATGTGTTTATCAAAGATGTGACATTGGTATGGGTACTATTTTTCCTAGTTCTGCTATTAATATTTTGCCTTTCTATTATGAATTTAATTTTGCTTTAAATTCTAATAAAAGATAAAAGCTTTAAGATATTTTGATGACTTGATATCTTTTGATAAGTTACTGATATCGATTAATGATATCTATCCTCCATGTTTAAAAATAAATAAAGCTTCCGATGACTGTCTTCATGTTAATTTTTTAGATTTCGATCTTATAATTACTAATCATAATACACAAATTAGACTTTTAAATAAACGAGATTTTTAAATTTTAAAACTCAATCAATGCTGCACCGGTTTCAAATTTAAGTAAAAAGAGTTTACACCTACATTATTTTGGGTCTAGTTATAAGATCTTCTTAAATATGGCAGTAAAGAAATTGTAAGCTCGCAGATTTTCAAATTTGTTACTGATGTTTTTTTTATAATAATTTATATCCATATATTTTAGTATTCACTAGCAAAAGCCATGCTTTGTTTGGATTCGCGAAGCATTATTTTATAAACAGATATTTGAAAGTAAAAATATTTTTTAATATTATTTTTGCATCTATATTAAACAAAAACGTTATTTTATGTTTTGGCGCATTTTAATTTTTTATTTATGATGTAAGACTGGCATAATAAAATATTTTCGAAGCAAACTTTTACAAAATATTTTTAAATTTTCAACTAAAAGCTCTTTTAAAGATGTTTTTATAATTTCCAGTAACCACTGGTGTTTTTTAAAGTTGTTTGAAATATGCATGTTTCCAATCTTTATAATTAACATCAAATAATCTTTGATAGCTATTTTAGAATAATATATTTGAAGAGAGCTTGAAGAAAGTTACTTCGTCAAAATCCTTTTTTCTGGAAAAAACATTTGAAATCTGCTCTCATTGATGCTATGAATTTTAACTGTAAAAGTTTTTTTTTTTCTAATTTCTTCGTTTTTATACATGTTAGCGTATCAGAATTTTTGATATTGTAGAATTTTTCGTTAGGAAAATTTCTATTGAATGCTTAATTTTGAAGGATTTTTTCACTCTCGACAACGTTACGTACGTTTTTAAGCCAACTGGTGTCTATATATCCTCAATATCTACAACTGCTTCATCTAATGTTAAACCTTGGGATTTATGAATTGTAACAGCAAAAGCTAACTGCAGAAGAAATTCTTTCCTTGAACAATTTATGCTTCCATTTTTCCAGAATTTAATTATTGGGGGAATAGGTACGCACCGATTCTTATAAATTAAATTATTGTAGTATTCAAATTTATCCATGATTATTCACGATATCTGGTCTGGTGGCTTGTGATTTTCTTTATTACGTGCAACAAAGTCTAAAGTCCCGTTCACTAAACCTTTTTCGGTCCACAAATAAGAACGTAACATTACTTTAGATCCAAATGATAAAGTGAGAAATGGTTAAAGTCAATTTGTCGTTTCTGAATCGGCCAACTATGTTTTAGTACATTTATAAAGAGTCGAGGCAACAACTTCACGCTTCACTTCTTTTAATTTTTCATTTATGTAACAAATTTAACAATTAATTTTATTTGTTTACAATTCTTTTGTTGCCACTTTACAAAAAAAAAAAAAAAAAAAATACACAATACAATTTTTTTTAAATGTTTAAGTGTCATCTGTGCAAACGATTTTGCTGAATAATGAAAGCATATTTTATTTATCAAATTAATCATGATTCTATCTATAATTACTTACTCCATGATTTATATTTTTTTCTGAAAATGTACGCGTTTCATTTTTTATTTATTTGCTAAAATGCGTCCGTATTGGAAATGCATGTAAAATAAATTAATCAAAACAATAAATTTTTTAACATTTTACGGTAAAAAAATTATATTATGCAAATCTACAGATCATAATTTATTTTTTTGTTTAACTGAAAAGATGTGTTGAATTTATGAATATTTAGTAATTAAATTTCATATGGAAAGTTATCAGAATGATGTCATAAAAACATGTGTATTTGGCAGAACTGGAATGCTGAACACTAGATGGAATGGCGGAACAAGAATTCTTTCGGATGCTCACCATGCTAAAATCTAAGGCCTAATAGCTCCTGCCTATATTATAGTAGTGAAAAGTGGTTTTTTAACAGATATCTTTTTCTTTTTTTTCTTCACGGGTCAATGTGAAACCATGGCCTTCCTGCATGTTCTTTTTGTTTAAAATTATTTTAAAGTCATTTTGTTTGAAATTATATATTTTTAATTGTAATTTCAGTTTCTAATCCCTTTAATTGTTAGTTTGGTTTTAATATTGTTTGACGTTAGGGAAAATTGATTTTATTATTTTTTATTTCATTTTACACTAATGGAATATGTAGGTTTGCCATGCCTTGCGAAAAATATGAGGTTACATTTTTTAAAATTTTGATGCCTGTTTCTCTTTTCTCCCAACATCGATTTGTTGTTCTTGTAGTTGAGTTCATTACTTTTATTGTTATTGCAACCTCTTTACATAGTTTTCATATCTTCAAATAAAATTATATAAATTTTTTTCATATATGAGCTGCTTTGTGCCTGTTGTATTACAGTTGTTTCAATTTATACAGTTAAATAAAGCACTATATATACATTAAAATTCAATCGATCTGCAGGATTATAATGCAATAAATCAATTTAAATATCCTTAAAAAATTAATAAAATGACAAAACTACATATTATTTAGTTTTAAAGAGTTTTTCAGCTATAGTTATTTTTAGAGTATACATATAATTGATAGGGTGTAAATAAGGGATCGCCAAAGTGGGCCCAGCCCGAAAAAACCCGGGCGGGTTTTTTCGGGCGGGCCCCCTTGAAAAAACCCACCAAAAAACCCATTTGTGGGTTTTTTCAAATTTTCTCGTGTTTCACAACTGTTTCATTATTTAATCTAAGATATGAGAATGGAAAGATAAATGCTAATTTAAATATATTTCAAACCAACCATATTTAAAAGAATTTCTAAGTACTACTGATAAAATGACCATAAAATAAATTAGTTTGTAAATAAGGAAGATTTTCATGGCTATATATCATGGCTATATAATGCATCCAAGTGCTTTAAATCTTAATGTATACCTAAAGATGGTGCTTGAAATGTGATCCCCATCATGATTGCTTGTAATGTTATAGCTTTTAAGATTAATCGCAACATATATTATCCTGCTTCAATGTTCAATGAAAGTTTATACAGTAATTTTCAACACAAAAATGGTGACAGATTATAATGAAAAAAAAGAGCCAAAAATTTTGGTATAGTACTTTAACAATAATTTCATTGTTAAAATTATTATTAATAATTAATTTTTGTAAAAAGAAAATTATAATGTTTATTATTGTCATTGATTTATAAATTTTTTGTAATCAATTAGTTATTTTAAATTGTATTTAGTAGTAAGTACCTTGTTTTCAAACATTCGGAACCATATTAACTTAAATAACCCTGATAATATCCAAAAAACCCTGATAAAATATAATCTAAAATGTATCCAGATATTTTAAATGACTGCTTACAGATGGCATACAAAACTAAACTAGTAAAACTGTATTGCCATTTACGATCTAACTTTATAAATGTGACTGACATTGACTTTTAGATAATCCAATTTAATACTATTGCAATATAATGTTGCTTAAATTGTAATATATATATATATGTGTGAATTCTATTTTTTCTTCACAAAAATAAAAATATTTACATAAATGTTGCTGCTTTAAATTGATTTCTATTGATGTAAATGAAAGGAATTGCATAAATTAGTCTGTTTAAATTAAGATTTATATAAAGAAATTCAGTTGCACTTGGTTTAATATATTATTCTTCCAGTAATTTACTAGTTCCATGAGATACAAAATAATCTTTTTACATCTATATATATATTTTTTCTTTTTATGTGTTTTTTTTTAATTGTTAATCTATATTTGATGCAAAATTATACCTTTGTTTCACTGATAAATGAAAAACTTAGGTACTATGCACATGAAAATTAGAAATTTAGAGAGTTCTCTAAAAATTTTCAATAAAACCCGGGTTTTTTCAAAAAAGCCCGAAAAAACCTGGGTTTTAGACTACTGGGCCCAGTGGGTTGGGCTTTAAAAAAAAAACCTGGGTTTTTTCAAACCCTGGTGTAAATATATATAATACATAGGTATAAATATATAAGGTAAATATAATTGATAGTGTATAAATTAAATAATAGATTGAAACATAATAGCTTAAAACTATATTCAAAACAGTGAAATTAGTATTTCTTTTAGTCAGAAGCTCAAAGTAATGTAAACACACGTTTTAAAATTGGTGTCATTTTGAAAATTCCTTTTAGACATTGAGGAACAAGGGATTTTTTATCTTTGTTTGGAAAGGAGTATTTGCTTTTTGTTCTGGGAAACATCCATTGTTCTACTAAAAATATATATTGTTTATTTTTTTAATAATTTAGTATAATTCGAAAATTTAAATATTTGCATTTCTTTTGAAAAATCCACAGGCCTGGAAAAAATATGGCAAGTCACCTATTTTATATATAATATTTTCACCTTGATAAGTTATTAATGTTATGATAATAACTATTTATTTTTATTTTAATTTCAGTTATAATTTAAAATTTAAAAAATCAGGAAATTCTTCTATTATACCATTTTTCTCGTGAATATTAGGTAATTTGTAGTCTACTGTAATTCAACTGTAAGTTTTAATACTGTTGTAGAAATTTCATTACAGGTTAATTGTCTGTGTTCATTTAATTTTTCATGATGAGTTTTTTTTACTCTTATATTTCTTTTTCATGAATCTTTTATTAACTTATTGCTATTTATTACAGTTGAAAGAAGCCATAGATGTATATTCACATCACACAACTTAGAATTATGTTTAAAGTGTGATATATACAGCAAAATATTTATGTACAAGACCATTTTGGAAAAGCAAATAATTCTGACTCACTGTAAGGTTAATCGCTTGTTTGTGAGGAGTCCAGCAAAGATTTTTCTTGAAAGAGTCATTTAAGCAGGCATATGGAGTTTCATACTGGGGACAAATCTTTTGTGTGTGAGATATGTAACCATGACTTGTCTCAAAAAGGTGTTTTAAGTAATCATCTGCAAATTCAAGCGAGTGAGAAACCTTTAGTATGTGAGGCATGCAAGAAGACATTATCTCACAATAGTGATTTAAAAAGTCATTTGTTATTTCATACTGATCAGAAACATTTTGCGTGTGAGATATGTGACAAGAAATTCTCTCGAAAGGCTGATTTCAACAAGCATTTGTTAATTCACACTGGTGAGAAACTTTTTGTGTGCGAAATTTGCAACAAGAAATTCTCTCAAAAGGGTTACTTAAATAAACACTTATTAGTTCACACTGGTGATAAACTGTTTGTGTGTGAGATTTGTAACAAGAAATTCCTTCGAAAGGCTGAATTAAGCAAGCATCTGTTAATTCATAATGGTGAGAAACCTGAGAAACCTATTATGTGTGAGATTTGCAACAATAAATTCTCTACAAAGAGAAATTTAAGAAGGCATCTGTTATCTCATACTGGGGAGAAACCGTTTGTTTGTGAGATATGCAACAAGAAATTTTCTCGTAATTGCATCTTAACCAAACATCTCTTAATTCATACTGGTGAGAAACCTTTTATGTGTGAGATATGCAACAGCAAATTCTCTCGCAAGAGTACGTTAAATAGTCATCTTTTAGTTCACACTGGTGAGAAACCTTTTGTTTGTGAGATTTGCAACAAGACATTTGCTCATCATAGTAGTTTAAATACTCATTCGTTAATTCATACTGGTGAGAAACTTTTTATGTGTGAGGTATGCGGCAAGAAATTTCTTCGAAAGGCTGACTTACGCCAGCATCTATTGCTTCACACTGCTGAGAAACTTTTTGTGTGTGAATTTTGCAACAAGAAATTCTTTCGAAAAGATTACTTAAATAATCATCTATTAATTCACACTGGTGAGAAACCTTTTGTATGTGAAATATGTAACAAGAAATTCTCTCTAAAGGGTGACTTAAACAAGCATCTGTTAATTCACACTGGAGAGAGACCTTTTGCATGTGAGATTTGCAACAAAAAATTCTCTCAAAAAAGTAATTTAAGAAATCATGTTTTAATTCATACTGGTGAGAAACCATTTGCGTGTGAGATTTGTGACAATAAATTCTCTCAAAAAAGTAATTTAAGAAAACATGTTTTAATTCATACTGGTGATAAACCTTTTATGTGTATGATATGCAACAAGAAATTTTCTCGCAAGAGTGCTTTAAGTAGACATCTGCAGGGATGTAAGACCTGCTCCAATTGCGCCTGACTGCGCCGAAATCGTTTTCCTGCGCCAAACTGCTACAAAACAGCTATTTTTTCCATTTTGCGCCAAACTTGCGCCAAAACGCACTTAGTGCCAAAATGAAACTTAGCGCGATTTCGTCGATCCAAGTAACAACAAATAACTTTTTTTAGGCTGCTAATTTCGTCAAAAAAACAAAAAACCACGATCAAAAGATCTCGAAAAACGTTTGAATTTCGCTGAAAGATTGCAAGAAAAACATGCGAATTCGGTCAAAAAGTCACGAAAAGCACGCGTGCGAAAAACGATGTTTGTCAAATGATTGCGGAAAAAATGTGAATAACGTCAGCATATCCCTAATTTTGTCAAAAATTGAACAAAACATGGTCAAAAAGTCGCGAAAAAGGTCGCGCTTTCTTTAAAGGATCGCAAAAAAAATCCCACAAATTTTGACGAAAGATCGCCTAAGAAAGCGCGTTTCGTAAAAAAGATCGCGAAAATTTTGTCAAAGAATAGCTACTTAAAAAAGAAAAAACACCGTTAAAAAATCGTGAAAACAATGCTAAATTCATTTTAAAAAATAGCGAAAATTTTGTCAATTTCATGAAAAGGTCACAAAAACCTTCAAATCTCGACAAAAGACTGAAAAAGCGCGCGAATTTTGTCAAAAGATCGTAACAAAAACGCACGAATTTTGTGAAAGAATCTCGAAAAAAAAAGTGAATTTTGTCAAAGAATCAGTAATATCGAATAACGAGGATAAAATGTTATGAAAAAACGTAAATTTCTTGAAAACATAGCCCCCCCCCAAAAAAAAAAAAAAAATCTCAAATTTAATCAAAAGATCGTGAAAAACCGCAAAATTTGTCAAAACGGCTCGGTAAACACGACAATTTCGTCTAAAGATAGCGAAAGCACTCTGATTTCGACAAAGCATCGTGAAATGTATACTAATTTCGCCAAATGATCGCGAGAAATACGCAAATTTTGATAGAAGATACTGAGAAATATGCAAATATCGCAAGAAATACGTGTTTTTAATTAAAAGATCGCAAGAAATACGCGATTTTCTGAAGAAAATAGCGAAAAACACGCAAATTTCTTTAAAAAATTGCAAAGACATTCAAATTTTGCTAAAAGATCGAGAAAAAAAACACGCAAATTTCGTCAAAAAACGGAGAAAACGCGGTCTATCAGTCTCAAAATACGTTAATTTTAACGTGCGATTACGTTAAAAGATCGCAAATTTTGTAGCAAGATCGTTAAAAAACACTCACATTATTTCGATAGATCGAAAAAACACTCAAATCTCGTCTATAGATCGCGAAAAACATGCAAATTTTATCGAAATATCGCGAAAAACCCTCGAATTTCGTCAAAGGATCGCGTGAAAACGGAAATTTTGCTAAGGGAATGATGATTTCATCAGAAAAAAGGACCAAACACAGTTAAAAGATCATGAAAAAATGCTAATTTCGGTAAAAGATCGCGAAAAAAAGCGAATTCCTTAAAAAGATCGCGAAAAACAAGCAAATTTTGTCAAAAGATCGCGAATTTTGTCAAAGAATACCAAACTTTTTCAAAAAAGAAACAAAATTCGTTCAAAAAATCGTGAAAAAGCGCTACTTTCTTTAAAAGATCCTTAAAAAACCCTAAAATTTCATCAGTCATAAAATTTGCAAACCTTGCCAAAAAATCTGAAACGAGCGAATTTCATCAAAAATTGCAAAAAATATGAAATTTTCGCGAAGGATCTTGAAAATACCCAAAAATATCATCAAAAGGTCAGAAAACAAACCTTAAATCTTGTCCAAAAATGAACAAAACGAGGTCAAAAGATTATGAAAAAGTGTAAATTTAGTTAAAAGATTGCGAAAAACTGCAAATTTCATCAAAAGATCTGAAATGTTTTGAGAATTTTAATCAAATTCATTCTTTCAAATGTAAAAATACTTTCAAGATAGCAAATATTTTATTTTTTAGGAGTTTATTACGCATAGCTTTAGAATATTTCAATCTGCTCCAAAAACAGCTTTTATTGCTACAAAATTACGCTTTTGCTGCAACAAAATCCTATTTTTACTGCTACAAAATCTGCTTTTCACTGCTACAAAAATAGATTTCACTGCTCCAAAATTCGTTTTTTGCTGCTACAAAGCTGCTACAAAATGTTTCTAGTGCATTTTCATCCCTGCATCTGTTATGCAATATATAATATATGCAATATATAATGTGCAATAAGAATTTTCTCAAAAGAGTACTTTAAGCAGACATTAGCGAGAAAACTTTTATGTGACACATACAGAAATATGTGTCAAACAAGCAATCTAATTGTTCTTTTTTGTTACTAAACTTTTTAAATTGTACTTACAACATAGTGGGATGGGGCAGGCATGTTCACAATACTTAACTCGGTTCAGATCCAGAGACCTTCTGATTGGCCTACCAAATTCGGACATCCACACCATAATGACTTTGAATATCTTGAATTTATGCTTGAAGAATTAGAATTAGTTTTAAGCTGATTCAGAGTGGGTGAGGGATGTCATCTATATCCAATACTGCTGTACCCAAATTTAATCCCAAAAAGTGGAGATTTTAAAAAGATGAAGAATTTTTTTGTTGAGCATTTAAGTATAAATAAAAATGAATGGAAAAACATTTTCAATTTTTTCAGTACATAAGTTATAAAAATTTATTACTCAAATTAAATAAATCATTGATAGAAACTTTGTGTCGTGAAAACTTTTAATATTTATTATAGAGGTTATGGTTTTATAAAATTTCATGCATTTTTTAAATTTCTGTATTATGATTTTCATGCATCTAGTGATATTTTTTTATTTAGATTTTTAGTCAAACTCTCGTAAAAACAATTTTGGCTTTATTTAAAAAGGCGCACCGATTTTTAAGTGTCAACAAATGTTGGTAAAAATATTTTGCAGTTTTTGCTTACCTCAGCTAATTTAATCTCCCCTTAAAACTTTCCATCATACATAAAAAGTATTTATGATTTCGATTTTACTATCTCCCATCTGACTATAGTGAATAACTGATAAGAATTCACAGATCTGCCATGTAGTTGTTGTAAGATAATGAGGTTTACTCTGCTTCCTTTACTACAGAAAATAAAGTGTGTAATAATTATAGTTCATTCATAGAGATATTCAAAATAATTCCATTTTACATTAAAGTGTATAAGAGAAAATCATTTGTAGTTTATTTTACAATATTTCAAGAATATTTTGAATGAAATGTGTATGAATTTCAAAGGTTTTCAAAATATGCTTTCTGTAAATAGAAAATTCAAAATGTTTATTATTCATCTATGTGAAGGAATATATAATTAAGATTTATAACTCATTAAAAAACCCATTTTTATGATTTATTTAATAGTAAAAAAAGTGAATGAGAACTTTCAACATTTCAGTAGATTTTTGCTTGAAAAAAAAACAAGCTGGAAATTGCACGTGAAGTGTAGCAAATGAGGTGCGTTCGTACGATAACGAAGTTTTATAAATACCACTCTTATATATAAATTTCCTGAAATTGTAAATAGTTAATTACAATTAAAATGCGCACCAAACAATGTTCTCCGTATACCATTCTGTAATGGAATACTTTTGTGTGGCCTTGTAAATCAATAAAAAATGTTCTTTGCACCACATATTATGCAAAATGCATGTTATAATATGTACTTTATAGATGTATATAAATTTTATTATGTTCGAATGAGTGTAACACCATTAAAATTTATTTGAAACATTTCTCCCATTGACCGTAATGTAACGGAATACTTTTGATTGTCCCTGTAATTGAACTATGCATCCGATTTTGATAAAATTTGAAATATCTCGACATATTTTTGTATTTTAAATTTCAAACGATTAAAATGCATTTTAATCTTTTTCCCCATTGAACATAATGTAACGGAATACTTTTGATTGTCCCTGTAACTGATCTATGTATCCCAATTTCATAAAATTTGAAATGACTCGACAAAATTATATAATAATTGTATATTTTAAATTTCAAATGATTCGGTTGGGCAGTTTTTGCGTTGTTATGTGCGGACGGATAGACTGAACGACAACTATAGGTGCTACGTACATAGTAATTAAGAAGGCACCTAATAAATGGAATCGTCTAAATTCTCCCCCTAAAAACTTCGCTTCCTTTGTAAACAAAATATAAAATGTTTAATGTTTTTTAAAATATTTCTTCAATATTTGTTATTTTATTAATAAATATAAATAGCAATATATAATCTTTCGTCTAAATCCTCTCCTGAAATTCCTGCTCTATCTTTGTCCACTCCGGTAACAAGCATTTAAAATTAATCTCTATAACTGCCTAATTTTAAATTCATGTATTTTCTAACCTATTTAATTAATACATAATAACATAAATTGCATAAATAAACATACATATAACAGTGTATATGTATGTTATTGTGAAAGACCAAAATCTGGAGAATGTCGACTTGCAGCTATGAATGTCAGCATTTAAATAGTCGCTTGGTGTATGTGCAAAATATTTTCTAAATGTCCTTGTTCTTCATTTACACCGACCAATGTCTACCTTTAAAACGAGCTAATGGTGAATATCGAATATGTGAGATTTTTATTTTACTGTCATATTTCAGGTTCAATAAATCATCACAGGATTGGTGTAACTTTTTTGCTTTCTTGCCGAGAGCAGTAACGAATTAAAGTGAAGAGAGGGGTTCTTCAGTCTGTAGAGGAGTTTCCACTACAGGTCTAATTTAGGACGACTTAAATATCGTGATAGGGTTAAAGGCAGCCTAAGATTTTTTTATTTTTTAAAACAGGTAGCTTTAGATTCTGATATGATTAGAAGAAAGGATGCCTGGTAGCACTTGATTTTTAATAATGATTGCAGATGTACTTGGATAAATATTGGACATTAAGATCTTAATTTTAAATTTAGCAAATAAAGAACTTGACATTTACAGGATAGTGAATAAAACATACTCTTCTTTTAAAACACATTCTGATTTATGTTAAAATAAGAGAAACTATTGAGCTCAAAATGAACAGTACATTCCAAAGAGAAAAGAAAAATATACCAATAAAATACTTAATTAATTATGTGTATGAAATCTTATTTATTACAACAACTTAAACATTTAAGACACTTTGAATTGCACACGAGTCCCTTGTTTTAACAACTGTATTTATTTTCTGAAAAGTTCATTTTGGAGTGACAGCATGTACAGCAGGTTGGTCACAAAATGTCAATTTTAGAATTTTTTTTGGGGGGGAGGGGGGGGGGGCGGACCCCCGAAAAGTTGCTTTTGGCTAGAAAGTTCGATTAGCAAAGTTTCAGCTTATTTTAATAATCTTAATACAATAGGATTAAATTGGATTAGGGATCTACAATAGGATTAGGGATCAAAGTTTGAAAAAAATCGTGATATTTGCAAAAAAAGCTATTTTCTTTCATGAAATGAATGTAATTGAACTTAGAAACATAATGCTTTTGTCATTTTATAAAAAGATATGGTACTTCTAGGTTATCCCGTCGACCAAAAAAAATATCGCCAAACTACAAGATTAAATGCCAATAATGGATGATCGTGAATGTCACATTCAATGACATTAAATGCGATTCACGTGTTTAAAATGTCATTAAGTGATTTTTATTTCGACTTTTTATTAATATTTTTATTAATATTCTTCTAGTTATTTGTTTTTTCGCTATTTAAAATAAAAATTATGTCAACATGTATAATTTGGCTATTAGTTTGGTGATTTGTATAATTTGGCGAAATTGGTCGACGGGATAACCTAGAAGTACCAAAAATATTTTGGCTTGTAAAACCACACACCATATTTTTGTAAAAATATATAGATTTTAACATATGCTCACTTTTCTCTATTAGACTTGATTGGAATCCTAAAAATTAACGTTTTATAAAAATTGCTGAAAAAACTAGCATTTTTAAAATCTGCTTACCTCCCCATTCTTTTATTATTATTTTCATTTTGTACATAATAAAGTGTTTAATTTTTTTAATCCTAAAGAAAATTTAAAAAAAAATCGAAATTTGAACTAAAAAAAGGATAAAGAAGGTATAAAAATTAGAAAAAATAATGTTCAAATATAATTTTTATTTAATTAAAGTTGTGTTACAAGAAATGAAACATTATAAAGAAAACTTATTTTTTTTTACAGTTGTCATGCTAAGGTGATAAAGACTTATGTAGCTTTTGAAGAATATTGAAAAGTTTTTCTAAATTTAAATACAACTTTTAGCAGAAAAGGTTTTTATTTTTCGTCTTTTGTAAACAGAATTTAAAATCTCGGATTATAATTATTCCCGTCTCAGCTGTATCATTGACAACTGTAAAACCATTCACTATTTTTTTTTCTTTTAAATAATATTTATATCTACATGCTAGATTGGGATAAGTATTTCATCCTTTCAGAAAATTAAATGTATGAATAATATCTATGTATGAATATTTATAAATGTGTGTAAATGTATGAATAATAGGTATGTAATGTATGATGAATGATATATAATGTAATGAATATGTATAAATGTATGAATAAAAAAAAGTTAACTATTTTATCACATTTTGAAAATCAGAATAGTATTCCTGGATACCCGTCGACAAAAAAAGACAAAAAAAAAAAAAAAAAAAAACTATCGCCAATTTATTAGATTAGATGCCAATAATGAATGATCGTAAAGTCACATTCCTTTGATATTAAGCACGATGCACGTGTTTATTTCGTCATCAAATGATTTTTAATTTGACTTTTAATTTGTATTTTTGTATTTATTTAATCTTTCGTCATTTACGCTAAAAATTGTGTAAATTTGTATAATTTGGCACACAATTTTGACATTTGTATAATTTGGTAAAATTGGTCAACCAGATAATAAAGCAATACCATCAACATAATTTCATTTATTTAAAAAAGTAAATTTCTTATGAGTTAAAGAGCTTAAACCTCCTCTCAAAACCATTTTTTCTCATTCTTATCTATTTATTATAGCTGTAATTTTACGTACGTTGCATATTCAGTGCTGTATAAGTAAAATCGGAGAGTATATTCTGTAAATTTATTTGAAGAATAAGAGGGGGTACGAAATTTCTGAAAGAAATTCAGAAGGCATGTAACAACGTGTATCTTCAACTACATCATTGGATGTCTTCTCCAGAGTTGTAAATACCCAATTAATGCAAAAAAATCTTATTATGGCCAAAAAATTATATAATTATTTTGATGAAATAGGGAAAAACGGTGTGTGTGGGAGGGGGGGGGATAATGCTGATATAGAATAAATTCACTTTAATATGGAAACAAAAATGTACATCTAGATGTTTAAATGTGACGATTTTATGCATATTAAATATTTTTGCTGGCCCGCCCGGCATTGTCTGGAACTGTTACAAAAGTAAATAAATAAATAAGTATATAATTAACAAATATCAGGACAAATTTACTGTATTTTAGAGTTTGAAAAGCTGCTTAAAATTATTATAAAAAATAATACCCTGCCGGTGGCTTTTATTAATTTTAACGTGCTTTTTAGCATTTTCCAACTAAGTTTAAAAGTACTTATGCTTTCGGTTTGTTTTTCCGTATGGCCGTCTCTCCGTGCTCTAACTCTCGTAAATAGGCTCAGATTGTCATGAAAATATTGGACGTTTTTGATGTTTACTCTAGCACTAACCCTATTAAAAATGAAGTTTCTATCATGATTAGTTTATTTACAGGGGCAGCCAAAAGCTTTCTGTTACATTAAGGCCTATGGGGAAAAATCTTTTCAAATGAATTTGAAAGATGTTATACCCGATCAAACATATTCAAATTTATATGCATCTCCGGAGTACACAAAAATGTGAATTCTGTAAAATATGCAGTGAAAAGAATAGTTATTATTCATTTACAGGGCCACACAAAATAATTTCATTACATATAATAAAGGGGGAAATTGTATGCGACATTTTATAATGATGATAAACGATTTCATGTATAATCAAATTGATATATGTCGCCTAGGTTTAATATAAGTTTTTTCCAAGGCTGAGTTATTTCCAAGGGCGGAGAGTCTCCAAGAGGGGGGTTACGATTTTAGAACTTTGGAAATTCTAATCTGATGCACGTGTCAGAACTCATTTTTTCATAGTTGGTCATGTTACTTCTCATATTTTGTTGTGGGACGGTTTCGGGTGCTGTTGGCTTCTATTTTTTGCTGCTGGTCGGATTAATTTCTACTTTGTGCTGTGGATTGCGTTTGGGTCGGGTTGAAATCTACGCGTTGCCCGGTTCGAGTTAATTTCTACTTTTTTGCTTTGAGTCGAGTTTGAGTCCGGTGACTACTACATTTTTCTTTTGGTTGGGTTACTTTTACTTTTTGGCTGCGCTTAGCTAATTTAGGGCAGTTAGGCATACATTTCTGGTTTGGGCCAGTTTAGGATTGGAATTTTACTTAATCGAGAAGGATTCCGGGTGACCTAATTTTGATCGGGATGAGTCCTTTAAATAAAATTTTCATTCTCTTTCGCAATCATTTGACAAAATTTGCGTCAGTTCCGCGATTTTTTGAAGAGATGCACGTTTTCTCCGCGATCATTTCACAAAATTTGTGGTCCGGTTAGTTTCTATTTTTTGCTGCTGGTTGGGTTAATTTCCACTTTTTGCCGTGTGTCGCTTTTGGGTCCGGTTGACTTCTACTGCTTCTTGCGGATAGAGTCAATTTCTGCTTTTTTGCTTCGGGTCGGGTTTGAGTCCGGTTGACAACTACATTTTGCTGTTGATGGGTTGAATTTTACTTTTTAGCAGCGCTTAGCGCATTGGGGTAGATTGCTTCATTTCGGATTTGGATCAGTTTGACGAAATTTGCGTTTTTCGCGATCTATTAACGAAATTTGCCTTTATGTGCGTTCTTCAGATTCAGCAAGGAAGGGAGGCATACCAGTTGGTTTGAGCTTAACTAGCGCCACCCAAATCTCTGCGATTCTTTACAGAAATTCGCATTTTTTCTGCGATCCTTTAAAAATTTTGAGGTTTTTTGCGACCCTTTGATGAAATTTGAGTTTCTTTCGCAACCCTCTGTCAGAAGTGTTTCTTTCACGATTCTTTAATAAATTTTGACCTTATTTGCGGTCATTTGACGAAATTCGCGTTTTCTCTGCAATCTTTTAATGAAATTTGAGTTTTTTCCGCTACCTTTTGACGAAGTTCGCGTTTTCTTTCGCGAATCTGCAAAATAAGTAAGATCAGGACATGGCCCGATTCAAAATGAAAGAAGACCTGACCCAATCAGAGTCTCATGGATTTAAACTGGCATGACCTTGGCTAGGCCATGATGGGCTCAAGCTTCGCTTCATGTCATTTCCCGTGAGGATGCATAATGTCACTTTGTAAACCCTTTATCAGCCCAAGGATGGGGGGAATTGCCCCTATCCCAGCCCCGTTCTCAGATCCGCTGTTGCATCCTTAGATCCGTTCGACTGGGACGATCCCAGAACGTTTAGATTTTATACAGGACGGAGCTCGGGCTTTGAAATTTTGGTCCGTATGTACCTCTATGAAGAAAGAAGTCTATGACCTGACCTGAAAAAAAAAGTGTGGCTCGGTCCAGCTCAGAAGAAAAAACAAGACACGACTCGCCCCGGTTCTGAAAGTGTGAAGAACTAACCCAGTCCCTTTTTCATAAATTGAAGTTGGTGCGCCCTGGATCGGGGCGGGCCGGTCTCGAGTTTAGGTCTAACCTCTTTTCCGTGCGGGTATCTAACGTCATTTTGCAGACTCTTTATTGGGCTCAAGGGGGCACCCCATCGCCCCTCTCTTCCTTAGATAGGCCAGTGGTTATTTCACGCATAATACGAAGTATATAGTAAAATAGCAAATAAAGCCTTTGTGCAAAAATGTTTAAAGATAAAAAACCAACGATTATAAATGCACAAATAAAGTAAGAAAAGGTAGCAAACAGCCGTTTCGAATCTACTATGGAGATTCTTCATCAGTGCAAAAAATCACCGAGCTAGAGAAAGCAACACTGAGCTAAGAGACAGAGAGACGCAGGTTTATATACCCGCTACGGAAACGATCCCGCCTAAAGGAAAGCAACCAATGAGAAGAGAGCAGCCTAACAACTGGCTGGACAAGTAGCGACATCTACCGGAAAATAAACAAAACAAAAACTAAAAAACGAGGGTAAAAAAAGGTTTAAATTAAATTAAAGATTTCAAAGATTCTTGATTTTTGACTTACCTTTTATGTAAAAAGGTATGTAAAAGGTATGTCAAAAATCAAGAGCTTAAACGCTCTTCCATTGCTCAACATTGTTGGTCATTACAACATAAGTTTAACTTTTCTTCAGCTACCATCATCCAAAAGTGTTCTTCCATTCTTGATCTTGATTTTTGGGAAGCTTACCACATCATTAAAAATTCTCACTCCTTAGTCAATGACTTATCAAGTACGCCTTATTTTCCTAGCATTTGGAAATCTTTAATTTAATTTAAGCCTTTTTTTTCCCCTCGTTTTTTAGTTTTTGTTTTGTTTATTCTCCGATAGATGTCGCTACTTGCCCAGCCAGTTGTTAGGCTGCTCTCTTCTCATTGGTTGCTTTCCTTTAGGCGGGATCGTTTCCGTAGCGGGTATATAAGCCTGCGTCTCTCTGTCTCTTAGCTCAGTTTTGCTTTCTCTAGCTCGCTGAGTTTTTGCACTGATGAAGAATCTCCATAGTAGATTCGAAACGGCTGTTTGCTACCTTTTCTTACTTTATTTGTGCATTTATAATCGTTGGTTTTTTATCTTTGAAGTATATAGTATTTACAGGGACACACAAATTATATCAAATGCTATATTCTATCCGAAGTACTGTATATTTTTGATGATGGCTATTGGATGGTTGAAATGCATTTTCGATTATGATAAGCGCTTTTAAATTTCACTAAGTGTATGTGCATATGGTGTGTATAAATGCTAATAGTTATACAGGGTGAGTCATAAATATCGAAACAATAGGTTATCTCCTCAAATATTGCCCCTAGACCCATACTTTCAATTGCAAAAATTCATAAAAAAAGGTGAAGTTTCTGATAAGATAAGTTGCAACTCCATGGGGGGTCTATTTGAAAAAATAAAAAAATTAAATTTTTATACGGCCCCCGTAGGGCAAAATTTCCAATTAGGAAATTATTCCTTATCCATTCCTAAATTGAACAAAACAAATTTCATCTCCTTATCTAAAAATCCGACAAAGATATTAAATCCCAAAATCCTCAAAAATTCCTGACTTACACCACTTTTCCCTGCCTCTAAATTGTGATTTCTTCACTCAATTTGAATGCTTGTTAGGGAACATTCACAAATTGCGATTTAATAGAAATCGGTTTAAGATAGCTCTTTTTCTTTGGACATAAAATAGCAGCGTATGGTTTTTACGCTAAATTGGTATACCAGACGTCTGCCCGGGTCATAATATCTAGGTCAGGTCCCAAACCGACCCATAGGGGAAAAAGTTCGGCGTGGAGTGAAAAAATGTCAACATCATAATCCGGACCGTTCTCGAAAATAGTTTAAATCATAGCCCGGTTTAGTCTTAAATTTCTACATAGTTTTTTAATTCGGCGTGGGAAAAAAATGTTTCATATCAAAAATTCTCTTATAGCTTTTCGTTTTTTATGTTTATACTTTTTATTATTAAAGAAGCGCCAAAGGCTGTAATATATTTATTTAATCAATGAATCTCTATTTATATGTAAATGTTTCACTTATATTTTAATATCGTTAATCCATATCCCGTGCGTTGGAGACTCTGAAAAATGTTATACACTAAAACTTTTTAAGACGGAATGACATAGGAAAGAAAAAATGCGTTATAGATAGATGCTCTCCCTAGAAGATGTCATTGGAGCCTATTTTCTTTTCAGGTACTCTTGCATTTATTTTGCATGGATCAACATATTTTCCGTTTAAGACAGAATTACGTCATAGTCAGATTTTTTTTCACTTTTTTTATTGTATTTAATTTTTTTAGCCTTTGAATAATCTATTTAAAAAAATAAATTTTAAAGTTTTTTTTTGTAAAATAAAGATTTTAAAATCTATATGTTTTTTGTAAAAAATTCGATTGAGCCGAAGTTTATTTATTTTATGCACGCATTAAGTCAGTCAGAGACAGTGATTTTAATACGAGTTTTGTCGAGACCGGGTTTGAAAATTTCATTCAGAGTGCACCTAAGTTGAAGGAAGTAGTCCCCTCCTTTATGAAAAGTACGATAGGCCCGGCCTGGCGGGTCTCCAGATAAAAGTAACATCTCGGTCCTGGCCCTACCTGGGCCCAGAATACAGATTTTTTAACATCCTCTGGAGAGCGGGACGATAAAAAGCCTGAAGTTGTCACAGGTAAATTTAAAAAAAAAGACTTAATCTGCATCTTAGAAAAAGCATTTTTTTAAATAACTGACATTTAAACAATACACTTCATTTTTCTGTATAATGAATTTTTTATCCTCTATTTCTTGTCTTTAAATTATTAAAAGTTAAAAATTTTTAAAAGAAAAAAGAACTTGAAACACGTTATTTTTTATTTTTTTTTACATTAGTTTTGTTTCGGCAAATTTGAAAAAATGTTTGCTTTTGAAAATATGATTTTTTTAAAAAGTTATATTATTTTTTCAATAAACATTTTTAATAGTTTTTAAATTAATATAAAAACTTGGAACAAAACTAAAATCAGATTTTCATCTTTAATTAAATGGAAAGAAATTGAAATCCGATAAATAATGTTACGAGTTATAACGATTTTTGATTGTCCCATTTAAACCAGTACTAACCACGTGAAACTTTTATAAATTGTATGAGAAATTTTAGAATGTGATTTTCTTAGCAAATTATAAGGCTAACCATCACAAAAAAAAGAAAAAAAAATCCAAATTGTAACTCAAGAAATAGATTTTTTACGCGTTTTCTAGAACTGTTAAAGTAACATTATTTTTTTAATTGCGCGCATTTCAATTTGTGTCTAATCCCTTAAAACCTGGTGAATTTTTTAAATGGCTATAACTTTGCGAATTTTGGAGATATGAAGATGCAACTTTTTGTGTCTTATTCGTAACTTAATAAGGAAAGTTTTCCTAATTGAAATTTTTGTCCTACGGGGGCCGTATAAAAATTTAATTTTCGTAATTTTTCAACTAGCCCCCCATGGAGTCGCAATTTATCTTATCAAAAATTTCACATTTTTTAATGAATTTTTGCAATTGGAAGTATGGGTCTAAGGGCAATATTTAAGGAGATAGCCTATTGTTTCGATATTTATGACTCACCCTGTATTAAAGAGCTCGGAAAGTTTACTGAATATGAGCGTAATTTACTTAAAGGTTTTTTTTAATAAGTAATGTATTTTTACGTGGAACTGCATTTAGTTTACTAAGAAATGTTTGTAGAATATCGATAAAATGATATACAGGGTCACGCAAAGAACTGGATACAAAGAACTTGATGGAAAGTCGTTTATGGTTGGTAATTTCTAAAAATAAGATTTAAGTACAGTAAAACCCCGGTTATCCGAACAAGCATGGGACCAAAGCATTTTCGGTTAACCGGGGTTTCAGAGAAATTTTCAAATAGACAAGAGGCTTATGGTGAAAACTTGTTTGATGAAAAGCGTGATTAGAATTTAGAGCATTGTTGTAATAAAAAAATTTTGACAACGTATTCAAAGCACCCTGATTGACAAACCAAAATTTTAGGTACCTTCAACAGCAAGGCAATAACTTGCTAGCTAAAATTGAAAGTGAATGCTGATAGTCACGTAACAGGAGTTCGTTTAACATATAAAGAGAAAATTTTCTGCGTCGAGGAGAGAGATGAGCACGAAACTCAGAGCCACAGAAAGAAATACAAATGGTAAATTTTATAAATAATTAATGAAATAATACGCGCAACGGTTAAAAAAAAATTGCACATCGCAGACTGTAATAAAATAACACCGACTCTATAAAAAAAGTAAGCTGACTCTGTTTATTTATTTCATAAAGAACATGCTTTTTTATTTCTGTTTCTACAAGTATTCCACCTTCCAAAGTTTTTACTTTTACTTAAAGCTAATAAGTATTAAAAGAACACTTCAACGTATTAAAAAGATTCGGAATTCTTTTGATGTAAAACATACAAATAAAATACTGTCATATATCAAAATATATTGAAAGCTGTCATTCGATATCGGTAAAAATAGTGTTGACAAAAAAATTCACATTTGAAAACAACTTTAAGGAATTTAAGGTCTTTCGGATAAGCCGATTTTCGGATAAACGGGATTTGGATAACCGGAGTTCTACTGTAGTTTAAAGGGTATTTTTGTATGAACTAAATTTTAGCAAAATCTTTCATGCAATAAAGATACTAAACATAGACAAGTATTAAAAAATGCTTTCGTGACCAAAAAAAGAGATTAAAATGTTTTTAAGTATGAAAAAGTATTTGGCAAGTGCTTCTAATTGAGCATGAGAAAGGAAGAGGAGTCCCTTCTTGGCTGCAGCTAACTGTCAATGAGAAATTAAAAAAAAAAATCATATTTGCGCTTTTCCGATATAAAAGAAATTAGTCACAATACGATAAAAATGTGTAGTGCAAAGATATAGCCAGAAAAACGCAGCTTAATTAAGCATGAATGTAAGGCGAAATAGTACCAGAAACCTTAGTTCCTGCAGCGTATCATACTCATTGCAGTGCCACCAAGCAAGCCCATAGCATAGAACATCACAGAAAACTGATTTGTAGTGCAGTTGCACTGCAGAGTCAACAATGCAGTTCACATGTAAAGCAGGATTGAAAATTTTACTAAAAAGAAAGATGGAAAGTTTTACGCAATTTTTTTTTATATGGAAAAACCGCAAATATATTTTTTTTCAAATTTGGCATTGACAGTGAGGTGCAGCCAAGAAAGGACCCCTTGTCCTTTCTCAGGCTCTATTAGAAGCACTTGTCAAACACTTTTTCATACTTAAAAACATATTAACCTCTTTTGTTGCTTACCAGAGCATTTTTTAATGCTTGTCATTTAATTTTTTGATAAAAAGTGGAGACATTTTTATATCTTGAAAAGCAAAATATTTGCTGCTGTCAAAATTTTATTCTTGTATTAGAATAATTATGAAAGTTATTGTATTGCCATATAAAATGCATGATGTCTGAAAAAAACCCCAAGGAGTTGAACGAAAATAATTACAGTGCACTCACAACTTTATTCAAAGAACTGAAACTAAATGTTTCGCAATAAAAACAAATAACGATGTTTATCACGTGATTTGTTTAATTTGAATAAATTGTGTTACATACATAAAATATATATATATTTATTTAAACTTGGCGGCAATGAATAAAAAAAACTACAACAGCATCAACAAGAAACAATTTTCAACTGGAGCTTTAAGACACAAATTCGATTTTCTCAGCGATCGTCAAACATAGTACAAAGATGAAAATAAAATCTATTTTAGGTCTTACCAAAAGGATTAAAATAAACCAAAAATGGAGTTATCCACGGAATCGTTAGCAATCGCTTGTTAAAATTTACGTCTTCATTTTTAACGTTAAAATTTAAATAAAAAACTACAGTAAACTACGATAATTTTTTTAATGTTATCATTTTATTCATCTCGTCGAGTTCTTTATTTTGATTAAAAAAATCACTGTCGTGCGTCAACTGATTCGCCAGAAATTTTAAAAAGACGTTTGCATTTTCCATTTTTTAAACATATTATAACAAACGCTACCGCGTTTGCTATGATATCCGGGATTTGCAATTATCAAATAAATGGATGTCATCATCACTTTAGATTTGAAACTTCCCATCGCTGATTTATATCCAGAGATTGTTATACATGTGTGCATTAAGGAGGGATTCTTAACTGTAGAAGTCCATGTTCTTTGAAATTCTTAATTAACCTAGTTTCAAACAGAAAAAATCCCAAAAATAATAATATTTAGGTACATCAACAACTCTTTACTCCATAGTTTTAGATGTTCAATAGTGTCCCAGCTTTTTTGTTCAAAGTTGCCTCATCACTTGAAGTTCAACATTACAACTGTTTACTCAAGTCAGCTGAGGAATTTGAATAAAACAAACTTATAAACTAAAGATTGCATCTTTATTTAAGTGTTGAATAATAAATCAAAATTTTAGGGATACAAAATTGTCAACAAAATTTTTTCAACTTTATTTTCTTAAGTTTAGATTCAAGCTGGAGAAAAATACGTATATTGTTTAGACAGTATTATGCAAACAAAAGGGTGCAGCTTTGTATGCTTCTTGCACTGAAGCAGTAGTAATTTATTGACATAGAAATTTTTAAAAAATAATTTATTTGAAGAAAAATATTTAGAGTGTTCAAATGTGCCTCCAGTTCAAACGTGCCCCCCTCTCCCCTACTATTATTATTCTTCAATCAAAATAAACCTGAAGGGTTAACAGCAACCTGGCAGGTCCGGTACAATCACTGCTTTTGTTGGACGCATGTGGGCACTGTTTCAACAAAGAGTTTTCCCTGTAGGAGTGGTAACATAATAAGAACGTGGACTAACTGACACAGTAGCAGGAATCTAAGAATGATAATCAGTTTGAAGCTTAACAGATTGGCCTCCAGTTAGCATTGGAGATTCATTTCCTAAGTGAGTAGTAGTTGCTTTTATCTACTCAATTGAAGAGGAACAGTAGATGATATCCGAGGTAAACGTAAAGAGGGATGTGTTGATATTAAACTTCGAGTACATCTTCCAAAGACTCGTTAATCTGGATAAGGCATTCACTGACAAACTTCGCGTTTTTTTCCTTGCAACAAACTGGCAAAAATCGTAGAGTTTTTTCCGCAACCGTTCATCATTTTTTTTTCAAAACAGGTGGCAGAATTTCACGATTTCTTCTCCATGAGAGACTGACAATTTGCTCGATTTATTATCGCAACCAACTAATGAATTTTGTAATTTTTTAAAAATAAAGGATTAAAAAATTCTGGATAATTTTTTCCCGACCACTCGGTGACAAATTTCGCGATTTTCCCTTCAATTGAATTTTCTTGAAGATGAGAATCTGAAACGTTCTGCAGAGAACTCTGATTTCTGCGATGTACTTCACACTTTTAAACATATTCTGGTTTTGCGAATGGAATGATAGTACTTGTTAATCAAAGGTAACTTTTTCCCATTTCTAATGACAAAGTTATATAACAAAATTAATAAAATTAACTATTTAGTAAATAAAATATGTACAATAACTAAATTTAAAAGATAAGAAAGTTTGTACTTTCTTTTAAAAATCAAAAATTACTTTTATGTAAAAAATATCATTATAATTATTTGAAATGTAAAAATACAGAATGATAATTAAATGAATTTTAAATAATTATTAATAAAAATATATACATAACTGAGATGCAAATAAGATTTTACTTGAAAAGATCTTTAGACTGAGCAAATGATAAATAGTCTGTTTGAACCTATTTTTAAAGTTATTGTAAATTAGAAGGGAATTTTTGTCTTGCCAAAAAACTTTATGTAACAATAGTAAGTTCTTTAATATGTTTTATGCACATCGTACATTTTCATAAATATGGATGATTGAGTACCATAAAATTCTGATTACAAATCCTCTACATATTAAATTTTCCAGCAAATTTTAAGTAATTTTGATTTGCTTTTTATATTCTCTAATATAAAAACCTCCCCACAAACTTTTTTTCTAACACAAAAAAATTATATAAAAATACCAGGAAGAAATTTCTTTAATCTTTCACATTTCTGGTGAATTTCAATTTATGTTTTTATGCTGTTAATAAAATCAAGCCCTCTTGCAAGAAATGTCTGCTTTTTTGAGTGTTCCTCCCCCCAGAACAAAAATTATGCATCTGTTCCTACTTCTTGCTTGCTTGCTAGTGAACATAGGAAAAAAAATAAATCATCTGACCAAAAAACCTTTTATGATTATCCAAATTTTACTTTTCTCCTCTTCCCCCAGCGTACAATATTTAAAACTGTTTATTAAGAAAATGTACTGTATTTGTTTATCTCTTATGAAAACAAATAAATAATCAGCCATTTAAATTATCTTGCTACCCAAAAAGTATCGGCTTATCCTCATGTTTGTCACATCCTTAAAAAAAAAAAAAAAAAAAAAAAAAAAAAAAAAAAAAAAAAAGGGCACTACTCTGTTATCCCGTCGACCAAAATACTATCACCAAATTGTAAGGTTAAATGTCAATAATGGATAATCGTGAATGTCAATTCAATGACTTTAAATACGATACACGTGTTTAAAACGTCATTAAGGGATTTTATTTCGATTTTTTATTTGTATTTTTATTAATATTCTACTAATTATTTGTTTTTTATTATTTAAAATAAAAATTACGTGAATATGCATAATTTGGCTATTAGTTTGGCGAAATCGGTCGACGGGATAACAGAGCAGTACCAAGAAAACGTATATATATGTATACGTGTGTGTGTATATATATATATATATATATATATATATATATATATAGGGAGAGAGAGAGAGAATATCTATTTAAAAAAATTCTTCTGTCATATTTGTTGCTCTCTAGTAAGAATAAAAAAATAATCAATCATCTAAATTCGACTTACTTTTCTCTATAAAATGTATATCTCTTAACCTCTCCTTCTCCTGAATGCATACAAAGTTTAAAGCATTTACAAGTACTTATATTATATGATTTATTTATAGCAATAAATAAATAATCAACCTTTTCAGCTACACACAAAATGTCTGCCTTACCTTACCGTTCACCATCTACTTTAAAAAGAAATCTACGACACTTTTTAATAAGAATCTTTTGTCCTATTTTTTGATTTCAATTAACAAATCATCTAATTTAGAAGTCCCTTCAGAACTATTATTTCACTCTTATCATCCAAATATACAAAATTATAATTTTTTAAAATGTTTATTGAAAAAAAAGGTCGTATTTATTGCTCACAAGTAAAAATAAATATATACTATGCTAGTTAAATTAGATCTTTGACATTAAAAAAAGAATGAGCTCTGTTATACTCACAAATCCTAAACTTAAAATAACTGAAACTTTATTTAAAATAAGATCGTTGCTCTCTGATAATGATAAATAAATAATCTATCATGTAAATTACTCTTTTTTTTCTACCAAAATTTCCATTTCCTTCCACGAAAGAAATAGTTTAAAACTGTAATAATAATTTTCTAAAAATAAATCGTCTCAATTTCTTATTTTGTAGTAAGGTGGCTCATCTAAAATCCTCACCCATTTAAAATTTTTGCTTCATCTTTTCAACCCAAATGGCGAGGAAAGGATTTCTAAATATATAAAAGGAAAAGCAATATTTTTCTTCTTTTTTGCTAGTCTCATCCCTGAATCGCATATATATTTTAGGTTTTAAAATTAATATCTTTTCTTAACATACTCCTCTTCCTGGCAAAATATATTATCAGGCATTAGAACGACAAAACTACGGCAGATTAAAATTATCTCTCTGCCACCCCCTCCTCATGTCTAAAAATTCACCCCTTTTTCTAAGAATAAAGAATAGGAATTTAAGAGACCAATCAGATGATAATTTATTTATTGTTGCTACCAAATAACAATACAGAATACAAATCTTTTAAAGTTTATATGCTGGGGGAGGTAAAAGCAGAATATTTTTGGTCGGAGGGAGAAATATTTTAAATATTTAATTATTGTTACAAATAAAGTTAAAAAAAAACAGTGTAACAAGAAAGTAGATATGAAAGATATTTTTTTTGACAAGCTGGGGTAATTTAGATAATTAATTAAATATTGTTACAAGAAAATCATAAATACAGCAGAGAAACAAGTTGGAAATTGCACGTGAAGCGTAGCAAATGAGGTGCGTCCGCGCAATAATGAAGTTTTAAAAGTATTCAGATCTTGCTGCTATAATAGACAGTACTTCAGATGCAGTATAGTAGTCGAAATCTTTTTTGCGTTCCTCTAAATATACAGACAGTAACTTTAATTACACCTCAGCAACGTATATCACATTCATAAAATGTGAAATAGTTTAATATATTTAAAACACGCCCCCCGTGTAGCATCATGTAGTGGAATACTTTTGTGTGGCCCTGTAATTTAATAATAAATATTCTTTGCATCACATATTGTAAAGAATGTATATTTTAGTATATATATATGTATATATACATACTATTATATTATTTCTATTCTATTATATTATTAAAATGTACTTGAAACTATATTTTGCTATTGACCGTAATGTAATGGAATATTTTTGATTGTCTCTCTAATTAAACTATACATCCGATTTTCGTAAAATTTAAAACTGCTCGACAAAATTACGTTGAAATTACATATTTTAAATATCGTGCTGTATGGTTGGGCAGTTTTTGCCTTTTTATATGCGGGCCGACAGACGGACTGATGGGCATACGGACTGAACGACGAATATAGGTGTTAGCTATTTATATACTTAAGACCGCACCTAAAATTATTAAGATCTTGATGTGATAGTACACGGTATTTCGGATAAAGTATAGTTTTTATACAGGAAATAACTTGTAGCATTCCTCAGCAACGTATATCAATTTCATAAAATGTTAAATATTTAATTACAATTTAAACGCGCACCAAACAATGTTCTGCTTATACTATTATGTAATGGAATACCATTGTGTGGCCTTGTAAATTAGTAACAAATTTTCTTTGCACCACAGATTGAGCAAAATGTACGTTATAATATTAACTTCATCGATGCATATCAATTTTTATTATGTTCGAATGAGTGTAACACCATTAAAATGCATTTGAAACTTTTTTCCCCATTGACCGTAATGTAACGGAATACTTTTGATTGTCACTGTAATTAATCTATGCATCCGATTTTCATAAAGTTTGAAATGACTGAACAAAATTATGTAATAATTATATATTTTAAATTTCAAACGATTCGGTAGAGTGGTTTTTGCGTTGTTATATGCGGACGGACTGAACGACAACTATAGGTGCTACGTATTTATAAAAATACGAACGCACCTAAAAAGAATTTTTAAGTATTTAAACTTTCTGAAGTATGTCGGTAAAAGAGAGAGACTTTCATGACATCAAAGGTAGGGCTGGGGGAGAGAAGCATAGGTTTTGGGAAGAGGGAGATAATTTCTTTGTTATATTATATATATACATTTGTTAAAGGTATACATGTTACATATACATTTTTATTTAATGTTAAATTATTAGTAATAGTTACAATTAATTTATTAAATAAGTCAGAAAGTGTAAGAATTTAAAGAGTTATAAAGAAAAAACAATGCATGTTTATTACCAGAGGGGTCTAACTTGGATCCTCAATTCCTTGGATCATCGAATCCTCAGGGAAGGATTTAGATGATAGATTATTTATTGCTAAAATAACAAACAAAGAAAAAATAAAAAATAATAAAATTTTTTATTTTGTGTAATAAGAGAGCAAGGATTTTAGCTGCATAATTTTGATGATTCCTTTTTTAAGTGTAAATATACCTAAAAGCTGAAGATTCTTATCCTTTTATTAATATTTTTCACTTCTGAATTAATGATAAAAATGGGTTTTTTAATGATT
>CAXHSM010001520.1:43112-65000 GCA_964019185.1 Maratus speculifer
CGATTTGTATATTTCTACTTTTAGGTAATAACAAATAATATAAGTTGAAACTGGAGCAAAACCATAAGAACTATCAAATCTTAAAACATCATTATTTTTTTTTAATAAAGTTTTAAAAAATGATGTAGCCCAAGAGCCAACAGCACAAAACCCTAAGTCATCAAGCACAAGAAAAAAATTCTTTTATTTCATGGAAGAGTAGTCATAGGGGAATCTAATGATCCATGTTTGCCAGAAGCGAAGTGGTGCATAAGCCAAAAAATAATATCACTAGTGGTTATCTCATTAGATTAGCATTGCTTTTTCCTGCACCCTGTTTTCCATGTTTTCTACATTTGATTGTATGGTAAACACAATGCTAAATCTACGAGTCAACCACTAGTGGTTGTAGTTTTTGGCTTATGCACGACTTCGCTTCTGGCAGACATGGATGAATAGATTCCTCTATTACAACTCATCCATAAAATAAAGGAGTTTTTCTTGTGCTCAATGATTTTGGGTTTTCTTTGATCGGCTCTTAGACTAATGGTGTTTTATTAAGATTTTTCAGTTTTCATTAACTTGAAATTCTAATTTAAAAAGAGGAGAAATATGATTTTTCTGAAAAGTATGCTTTTGTCTTACAAGATGAGGTACAGTCCTGTCATTGGACCCAGGCTGTTATTCATCCTTTTTATAGTATATTAACACAGATAGCAACATTCTTGACAATCTCAATTATGTATTCATTTCAGAATGTTTGAAGCACAACACTATGGCCTTTAATTTGTTCCAAACCCATCTTAATGCAGCATTTACGAGAAACACCAGAATCAATAAAGTGTTTTATTTTTCAGATAGATGTGCTGTTCAGTATATATAAAAAAGAACTTCTTAAACATATGCATGCACAAAACTGACTTTAGTATTGATGACAAGTGACATGTTTTTGCTTTATCACATAGGAAAAGCACCTGTGGTAATCTAGGAGGAACTGTCAAAAGACTTGCTACGAAAAATAGCTCACAAAGATCCTACGAGAACCACATAATCACTCACAGACAGCTATATTTTTTTGCAAAAAAAGATATTCCGAGCATAAATTTCATGTATTGTACAAATAATGAGCACAGTGAAAAGGATACATAACACTGTATTCTGATTGGACAAAATGGATAGAGCCTGCTATTAAAAGTTTATGTACACAAGGTTGGGAAAACACATCATTTTTCTCAATACTGATGAGTAAATTTTTAGGTAGTCTTCGAAAACCGCAAAAAAAGAGATATGCTAAAAGTTTCTTTTATTTATTTATTTTTTTTTTTATAGCTGTGTATTGCAACTTTTCAAATGAATTTGATGTAAGTTCTATTCCATGATAAACGTTCTTCCCTTGTATTTATTTCTTAATTCTATAGAAACACATGTTATGAAAATACACTGAAGTAACAAGAATCAACTATTTTTTCAGTTGCATAAATTTTATCCAAACAATTTTCAGCTATATTTTTCATTTTGCTGGCTAGTAAGATTTTCTAGAAATTGAAAATGATATTAAATGCATGCATGCACAATATTGGAACAATGTGTGAACTTTGCAATAACTTCAACAGTCCAGTCGTCATTACTTGAAAAACAATTCTGAAAGTTCCACTCTCAAATCCACAACTTTTTTGTGTCACATCACAAATTTAGTTGGTCCAAAATGATATTGAAATTAAAAGAAGAATCCCAACCTCCTCTTAGAGATAGCTCACAATGCCAGAACCCTCTTTTCCTACCTCCTAAAGTGTTGTATATGTATAGCCCCATATCTCATGTACATTCCAGAGAATGATTTAGGTGTAACAAAGTCAACATTTCTACTTATAGACACACATCTGTATATATATATTCAAGTCAAGCCCCTATGTCTAAGGTTACATGGTTACCTGGTATGAGGTTACATGGTATAAGGTTAAGGAATGTCAAAATTTAATGAATGAAATTTGTGCCACTTAAGGAAATGAAATTTGTAAAATTGGCTACATAATTCAGTGTTACAATTGAGTGCAGTTTGTTTAAAAATGTCTTGTTTATTATATTTTTCTTTCTTTTTTCAGATTCAAAGGAAGATTAAACTTTTTCGCTGAAATCCAATAAATCATTTCTTTGGATGAAAATGGCAACATTTTGATAAATACTGATTCTTTGAAGAAATTGCTGTCATCATTTGAAACAGAAATTTTTCACATGCCAAAATGTCATCTATTGCAGAAGAAAATTCTTGCTCCAGTGAACGGCACTTTGTTCCTCAAAATAATGATACAGAAAAAGATTCCTTTACTGATACAGGAGAAAAAGTTTTGATTTGTGAAGTATGTTCCAAATCATTTTCTAAGAGTTGTCATTTAAGAAGGCATCTAAAAAACATTCATGCTGGAGATAATCCATTTGTTTGTGAAGTATGTTCAAAGGGATATCTTGATAACAGTACTTTGAAAGACCATCTTTTGTCACATGCAGGAGAAAAACCTTTTGTTTGTGAAGTTTGTTCCAAGGGATTTTCTCGGAATGGTAACCTAAGAACCCATCTCTTGACGCATACAGGAGAAAAACCTTTTGTTTGTGAAATATGTTCCAAAGGATTTTCTCAAAATTCTCATCTAAGAACTCATCTCTTGTCACATAAAGGAGAAAAACCTTTTGTTTGTGAAATATGTTCCAAAGGATTCTCTCGAAATTCTAATCTAAGAACCCATCTCTTGTTACATACAGGAGAAAAGCCTTTTGTTTGTGAAATATGTTCCAAAGGATTTTTTTGGAATAGTGATCTAATAAGACATCTAAGAAACATTCATACAAGAGAAAAAACTTTTCTTTGTGAAATATGTTCAAAGGGATTTCGTGATAGCAGTGCTTTTAGAAAACATCTGTTGATACATACAGGAGAAAAACCTTTTGCTTGTGAAGTATGTTCCAAGAGATTTTCTCGGAGCAGTAATCTAAGCAGGCATCTCTTGACACATACAGGCTAAAATCCTTGTGTTTCTAAAATATGCTCCAAAGGATTTTCTAGACATTGTGAACTAGACACCGTATAATTGATACAGGAGAAATGGTTTTGTTTGTATATTCTTTTTTCCAACGGACTATCTGATAACCATTGTTTAAGGTAAAATTTGTCCCATTCCAAATAGACAATACATGGAAATCTCCCATATTTTTATTTCCGAAATCGAGTATGAATCTGGTATATGTCATTATATGTACTATTAATACTTTTTATGTTTTAGCCTTTAGTAAAAAATAAAAAAATATTTTGCACTTCATCCATGGTTTACTGTCTTATTTGATAATAAACAAATAATTGTTGACATATTCATCCTTTTTGTATTAGTACATTCATTTTGCATGGCTTAACACATTTTTCAGGTTAAGGGGTTACTTCAGTCAAATGAAAAGATCCGTCCGATAAATCTAATCCAATGGAAGAAATTTATAAAGATATCTTAGTTGCATTTCAATATTTTTAAATTATTATTATTATACGTATTTGATAGCTGAATATTGATCTAAATGCAGGTCATTTTTTACTTTTTCGATTTTAGTTGCAGATATTTTTATGAGGGTGCTTTTGCTTTCGAAACTGGTTCCGAAAACGAAAGCGTCCTAACAAAAAATATCTGTACACAAAATCAAAAAAGTAAAAAGCGGCCAGCATACAGATCGATCTCAGCTATCCATTGAAAAAAAAATTCCTTTAATAATATTAAAATGTAACCGAGTTATCTTTATAAATTTCTTCCTTATGTGAACGGGTCTTTTCATTTGAATGAAGTAGCCTCTTAAACAGGATTTTGCTATAGGCAGGTTCTTTTTCACACGTTTTACTATATTTTAATTTAGCTACATTTAATAAGCCTAGACATGTACTATTCTATATAAAAAATAAAATTTAATCTTTAGTTGTACAATAATGATAATTTAAAGATAAGTGCATTTTTGAAAAGATATTTTTGGTAGGACAATTTTTACTGATGTTTAAATTAGTCAGGCATGCCGATAGAATGATTTTCATACGGGAAGAGTCGAAACCGGAATTAAATTTAGGCCCGTAAAGACTAGAAAGAATGATACCAGTCTTAGTTCGATACAGAAAAAATAAGTTAGACCCGGCCAGGTCCTTCAGAATGAAAGGGTTGACCCAGAAAGTGTAACTGGGTCCAGCCCAAGCCCAAGGGCGCACATATGCGTGGAGGGGTAATTTTTTTTTCAGTATGAATCGGTTGTAAGATTTGAAAATTTTATCATGTAAAAAACAAAGCATTGTAAAACCTGCCCAGACTAGATCAGAAGGCGCCGGAAGAAATTTCCATTTTTGACAAATTTACAGCTTTGCAGGTATTAGTTGTTGGGAATACATTTTGTCATAATTATGATTTATTTTTTTTTCCTAGCTGGATTCTGTTTCATACATTTTCTTTTTTTACGAGATTTTATTTAGTCTCTTTGACTAGCTCCGTTTTCACAAAAAGGAAAAAAATACGGGATTGGAAACAAGTTGAGTTTTAGGTAAATTGTTATTTTAGCAAATATATACGGTATTATAACATTTTAATGTATAAGGAAAGATTTTGTTATAAACAGGATCCGTATTCACGGGTGTAATAGTAAAAATAACTTTGCATGAACGAAATGCTCAACTATTAGAGACAGATTTAACCATAAGATGTAAATCGTACAGTTAAAATTCTTACTAAGGAAAGTTCCCCGGTGTAAGTTGTGGATTTTGACGAGTGTGGTATCAAAAGGAATATCTCGTCATGTACGTTAAAAAGTGCAATGGAACTACCTGTCCGAATCCAACCGTTTTCCGATATCAGCATTTGAAGTGTGAATAATTAAATAAATAAAATTGGCAGGCAGGCAGTGTTGTCAGACGGGCTACTTTTTTTTAATTCAGATTCTTGATTGGCACCACTTTTTACACATGATTAATTAAGTCTTATTAAATGGCATAATAATTAAGGCGAAAACAAAGGGTAATTTACCGTTTCAAAAAAGTGGTATAATCAAGAAATCTAAATTTTAAAATTTAGCCCACTGGCGACTCTGCAGGCAGTTACATAAATTGTTCGCAGGTTAAGCCAACCTAAATAAAACATTCTATTTTACACACTTCAAATACGTACAGTTTATCCATTACGTCATGCCACACATCTGCCGAAAATTTTGCGTTAAACAAGGTGCTGGAAATAACAAAACAGGTGAAAAAACTGTTCGAATGCAGCCATAGAAGAAAATTTCGTAGAATGCGAAGTGCCTGTGTACAAGAGGGTAAATAAGTGGCAAAGTGTGGGTATAAAGGATTTTGATCTTGTAGCTCGGGAAAAGGTATTGGCAGGAGGATTAAAAACAATGCAAAGAAATTTTTACTAGGGGCGATCAAATGAAAAGGTACGAAACGCCCTAACTACCAAACCGGTTGAAATTTGTATATGCCGCTTTGGAATAAAGTAGTGAGACATCGAGAGATGCGATTGGAGTATCCAGCGTAGTTGTGAACATGCGTAGGTGCTTGTGCATGAAGGGGGAGAGATGCAGACAGCAAGTGAGTTCCGTCCAATTGACGAGGCAGTGCCTGTGAGGCCATCGTGGCTTTCCCATTGCAAAATCCGATGATTAAAGGGCAGTGACGTGTTATCAGATTTATCACTGCGTCAGACTTTGATCAGACACCTCGTTGCTCTTTAATCATCATCATCGGATTTTGCAATGGGATAGCCATGATGGCCTCACAGGCACTGCCGCGTCAATTGGACGGAACTCACTTGCTGTCTGCTTCTCTCCCCCTTCATGCACAAGCACCTACGCATGTTCACAACTACGCTGGATACTCCAATCGCAACTCTCGATGTCTCACTACTTTATTCCAAAGCGGCATATTCAAATTTCAACCAGTTTGGTAGTTAGGGGGTTTCGTACCTTTTCATTTAATCGCCCCCTGTAACTTGAGAACAATTTCCTGTTGCCTGTCAATATATCATTCATATTGCCTGTCAATATAATTTATTTATTCATTCACATTTCAAGTACTGATATCTCGAAAACGGTTGGATTCGGACAGATGGTTCCATTGCACTTTTTAACGCACGTGGCGAGATCTTTTTTTTAATATCACATTTGACCAAATCCTCAACTTACACCTGGGAAGGTTCCCTAGTCAGTGGAAAAATTCATTTTTCCGAATTTAATAAGGATTAGAATCCTGAATGCGTTGGGTTGTCCGCAGCCCAAACTCGAAAATCATACTTGAAGTCAACCCAAAAGGCCGTAACCAGCAAGGGGAACACTAGGGATTGATTGACACTTCTCCCCCCAAATTTTTATCTAGTTTTATAAGCTAATCAGACAGGCACTTTTTTCTGAGGTATTGTTCTTTTATTTTTTGTTTGTGTACTCATCCATCATCCATCATACTCATACATCATCAAATATAAAAAAAAAATCATGCCAATATTGCTTTTTATCATCTATATAATAATACTCCAATCATGTGACTATCATCAATAGTTCCAGGCTGACCACTTTGTTTTTTTTTTTATACATCAAGCAACCATTTTGCTACTATAGTAAATGTGTGGAATAAATCATCAAATACTGTTACATCTCTATGATTTCATTTATATTATAATAGTCCAAATCATGTCACTGTCACATTCATCTTCGATTTTCGTATGCAAAGCTTCCTTTTGAATAAAAAAGCGAAATTTTTTTTTAATAAAACCGCATCAAAGTTCCGCTGATCGTAAAGATTTTTTGGTACTTTTATGTTAGAGAAGCATAATTAGTTAGACAAGCAACTCGAAAATCATACTTGAAGTCAATCCAAAAGGCCATAGCCAGCTTGGGGATAATCACAGATTGATCCCCCTCCCCCCAAATTTTTATCTAGGTGTATCAAAAATGGCATAAAATGCATGCTGTAAAATAAGTTTCAATGCAAGTATCTTTGTTTTATTATTTTGTTTCATCTCTTCGTCTTATTTTTGTATGTGTACTTTTAAGCGATCCAGCAAAGTAAATCGTTCGATTAAACGAAGAAAATGACATTAGAATTGCAGGAGTGCCAGTTTTTTGGGGACGAAAATATTCTCAAAAACTTTCTCGTTTCTTTGCACGTAAAAGGAGACAGATATCAGTTCACATCCTTGTAAATGAATAACAAACAATTTTTGCGCAGCATATTATAACACACTGCATATTTGAGTAAATGCTTATCAATTTTATTCTATTTGAAAAGCTCTAACACTATTGAAATGAACTTGATTCCCCGTTGGCCGTAATGTAATGGAAAACTTTGACCATCCCTGTCATTAAACTATACATCCGATTTTCATAAAATTTGAAAATACTAGAAAAAAATTGGCCATAATTATATATTTAAATTCTCAGAGCATTCGGTTGGATCCTTTTTGCTCTGTTATATGCGGACGAACAGGCGGACTGAAAGACGACTATAGGTGCTATGGATTTATATAATTACGAACGCACCTAAAAAGCGAGAAAATAAGACTGTTTTTCATTGATGTGAACTGAGGATATGGTCAAGCTTGGGTCCGAAGGAGGGTGAAGATATTCAGTAGCGTATCTAGACTCATCATTTTGGAATAAAAATTTGATACAGTAAAAATTTCTGAAATGAAATCCCAAAAACATTAACATTTTCACTTTGAACAGTTTTCTATATTAGAAGGTAACGCGTACGTTATACAACAGAAACTGCTAAGATGGAATTGCATTGGACTGGATTTTAGCTTTAAGCAGGTTTTCATCTAAACTAGTATAACTTTTACCGCGTGTTAAGAGAGCGTGTGTATGTCGGAAACTTGGCTGAAATTGTTATTTTGTATTCTCTGTGAAAAAAACACTTTTTAAAATGAAAACCTTCCTAAAACGGAATATTTTTATAGTTCTTTTTTAAATTCCATATTAGCAGATTTCATTACTCTTTGATAAACTTTCGTAATTAAATTTTGTTTTCTAGAAATTTCGGAAGGGGCTGCATCCCCATGAGCCCACCCCCCTGAGTATGCCACCGGTTACATTGCATTATTTAGAACTGCGGATGATCCCCTTCTGTTAGCTTAAGTTTAAAATATATAAAGTCTCAATTAAGTTTATTAGTATAAAAGTACAGTCAAAGTTCTATAATCCGCAAAAACTAAGGCCAAAGGTTGTGTGGATTATGGAACATTGTTGATTATAGAGTATTATATGATTTATATGTCCTTTTATTATTCCTAGACAGCATTTAAATTTTAAAATGAGTGTATTATGAAAAGATAAATATGAAATCTAATAATTAATTTAATATGTTATCTTAAAAAATGTTTTTAGTAAGTTATTTTATTGAAAAAAAGCTGCTTAGTATATTAGTAATAGTTGCTTTTAAATAAAAATATTCACGTATGTTCTGTAATACAAATTGTTTTTTCTCTGAATAAAATAAAGGATTTATATTTACAAAAGTAGATGTTTTATTATATTTTTTTCAATTTTTTTTTTATTATTAGTTTTAAAAAATCATTTTTGAAGCACAAGTTTGTGATTTTTCTTAGCTATTTATTTTTCTGTTTATATTCGTAAATTAACGCGAATTATAGAAAATTGCGGTATTTATGTATTTTCCCAGTTTCTCTGCTCAATCAATAACACTTAATATTTATTAAAGAAACAGTAAAGTTTCAATGAGTTGTTTAAAATTGTGAAAATGTTTGAAGTTTATTTAAACATGCATTTAAAGTTTCAAAATATTGTTTCCTAATGTTAATTACTTACTGAAATGAAACTGAACATTATTTGCAGTAGTACAACGTGTGTACTTTAACTAGGCCTATCCTGCAATATCAAAGCTTGCTGTGTTGACATTGTAGAAATGGTTGGTTGGTTTCATTGTTGGATAAGTGAGTGATATGAAAATCTTTTCATGTCAGTTAACTGGTTTTGCAGCTTCTGTCTTGCCAATTAAATTTGCATATTATTCTTTAACTTGTGTATTTTAACTTATTTTCTTTCCGTATTTAAGCCTGGAGATTTTGTATGAGGGTGAGGATTAAGTGCAGTGAAGTTGCAGATGGCAGTCATTGGTAATGCCTTGAATTGGCAGTTTTGGTGTCCAATAAGTTTCTGTTATGCTGTCAAGAACAGTAGTGATTTTAGCCACGTTATTTAGCCATGTTTCCAGCCATGCCATGGAGAATTTGAAAACATTAAAAGATTGTTTTTAAATAATTTTACTAATCATTTTTTACTTTGTTATGTAATTAATAAATTTGTTCGAGTTCTACAATTTGTGATCTTAAATTTTGGACTTATACACCTAGCACACATCAGAATGATGCACTTAGACATAATTGAAACCTAGAGCAGACCCAATCAGGGCCGTAGCTAAGGGGGCGCTATGGGTGGCTCAGCGCCCCCCCCCCCTGGAAAATAGTCCAATGTCACTCAATGAATTTCTGTTCCGAAAATTCAAATGAAATTCTGTTGAAAAATGCAATTTAGTTTTAAGACCCTTTCAGAATTTTGAAAAATTTACTAAATTGTATCTAAAATAAATGTTTCAACACTCCCTCATCGTATCTGTACATACGAAGCTAACATGATGCTTAATTTTGCACCAGTTATAAGGAAAGGGTAGCTGACGTAACTGTGGACAAAATTACTGTGGATCCACAGTAATTTCCTGCCCGTCTTTAAGACTCCTACTCTACATAAGAAGTCAAGGCGATCTGCGATTAAAAGCTCTGTTGTGTGATTGGTCAACGTCGCCATGATGATTCTTGTAATGATCGCTCAAGCAACAATATAGTTGGTAGATTGGTTGAAAGAAGCGTTTGTTTGTAAACATGCCCTTTCCTTATACACTCAAAATTTTCATCCTATACTTTTCTTAGCATAAAATGAAGTTATTACAACAGTTTAATAAGAAACATAGTACCTACAGTGTGAATATGAAACGAATTTATCTTTCTGCGTCAGGGACAGAGAAAAACATTATGAGCCTCCCCCCTATTGTTCACTTCTAACTACGACCCTGTACACAATACCTTCACGTCTACTGAAATTTCATGGAAACGGACTATGTACTCCCTTTTCCTTTTCATTCTTCTTCCTTTTATGACAGACAAATTCACCCCAGAACTCCTATGAGGCACATCACTGACACTAGGGTTCACAACAGTCTTTATTTTCTCGTTTTCCAGGTGAGTTCGTAATTATAGAGCCAACTCAGACCTGATGTCGCCTGGAGGCAATACTAAAAAACAATCATTTAAATGCTTCTAGAATTGTTCAAATTACATCTGAACTTCTTACATTTATAATGTTTATGTAAGAAGCATCGATATATAGACTTATGCATCCCTTGAGTCCATCTGTCTGTCTGCATATAACAGAGAAGAAACTATGTAACCGAATGCTTTAAAATTTTAAATATATAATTATTGCAAAATTTTGTTGAGTAATCTCAAATTTTATGAAAATCGGATGTCTAGTTTAATGACAGGAAAGGTAAAATTCTCAATGGTAATAGCATTCATGAAAGGTTTTGGGGAAGGTCCCCCCCCACGTCCTCTTAGTGAGGGCACTAAATGTATAAAGTAGTGTAAAAGGCTTAAGATTTTATTCTATAAACTTAAATTTTGACAAATTTATGCCACAATTTTTTTGAAAATTTCCTTTTTACAATAAATTTTATACTTTTATCATTTTTGTTTTTATTTTTTGTTTTATAAATAATATTCAAATGCCTCTAAAATTAAAGTGATTCTTTAAAAAATTAAATATGAATTATATATATATATATGTCAAAAACCATTAATTGAAAGATACATAAAAAAGTAGAACTACAAACAATAATGTACAAATAAATTTTTTATTACAAGCAAAAAGTTGTTTTATTCCTTTGTTCCATGTCAATATGAATATGGCACAAGGAACACATTAGGTAATCAACATTTAACAAGTATTATTGAGTAAGAACATACATGGAACTGTGCAAACATAACATTATCATTTTACGAGGGGGAGGGGGGTTAGGATCTGGCATATGATATTGTAAAATATCTCTAAGGGGAGGGGCGTTTATCTTTTGATATCATTTTTGATCCAATCAAAATTTTCTCTTTGTAATTTGTAATATGATCTTTGGTTCAAAATAGCATGTTAGCTTTTTCCGGACTTTTATCTATTTTTCTGAAAATACAAGATTATTAAAATAACTTATTATAAAATTGCTTAATTCTAATATATGGAATGCTTCGGTGCTTCCTATTCTTTTTCTTATATGTATGCATATATAATCGCTGTTCAAGGAATATTTTGTGAAGTATATTTGGAATGAAGCTTGTGTTTATGAATAAATAAGAGAGTTAAAGAAGGAATATTGTCCACTTGTTTGGTTTTGATAAGAATTTCTATCTAACACTCAATCCACCTCTGTTCATGACAAGTGAACCAGGACTTTATTATAGTTGAATGCGTTATGTAACAAAAAGCTATTATAAAATACGGTACTACTAAGATATCCTGTCGACCAAAAAAAATTGCCAAACTATAAAATTAAATGCTAATAATGGATGATCGTGAATTTCACATTCAATGACATTAAATACGATTTACGAGTTTAAAATGTCATTAAATGACTTTTATTTCGACTTTGTATTTTTATTAATATTCTACTAATTATTTGTTTTTTCGTTATTTAAAATAAAAATTATGTCAGTATGTATAATTTGGTTATTAGTATGGCGATTTGTATACCGTAAAATACCGTTAATCCGTCCCCCCCCCCCCAAAAAAAAACATGACGAAAAAACGTACAATAGTTAGAGGGGGCGCTTACATGGGATTTTTCCGCGATCGTTAAACAAAATTTACAGGAATGAATCATGATGAAACTAATGAATCGTTGAATGAATCATAAATTTTGATACTTGAATAAATTTGGGTTTTAAAAAAAAAACCGTTAATCTGTTGAAAAAACGCAGAAAAAAGGAGAAATTTGTAAAAAAAAAGCCAAAACAAACATGAAATCAATTAAAAAATCTTGAAAAAACGCACATTTCATCAAAGATTCATGATTCATTCATTTCATAATGATTCATCTCATTCTCAAACGAGGGAGGGCGCTTTCTCGGGATTTTTTGAAAATTTCAAATTCTTTATAAAGTGGGGAGGGGGCGTTTGATCGGGAAGGGCGGATTAACGGGATTTTATCGTAATTTGGCGAAATTGGTCGGCGGAATAACAGAGTAGTACCTAAAATACTTTAAAATAGTAACTATGTCTTTTAAGTATTAGTTGATATAATTTTTTTTTTCACATCGAAATTGACATTTTATTAACTACTATTTCATTTGAATCATAAAAGTATGCAAAAAATAAATGTATACGTAATCAGTTTTCTATATCATTTGAAATAAAAGAAATAAATTGTAGAAAAAAAGTTCCATTTTGAAAATAATATCATTAACGGAGGGGGGGGGTCGAGAGATGATAATATATGATATCTGAAGGTAGGAGAGGAGGGGGGCGTCCAAAATCACTTTTTAATTGATAACTTTATATTGGCACAGCCCCCATGAATAAAAAAAATATTTGCTTTCTTATAAGAAAATTATTTGACCAAAAAAGTCTGCCCGTTTTTAATATTTCCTATTCTAACTACTTTCTCTATAGGCCACAAAACTAAATGTAAGTTTCATAAAATAATAATAACAAATAGAATTATTTTTGTTAATTAAATATTATTGTTTAAAAGTAGTTTCGTAGAAAACCAGATCAATTCCATGGCTGTTTTTTTAAATCTCTATGCAGAAAATAAAGTTCACAGTAATTAAGTTGCATCCCCTTTAGTTCTTATGATATATATATATATTTTTCATTTATATATCTTTCTTATAATTCTCACCTGTTATTTTATATTAGTTTTTGTTATATATTGGAATATATGCTATATATTGAGAAGAGAAAAACAGACACAAATGGCTGTTTTATATATACAGTAGACTCCCTCAAATCTTCAAAACCTCAAATCCACAACCCTCTAAAATCCGCACATAATTTATAGATATAAACAATGAAACTTTCAGTTCAGATATAGTGACAAAATTTGGCTTTTTTTATTTTTATATCAGTTCCATAAGTATTTTAATATGTAATTTTAGTTAATATGAGTGCATTCATGCTTTTTTTTCATAAAAGAGAAATAAACTTATTTCTGAAAATTTCAAGATATTGCTGATATCATTGGTCCCGACAATCTAATTATCAAATGTATTTTTTTGCACTAATCAGTTTTTTTTTGTTATTAAGTCTCGCTAAACCTGGTAGGAAACTTCTTTATTTTATGAGTTTGATCTGAATTAGTATTGTATATCTTTACGAGGCAAGTTTTATTGAAATTTTTAGGAAAAATACATTTCAACATTTCACCTTTAGAAAGAACTTTTAACAATACATTATTGATTATTAATTTGATCTTTGCTTTTAATATTTTAATCATTTTAAAAATTAGCTAAATTTTTATTATTTTATCTTATTACTCTTATTAAAATAATACATTCTAGGTGAGTTAACAATTATACATTAGTACCAAATTTCGTAACGCAGTTTCGCAGTTTCGCAGACACCAAGCATGCGTTTCGGCATTAATAATCTGGAAATTCGATTTTCCTGCAAAATTAAGGAAATGTCAGTTTTATAACTCCGTTTACTGCCAAATTTCCAACAATTTAATAACTGTTTGGCCGTTCATTCCCATTGACTCATATTAAAATCAAAATGACTCACCCATCGAAAGTTTTAATTATGTGATCTATACCAATCGTTTTCTCGTAGCACAAAATGGTAGGATACAAAATTTTGCCAAGATTACCAGAAATATTTTTTAGACAATATTTACAAACATACAAGATTTGGTCGTATTTATTATGTCATGTTAGAAGAGAATATTCTGTACAGAAAAAGTTTCTATATTCAATAATATAGGACCCAAACAAGAAGCAAAAGAAACAAGATTTTAGAATCAAAGATTAGGGATGATTACCCGAGACAACCATTATTTATGAATTGAGTAAATGTGTCCAATAAATATTGAATTAATTATTTATATATTTTCAGAAAAAATTTCCGTTCATGAGAGGTGCAAAGAAAACATGATAATGAGATATGTTTCATTTAATTCCTAGGAATTTTTTTTACAAAAAATTAAATTAGATTTTTTTGGCACAAAAATACATTTTTACCATACTTCTCCCATTTTTAAAAAGTATTCCTTCAAAAAAATTTCTTATCCCATAAAACATTAAGGTAAATTTTAAACTTTCAGGTCAGATGTACGAAGAGATAACTTATTAGGCTATTCTTATAAAAAAAATCCTTTAAAACATATTTCACAAATAAAAGATTTTTGTCCAGTATGAGTCAAGAGATGATTTTTTAGATTACTGTTAGAAAAAATCCACTAGAACATACTTCACAAACAAATTATTTCTCTCCAGCATGAGACAAGAAATGGCTTCTTACATGACTATTTCGAGAAAATCCTTCGGCACATATTTCACAAACAAAGGGCTTTTCACCTGTATGTGTCAAAAGATGTCTTCTAAGAGTACTCTTATCAGAAAATCCTTTGGAACATGTTTCACAAACAAAAGGTTTTTCACCCGTATGCATCAAGAGATGATTTCTGAGAAAACTTTTACGAGAAAAACCTTTGAAACACGTTTCACAAACAAAGGGCTTTTCATCTGTATGTGTCAACAGATGTTTTCTCAGAGTACTCTTATCAGAAAATCCTTTGGAACATGTTTCACAAACAAAAGGTTTATCTCCTGTATGAGTCAAGAGGTGGGCTCTTAAAGTACTAATTTGAGAAAATCCCTTGGAACATGTTTCACAAACAAAAGGTTTTTCACCTGTATGTATCAAGAGATGTCTTCTTAGATTACTATTATGAGAAAATCCTTTGAAACTTACTTCACAAACAAAGGGCTTTTCATCTGTATGTGTCAAAAGATGTCTTCTTAGAGTACTCTTATCAGAAAATCCTTTGGAACACGTTTCACAAACAAAAGGTTTTTCACCTGTATGTACCAAGAGATGATTTCTGAGATAACTTTTACGAGAAAAACCTTTGGAACACATTTCACAAACAAAGGGCTTTTCATCTGTATGTGTCGACAGATGGTTTCTCAGAGTACTCTTATCAGAAAATCCTTTGGAACATGTTTCACAAACAAAAGGTTTATCTCCTGTATGAGTCAAAAGGTGGGCTCTTAAAGTACTAATTTGAGAAAATCCCTTAGAACATGTTTAACAAACAAAAGGTTTTTCACCTGTATGTACCAAGAGATGATTTTTTAGACTACTATTATCAGAAAATCCTTTGGAACATATTTCACAAACAAAAGGCTTTTCACCTGTATGTATCAAGAGATGTCTTGCTAGATTATCTTTCTGAGAAAATCCCTTGGAACACACTTCACAAACAAAAGGTTTTTCACCTGTATGTACCAAGAGATGTTTTCTCAGAGTACTCTTATCAGAAAATCCTTTGGAACATGTTTCACAAACAAAAGGTTTTTCACCTGTATGTATCAAGAGATGTGTTCTAAGATTACTATTATCGGAAAATCCCTTGGAACATATTTCACAAGCAAAATTTTTTTTCCTGTATGCCTCAAAAGATGTTTTCTCAAAGTGCTCTTATCATTAAATGCTTTGGAACATACTTCACAAACAAAAGGTTTTTCACCTGAATGTATGAAATGGTGTCTTCTTAGGGTACTCTTATCAGAAAATCTTTTTAAACATATTTCACAAACAAAGGGTTTCTCTCCAGTGTGAGTCAACAGATGTCTTTTTATATGACTAGTCTTAGAAAATTTTTTGGACCATACTTCACATACAAAAGATTTTTCTCCTGTGTCAATGGAAGTATGTTTTCCTTTATCACAATTTTGAGGAACAAAGAACTGGTTTCCAGAGGAAGTATTTTCTTCCGTAATTAACGACATACTCTTAAGTTTAGAATGATAACGGAAACTTCTTCAAAGTATCAGTATGATGAGAATGCTGCCATTTTCATACAAGGAATTGACTTCAACAAAACTTCAAATATTTTTACCATTGTCAGACACATGTTGCCATTTTCAGAAACGGATAGAAATTCAGCTAAAAAATTATTTGAATCTAAAATTAGAAAGAAAAATGATAAACAGCAATTCTTTAAAATTTAACTGCAAATAACACTTTTAATAATTTGAAGAGGTTAGTTTAAAACTTACACAAATATATTTACAAGAACTAAAGCTCTGTAAGGAGACTTCAAGTGGTTGGTTCACTGTGCTTACATCTCAACTAATCTGGTCGGAGATATGTCTCACTCTTTTTTTATAATTTTATGTACTCAGTCGCGTCCTTTATCAAAAAAATTAATAATTGGAAAAACTCTCTCCAGGCGATTAAAGTACAATTTTCAATGCAAATTCAACACATGAATTTTTAAAAATTACCACACTCAAAAAAAATATTATAAGATACACAAAAATTACATGTAACACTAAATGCACTAGATTAAATATTGGAACAATATATTGTAGAGTTTGGATAAGGTGACAGCTGAAATTCCTTACTCAAGGAGTAATAAATACGGACATCTCTAACATTCGTCTTCAGAATTCTTACGTCATGCAAATATAAATTTACTGTTCTTATTACGTGATCTATTTTTTTTAACTTCAACTATTCTATCAACCAATCATTTGGTAAAATATAAATTTCCATGTCTTATCACTATCAAAATTTCTTTCTGTACATCATCCTTTTCAAATTTCTATTTATCCTTTTCGTTGGAGATTATTTACATAATCTCACTTGCGTAATTTTACATTCTTTGGCTAAATTTTGTCATACATTTTGACTTAAAGTTGGATGGCCTTCGCCCTCCTCGTTACGTCACACTATGCAGCTTTTCCTCCTGATAAAAACTTTTCCTCCCTGATTCTCGGTTTTGTAATAATATTACGTAGAGAAGATACCGTCAACAAATATCGTCGGAATCCACAGATTCAAATGCACTACCAAAAAACATTGGAAATTTCAAGGAACGTAAACAATCCCTCAGGTACCGAGGCCAGAGTTCCTTAATTTAAATCGATAGGAGCACTTTATTATCCCCTAGTGGCTTTTGTTTAAATTAATTTCTTTCGCATCAATTAGTTTCCATGGTCTGATATGCATATCCTCCAAATATGAAAATGTTAAGCCCACTGCTTCTCTCACCACCATCCTCACCAGAATCCCTCTTGGGATATATTATAATTTGAAACACCCTGTATATATATAAATGTCACCACAATTTTATGACAAATAATTATTTATTTTTTTAAAGAGTTTAACCTATTCTCTGTGATTAAATAAAACAGCGATAATGATTTGAAAATATTAGTGACAAGTACAGTGAAGGATCTATAATCCGCGGACCCATAATCCGCAATTTTCCATAATCCGCGTTACTTTACGAATGTAAACAATGAAATAAACAAGAAAATTTACAAATCCGTGATCCAAAAATGATTTTTTTTAAACAAATAAAATAATTAATAAAAATCATAATAAAAGTGTATTTTTTTTAAATTTACTCTTTTATTTTATTAACAGTAAAAAACTAAACTGTATTATGGAACGCACCTAAGCTTACTGAACGTTCGAAATGCCGACTTTTCATTCGTAGCTATTTCAGTTTGTGTAAGTTCAGATGAGAAAATAACCAATGAAAACGCTCTATTTCGTGTGCGTCGCGCGTCCTAGTAGTAACACAGCATCAACTGAGAACTAGATATTATGGGTTGAAACGGTCGAATCAATGTAATCAATCATAGTGATAGATTGCTGCGGTTTCGCGAACATCACGAAAGGCAAACGGGAACCTTCAACTACAGGCGAACTCTGATTGATTTCTCAAGATCCGATCTTTCTGGAAACTAAATTTTAGCCGGGGAGCTCTTTTTTTCATTCTATTTACGTTCTTAATTTGGCAACAAGCACAGTTAATGAGTTGATGTTTATGAATTACGACTCACGTGTCGTCTAGTATTGATTTTACTTTTTACTCTTATGCATATGCAAGGTGCAAAATGAGTAACGGAGAGCGTAGTAATGATGGTTCAAGTTCTTCAGCAGCTAAAAGATCCCACGTATCGCTCATCTACTTTTTTAATTTAACTCTTTTATTTATTAACAGAAACAACAAATTGTATTACGGATCATATGTAATTATTTTTATTTAAGTGCACATGTATATCATTTTATAAAAGTAAAATAACTTTAAAATGCATTTTTTGAGATTACTTATTAAATTAATTACTAGATTTCATATTAATCTTTCCATATTATACTGATTATAAAATTAAAATGCTGTCTAAGAATAATAAAATTATGCATAATCCTATTTACTCTATAATTCGCAACATTCCATAATCCGCACAACCTTTGGCCCTGCTTGTGCGGATTATAGATCTTTGACTGTATATAAAAACGGTACACACAGTATGTATGCCATACTATAAGCCCATCTTAATACAAATATTTGTACACAGTTCTAAAGTTGCAATCAAAGTTCTATAATCCGCGCAAGTTGAGGCCAAAGGTTGTGTGGATTATAGAGTATTATGGATTATACATCATTTTATAATAATAAACAGCCTTTTAATTTTATAATCAGTATAATACGAAAAGATAAATATGAAATTCAATAATTAATTTAATATGCTATATTAAAAAATGCTGTTTAAAATTATTTGATTATAAAGTTGATATATATGTGCAGTGCATTCAAATAAAAATAATTATATATGCTCCGTATGTATGTAAATGTATGTAATTACATTTGTTTTACCGTAATTTTCGGAAGAATTGCCGCGGCGTTTACGTGTTTTAAACTGAAATTTCAAGCGATGCCTCATTTCTACCGATGCGGCGTTTAGGAGCATTTTTTCAAACAAGCGTGATATTTTTCTTAATTTTTCCGAAAATTAAAAAAAAATCGATCATTATTCCAAAGTTTCGGACATAAAATGTATCGCAAATTCCGACAAATGGTCGCAAAAACAAATTGATTTCGACTCCGTCAAAATATCGCGAAAAAATGGCAATTTTCATTAAAAGACCGCAAAAAGTTACGCAAATTCGCATTAGATTACGAATAAACGAAAATTGCATTTTCGAATGAATTTCCTGAATTTCCCTCTTATCTCCCCCTCCCCTTCTTTTATAACTTTCAGAAAATTTGATCTGCGATTTTTTTCCCCTGTTCCAAAGATTCAGACATCAAATTTTGAATCATGTGGATGAGCCAAAATTTTCAGATCCAGCTGAACGAAATATATTAACTCTGCCTGAAATGCTAAAAGTTTGCCCCACCCAGCCAAGTAAACTCAATGTAATCAAGGCTGGGCCAAGTTGTTGAGATTCCCGAGATTTTTTACATTTAATTTTTTTTTATTAGTGACTGCTTTTTCACAATTTTCGGAACAGAATCACCTCTTTAATATATATATGCGTAAAATCCCGTTAATCCGCCCTTCCCGATCAAACGCCCCCCCCCCACTTCATAAAAAATTTGAAATTTTCAAAAAATCCTGAGAAAGCGCCCTCCTTCCCCATTCTCAAAGGCGATTGAGAAAGGGATGAATCATGATAAAATGAATGAATCATGAATCTTTGAAGAAATGTGCTTTTTTCGAGATTTTTTAAATTGATTTCATGATTTTTTTGGGGTTTTTTTACAAATTTCTCCTTTTTTCTGCGTTTTTTCGACAGAATTTACGTTTTTTTAACCCCAATTTTTTCAAGTATTGCTTCAATTATCAAAATTCATGATTCATTCAAAGATTCACGATTCATTCCTGCAAATTTTGTGAAACGATCGCGGAAAAATCCCGTGTAAGCGTCCCCTCTAATTATTTTACGAATTTTCGTCACGTTTGGGGGGGCGGATTAACGGTATTTTACGGTACTGTTAGGAAAAAAAATCACCGTATCCGCCGCGCCGCACTAAGCATATTTTTACTTTTAAACTCGTATGCGTCGCGGCGCTTATTCCCGAAAATACGGTATTTAAATAATATTATTAATTTTGTATTTAATTTATTAATTTCTGATTAATAATTTCATTTTTATGATTTCTTAATACAGCTTATTAATGTGTTTCTGTTTAACACGTCAACCGTGATTACCGCGGAAATTTCACCTGCGGCGTTAAGTACGATGCGGCGTTTACGACCATTTTCTAAAATTTTTTGGGTGATTTTTCGCGATGCGGCGTTTAGCCCTTGCGGCGTTTCTTCCAGAAATTACGGTATTAAAAAATAGATGTTTTACTATGACTTTTTTCAAATTTTTTTATTATTTATTTTAATAAATCCTTTTTGGATTGCAAATTTGTAAAATTTCTGAATTGTTTATTGTTTATAATTTTATTGTTTACTTTCGTAAAGTAACGCAAATTATAGAAATTTGCAGAATATGGGTGTGCAGATTATCGATCCTTGACATTATTTTACCTTATTTAACACACTTGAGAATACAGTCAAAGATCGACATTCCGCAATTTTCTATAATCCGCGTTACTTTACGAAAGTAAACAATGAAATAAACACTTTAAAAAATTTACAAATTTGAGATCCAAAAATAATTTTTTAAAACAAATAATAAAAAAATTTAAAAAAATCATAATAAAACATCTACATCTTTTAAATTTTAAAATCTTTTATTTTATTAACAGTAAAAAATAAACTTTATTATGGAACATACATAATTATTTGGTACTACTAGGTTACCTCGTCGACCAAAAAGTTATCGTCAAAATATAAGATTAAATGCCAATAGTGGATGATCGTGAATGTCACATTCAATGACATTAAATACGATTCATGTGTTTAAAATGTCATTAATTGATTTTTATATCGACTTTTTATTCTACTAATACTCTACTAATTATTGTTTTTTCGTTATTTAAAATAAAAATTATGCCAATATGTATAATTTGGCTATTAGTTTGGCGATTTGTATAATTTGGCGAAATTGGTCGACGTGATAACAGAGTAGTACCAATTATTTTTATATAAATGCACATATACAATAATTAAAAAAAATAACTTTAAAAAGACATTTTTTGAGCTGTGAAATCTAATAATCAACTTATTATTCCATATTATACTGATTATAGGACTAAAATGCTGTCTAAGAATAAGAAAATGACGTATAATTCGTAATACTCTATAATCCACAATATCCCATAATCTGCACAACCTTTGGTCTCAATTTGTGCGGATTATAGAACTTTGACTGTACCTTTCATCAATCAAATTTACAAAGACTAATTAAATTTTCTAAATTGTTTTTTTTTATTTATTGTCTGCTAATTTTAATCTTACCACACTTCTGTTGTTGGTGTATAAAAATAAAATCAAAGGTAAGGATGTCAGTCTTCCTGCTTTTTAAAATGTTCTGGTTCAAACTATATGCAAGTTGGCTTGGGGGGACAATTAGAGTATTAAGAACTATGCAAAGGTAGTTAAAACAACACTGATTTAAGTTTAACCCAATTATTATAATTCGTAAATAAATCACACAAGTTCTAATCAGGCGCGTAGCCAGGATTTCCTTTCGGGAGGGGCTCAATCTTGAAATTTTTTCTGATCTTACAAAAGTAATTTGTATAATTTACAACGCAAAATTTTAAAACAATTAAGGCTTAACCTAAAAAGTATTCCTGCATAGGATACTTTATAATCATATCAAATATTGTTATTTCGTATTTAATTTTTTTCAATTCATGTTGCAATTTGTGACAAT